>CM034150.1:458930328-459292307 GCA_019776745.2 Taxus chinensis
TTACTGGTGATAATAATAATTAATCAAGTAATTTCATTACATGCACTTTGTTATTAACCAAATTACATTTTTCAAAGTGTTGAAAAATACCATGCATTTTTCAACATGTCGAAAAAAACACTCTTTTTTCCAACACTTTCAAAAAATTCAACACTTGTAAAGAATCATGGATTACATCATTATAAAAAGGAGGAAATGCATAGTGGGTTACACCTTTTAAAGAACCAAATTACATTTTTAGAAGTGCTGAAAAAAGTTGTGTGTTTTTCAACGTGTCTTAAACCTTGCTCTATTTTTTGATCGAATTGAAAAAAGCAACCCTTGTCCACCTGATAGTTATTTGGCATGGATTGCATCATTACAATAAGGAGGAAAAGCATTTCGGGTTACACCTTTTGGAGAACCAAATTGTGTTTTTCAAAGTGTTGAAAAACACCATGTGTTTTTCAACGTGTCGAAAAAGTCACTCTATTTTTTCATCGTTTCGATAAAACCAACCATTTTCCACTCGATAATTATTTGGTGTTGATTTCATCATTATAACAAGGAGGAAAATCATCTTGGGTTGCACCTTTTGGAGAACCAAACCACGTTTTTCAAAGTGTTGAAAACACAGTGTGTTTTTCAACGTGTCGAAAAACTTTCTCTAGTTTTTTATCATTTCGATAAAACTATCCCTTATCCACCTGATAAGTAGTTGATGTGGATTACATCATTACACCAAGGAGGAAATGCATCGTGGGTTGCACCTTTTCGAGAACCGAATTACATTTTTTAAAGTGATGAAAAACACCATGTGTTTTTCAATGTGTCTTAAAACTCGCTCTATTTTTTAATCGATTTGGAAAAACCAACCCTTTTCCACCGATAAGTAGTTGATTTATATTACTTAGTTACAACAATGAGGAAAAAAATTGGGGGTTGTAGCTTTTAGAGAACCGAATTTCATTTTTTAAAGTGTTGAAAACACCATGTGTTTTTCAACATGTTTTAAAAATCACTCTATTTTTTAATTGATTTGGAAAAACCAACTCTTGTCCACCTGATAAGTAGTTGATGTGGATTTCATCATTACACCAAGGAGGAAATGCATCATGGGTTGCACCTTTTGGAGAACCAAACTGCATTTTTCAAAGTGTTGAAAAACACCGTGTGTTTTTCAATGTGTCTTAAAACTTGGTTTTTTTAATTGATTTGGAAAAACCAACTCTTTTCCACTTGATAAGTAGTTTATGTGTACTGCATCGTTACACCAAGGATGAAATGCATCATGGGTTGCACCTTTTCGAGAACCGAATTGTGTTTTTCAAAGTGCTGAAAAACACCATGTGTTTTTCAACGTGTCTTATAACTCACTCTATTTTTTAATTGATTCAGAAAAACCAAATCTTGTTCACTTGATGAATAATTGATGTGGATTACATCATTAAAAAAAGGAGGAAATGCATCATGGCTTGCACCTTTTCGAGAAGCGAATTGCATTTTTCAAAGTGTTGAAAAATACCGTGTGTTTTTCAACGTGTCTTAAAACTCACTCTATTTTTTCATTGCTCAGATAAAAAAAATCTTCTCCACATGATAATTATTTTGTGTGTATTTCATCGTTACAAAAAGGAGGAAAAACATCGCTGGTTGCACCTTTTCGAGAACCGAATTACATTTTTTAAAGTGTTGAAAAACACAGTGTGTTTTTCAACGTGTCTTAAAACTCGCTCTTTTTTAATTGATTTGGAAAAACCAACTCTTTTCAACCTGATAAGTAGTTGACGTGGATTTCATCATTACACTAAGGAGGAAATGCATCGTGGGTTGCACCTTTTTGAGAACCAAACTTCATTTTTCAAAGTGTTGAAAAACACCATGTGTTTTTCAACGTGTCTTAAAACTCATTTTTTTTAATCGATTTGGAAAAACCAGCTCTTTTCCACCTAATAAGTAGTTTATGTGGATTTCATTGTTACAAAAAGGAGGAAATGCATCGTGGGTTGCACATTTTCGAGAACTAAATTACGTTTTTCAAAGTGTTGAAAAACACTGTGTGTTTTTCAACGTGTCTTAAAACTCACTCTATTTTTTCATCGCTTCGATAAAACAAAATATTTTACACATGATAATTATTTTGTGTGTATTTCATCATTACAACAAGGAGGAAAAAAATTGTTGCTTTATCCTTTTCAAGAACTGAATTGCATTTTTCAAAATGTTGAAAAACATCGTGTGTTTTTCAATGTGTCTTAAAAATCACTCTTTTTTTTAATTGATTTAGAAAAATACAACTTTTGTCAACCTGATAAGTAGTTGATGTAGATTTCATCATTACACTAAGGAGGAAATGCATCATGGGTTACACCTTTTGGAGAACCAAACTATATTTTTCAAAGTGTTGAAAAACACCGTGTATTTTTCAACGTGTCTTAAAAATCACTTTTTTTAATCGATTTGGAAAAACCAAATCTTTTCCACCTAATAAGTAGTTGATGTGAATTGCATTGTTACACCAAGGATGAAATGCATCCTGGTTTACACATTTTTGAGAACTAAATTGCATTTTTCAAAGTGTTGAAAAACATCGTGTGTTTTTCAACATGTCGAAAAACTTGTTCTATTTTTTCATCGTTTTAATAAAACCAACCCTTGTTCACCTGATAAGTAGTTGATGTGGATTTCATCATTACACCAAAGAGGAAATACATCATGGGTTGCACTCTTTTGAGAACTGAATTACGTTTTTCAAAGTGTTGAAAAATATCGTGTGGTTTTCAACGTGTTAAAAAACTCGCTCTAATTTTTCATCATTTCAATAAAACCAACCCTTGTCCACCTAAACCCTTGTCCACCTAATAAGTAGTCCATGTGGATTGAATCATTAAACCTAGGAGAAAAAACATCATGGGTTGCACCTTTTAGAGAACCAAATTGTTTCCAAAGTGGTGAAAAACATAGTGGGTTTTTCAACGTGTTTTAAAACTCACTCTATTTTTTAATCGATTTGGAAAAACCAACTTTTGTCCACCTGATAAGTAGTTGATTTAGATTGCATCGTTATAACAAGGAGGAAAAATATTGGGGGTTACACCTTTTGGAGAACCAAATTACGTTTTTCAAAGTACTGAAAAACACCGTGTATTTTTTAACGTGTCTTAAAACTCACTCTATTGTTTAATTGATTTGAAAAAACTAACCATTTTCTACCTTCTAAGTAGTTGATTTGAATTTCATCGTTACACCAAGGAGGAAATGCATCGTGGGTTACAACTCTTCGAGTATCGAATTACATTTTTCAAAGTGTTGAAAAACACCATGTATTTTTCAACATGTCTTAAAACTCACTCTTTTTTTTAATCGATTTGGAAAAACAAATTCTTATCCACCAGATAAGTATTTGATGTGTATTTCATTGTTACACCAAGGAGGAAATGCAGTGTGGGTTACACCTTTTGATAAACAGAATTTCATTTTTCAAAGTGCTAAAAAACACCATGCATTTTTCAATGTGTCTTAAAACTCACTCTATTTTTTCATTGCTTCGATAAAACCAAATATTCTCCACCTAATAATTATTTGGTTTTGATTGCATTATTACACCAAGGAGAAAATTCATCGTGGGTTACACCTTTTCAAAAACTGAATTATGTTTTTCAAATGTGTTTTTCAACGTGTCTTAAAAATTGCTCTATTTTTTAATCGATTTGGAAAAACCAACCCTTTTCCACTTGATAAATAATTGACTTGGATTGCATCATTACACCAAGGAGGAAATGCATCGTGGATTACAACTTTTCGAGAACCAAATTGTGTTTTTCAAAGTGTTGAAAAATATTGTGTGTTTTTCAACGTGTCTTAAAAATTGTTCTTTTTTTAATCAATTTGGAAAAACCAGCTCTTGTCCACATAATAAGTAGTTGATTTGGATTGTATCATTACACCAAGGAGTAAATGCATAGTGGGTTACACCTTTTCAAGAACCAAATTACGTTTTTCAAAGTGTGTTTTTCAACGTGTTTTAAAACTTGCTCTATTTTTTAATCAATTTGGAAAAACCAACCATTATCCACCTGATAACAAATTCATGTGGATTGCATAATTACACCAAGGATTAAATGCATCATGGGTTACACCTTGTGATAAACCAAATTACGTTTTTCAAAGTGTTGAAAAACACCGTACGTTTTTCAACATGTCTTAAAACTCACTTTATTTTTTCATTGCTTCGATAAAAATAAATCTTCTCCACCTGATAATTATTTGGTATGGATTTCATCATTACACTAAGGAGGAAATTCATCGTGGTTTGCACCTTTTTTAGAACCAAACTATGTTTTTGAAAGTGTTGAAAAAGACCATGTGTTTTTCAACGTGTCTTAAAACTCACTCTATTTTTTAATCAATTTGGAAAAACCAACCCTTGTCCACCTGATAAATAATTGATGTATATTACATCATTACACCAACGAGGAAATTCATCATGGGTTGCACCTTGACGAGAACCGAATTGCATTTTTTAAAGTGTTGAAAAACACTGTGTTTTTCAAGGTGTCTGAAAACATGCTCTTTTTTTAATCGATTTGGAAAAACCAACTCTTCTCCACATGATAAATAGCTGATGTGAATTACATCATTACACCAAGTAGGAAATGCATAATGGGTTGCATCTTTTTGAGAACTAAATTTCATTTTTCGAAGTGCTAAAAAACATCGTGTTTTTCAATGTGTCTCAAAACTCACTCTTTTTTTAATCAATTCGGAAAAACAAACTCTTGTCCACCTAATAATTATTTGTTGTGGATTGTATCATTACAAGAAGGAGGAAAAAAATCATGGGTTTCAAGTTTTGGAGAACCAAACTGTGTTTTTCAAAGTGTTGAAAACTACCGTGTGTTTTTCAATGTGTCGAAAAACTCACTCTATTTTTTCATCATTTTGATAAAATTGTTGTCACCAAATCACTACACCCACCGAATGAATAGAATGTGAACAAGACGTTTGGTGTGATTGGAACACATGTGATCACCTCTAAAGTTGTAGGACTTGGGCTCGAGGTGAACCACTTGAGAAGGTTGGATTCCTCTTCCTAAACTGACCTTTAAAAACATATTGAACCACATATTGAATAATATTTGTGACATAGGAAGGAGATACTGAGATGATAAAGTCTCTGTGGTATAATGGTCATATTGAACGACTTATAAAAGATTGAACAAGGCCATAAATTTTCATTTGGCATTTGTCGTGAACTTTCTTCTTCCTATTGAATTTATGTTACCATCCCTACGTATTGCGAAGGAGGATTGGATGATGAGAAAGCACTTGAAGAGTGCATAGAAAAACTTATGAACTTGGATGAAATATGAACCATTGTTGGGTGGAGTAAGAAGATGGAGAAAGCTATGCAGAAGGCATGCCATGATTTATGTATTAAAAATAACTAGTTTGAGGTTGGGAAGATGGTTCTTTTGTATGATTCAAAGTTTTTGTGCCATCCTAGGAAACTCAAATTGCATTGGTTGGGACCGTATGTTATTACACATATACTCGATTCATATGCTTGTCAATTACAAGCATTGGATGTAACATAGTTACCCGACTCTTTCAATGGGAGTAGGTTGAAGCCCTAATATAAATAAACCTTCTTATTGTTAATAAATAAGGCAATGTTATCATATAGCTTAGGTTTCCCTTAATTAATTTTCCTTTATACGTGTTTCTCTTCATCATCATTATGCTTTGGCTTAAATTTTAGTATGTTGTGTAACAAGCGTGTTTGTGCGCCTATAGCCAATTACTATCTAAAGAATTATTCATGCAGAAAGGACCACACATACTTTTAGTGTGGGTTAGGAGAGTGCGGAGAATCTAGAAGTGGCACATGGTTGGAGCAATGTTGGTTGGTGGCCCAGGGGAGAAAAACGTAAGTAAGGTTTATCTAAGAAGGAACGAGCGTAACAAAGGTGATAAGGGTTTGAGATGAAATGGTGTCAAGAAAGCTTTATATAAACAACATACAATGATGAACGTGCAGAGAAAGATGAAGTAGGCATCAAAAAGGAAAACAAGGTTTAAAACACAAAGGAAGATAGACTTTAGCAGTACGATTATGTATAAGCATTTGTGGTCGATATAATTTGGTGTGCCAGAAGGTTGAGGAGGTTATGCGTGGAAGAAAAAGTTCTAGATACAACACATGGGATAATTTTTTTGGAAAAATCTAAAATTAATGCGGAAGTATGGTGGTAGGTGGCATGGAGATTAATATGGGAAAAATTTAAAAACTATAAATAAGGAGTCAGGCGTATGTTATTTTTCACCTTGTATTTATTTTTTGAAGAGCTCTTTCGAACTAGAGCATCATTGCAAAAAATATGCAAAATTTGCATGCAAAGTGAAGGATTTGAAGGATTTACAAACCATATTGGAATGGAGTACATGAGTATGCATAGGACTTGTGGTTTGAAGGATTCCTATGATTTCTTACATTTCCTTATGGAAGAAGGATTTTCTAGGTTAGGGTTTGTGAAACTAGGGCGCGGGCTCGAAGAAGTTACATAGAGGGATTGAAATCAAAGGATTAAAGAGGAAGGTTTGAGCAGTAGCAAAGAAAAGTACAAACAAGGATTTATAAGGACCTGATATATAATATGGAAGCAAGGAATGGATTGAATGTTTCACCGAAGAAGAAGGGCTAGGGAAAAGGAAAACCAAGTGCATTGACAATCTTTAATGAAGAATGGTATGCGGAGATGTAATACCCAGATGGGGTATTATTGGGGATGGATTGGGTATCTCACGTACGAAAGAGGGTTGTAAGTGATTATAACCATAGGATATATACTATTGATAAGGAGATATCACTGGAGCTTGTTCAATCTATAAGAGAAAGAACATGGGATGAAAAGCCAGTGTATGATGATGTTGTGAAGATGAAATTTGAGAAGGTTGGGATTTTGTAACTTATTTAGTTTCCATTTTTTGTAAAAACTTGAGATATTATACCAATGGCTCATGTTACTTGTGCATGAAGATTATTTCTACTTTACAGGGAGGAGGATGCACATAATTACACAATTGTTCTCTAGATACACTAGAATTATCTACACAGGAGAGTCGTTAGATGATGAATTGGGTTATAAGGAGGCTATCAAGGAAACAAATATGGAGTATGAATAGAAGAAGGTTGGGTGCTATTTTGATATATTTAAGATCATTGACCCAGTTATGAAAATGGTCATGTGCTTTCTCACCAAGTTGAATGGATAAGAATGATGGACGAAAGTGAACAAGAGATGGTTTAACGTTTGTAAGAAGGTTTCATAAGGGACAATTTATAACCTCTTAGCCTTCATTTTAGACGATATCATTAATTTCATGTGTGAAAAAGATAAAATTATGTATGGTAATATTCTCCTTACCATTTTTTTTATGAGATTGGGGTGCTTGATGGGTCGAACAAAAATAATTGGGAGTACCTGAAGGAAAATACCTCCCCATCCAAGATGTTTGAGGCATATACTTATGATTCAATAACATATGCATATAAGGCACACTTGGATAAATGGTACAAATGGATGCACAATGATATTGGAGTAGAATGGATAATTCCTAAAAAATTGCCAGCCTTGGTAGGGGATGAGGTTGAATTTGTAGTATACCATAACTTCTACATTGGTAGGTTCACATTAACTGATGGCACAAAAATTCCATGGTGTAAACTACCTTTTTCCTTCACAACGTAGTATTTTCAAAGCGTTGTTAGTAGATTCAAGGAGGCTAAAAAGATGATGTTTGATATAATTTAAGTTGATTAGGAGCATTGTGCACTACACTGAACATTGGTTTATCCTAAGAAGTGCACATATGTGGGGAAATATGTCTCACATGACATACATATGTTAAGGCCTGTAACATTACCACTTGCAGGAAACACGGTGACAAGGGTGTACATACACCCAAGGCCTAAGTTTGAAAAGGGCACATAAATCGAGGATGATGTATCCATCCCTAAAGACCCATTTAGGAGGAAGAAGGTAGTACCGAAGAAGAATGAAAGAGAGGAAACTCCAACAAGCAGGGAACCAAGTGCGGAGGTAGTTCAAACCAAAGGAGAAAAAGAGTTGGGAACATGCATGAGTACTTATGCTCATACAAAGAAGTACCCAGTGAAGGAGAAGTCCCTAATAGTAGAGTATCCGGTGAAGAAGAAGCAATAGGTAGTATAGAGTTTAGAATCTAAGAAAATGAAGAGCGAAGAAGGTGATGAGACTAGAGGAGATGGTGAGGATAATGAGCAAGAAAATGACCCCGCTGTGTTCAATATAAATGAATCTGATGAAGATCAGGATGAGTTTTTAGAGGGCACTCGAGAGAAAGAAAAAAGTGAAGAATAATTTGGGACAAATGTGCATGCACATGTCTGGTGAATAGTTAGATGACATAGTGGAGAAGGAAGTGGTAGGTATCATTAAGGACTTGGTAGTGCACAAGGTGGAGCGCAATGCGGAAGAAGTTGGGAAAGAGTATAGAAGCATGGGAGGAGATCCCAATTTAGTATTCATTTTCCTAGCGGGATCACACACAGATGGGAATTGCATGATGGAAACACATGGAACCTCAATGACTTATGCCAATGATCCAAACAAGGTCCTACGCACCTGTTTCCATGGTATGGTGCCTACAGACCAAATTTTTGTTAGTCGTCGTTTTATAAATATAGTGTGTACATGCGCACAGGGAAGATGATGTCATGGAATTTTGAGACTCATGTTGATGAACTATAATTTGAGGTCGATGTAGGAGCATTGGTAACCACACAAAACCCCAATGAAATATATCTTATTGTCGATTCATAATAGCTAACTAATGAGAAAGTGTGTAATGTGCTAAACAAAGTGGTGGTGGAGGTCAAAATAAGGTTATTCAGGAGGAATAATAGGATTAGGGAATTATAAAAATAATATAATGAATGAGATAGGGAGATTATAGAGAGAGACAAGGAGATCAAGGAGAAGGACTCAATGGTTTCACAGCTGAAGGCTGCGTTGAGATAAGAAAGGGAAGGTGCAAAAATCCTACAAGAAAGTGGAGAATATTTCAAACTGCATTATTTTAAAGCACCCATATTTAGCCCCCTAAATGAAAGTATGAGTTATCCTTCAACTTCCTAGAGGATTTGACATGCTTAATCACAATGGAGAGACAACCACTTGCACTGGAGTCAGCAGAAGAAGTTATGGAGTGACAAAAGGAAGAGGAGAAATAAAATATTAAGGAAGCCGTAACTCATTACTCTGATCTCCTTGCTTTAGTTTAGACCACGCCACACATGGCCAAAGTTTTCTACAAAAACTATGAAGACAGAGACAAAGTGATAACTGTGTTGGTCGCCAGGCACGAGATGGATCAGAAGGAATTCCAAGACAATAATAAATGCAATCACATGGTGCATGACAAAATCCTAGTAGAGGTTGAAAATAAATCTGAGGTAATTGAAGGTTTAAGGGCCTCGATTAAAAATAAGGTAAAGGAATTATATCCCCAAGTAACATAAAGGATGGACGTGTTGAGCAACCTTAACAAGAAACTAGAGGATATTGTGGATACATTGAAGGTTTAGGGTGAATAGTTGACATTTGATGAAGTAAACACGTTGATAGAGGAGTTGTTTACATAGGTACAAAGTGAGGTGGATGCTTGGAATAATATTGAAGCATCCTTGAATAAATACTTCTCAATCCTTATACAATAGTAGAAAAATTATTTGTTCTTTAGCGTAAGTTAGGTACAGGATATTTCATTCTCCTATTCTTTATTATTTGTTAGAAGATCAAAGTGTTTCTGTGGATGGACTATACATTTAGTGTGGGGTAATGTTGAGCATAAAAAAATGGATAAGTTCCAGAGAAGAGGATCAGTGCACACAGAAGGTAGTACAGGAAGAAGGTGCTTGAAGAAAAACACACATGGTAATAAGGTGCACGCGAACAATTTGAGTAGTTTTGGAATAAAGTCTTTGAGTAATAACTTCAACACGCGGAGGTTTACATGTAGAAGAAGAAATGGGTTTGATAATTAGCTGTATATTGGTATATGGTATGACGTGGGCAAAACGTGGAGATGTGAGTAGGAATGATGAGTGGATAAGGTTAGAACCTAGAGTCTTATAGCTGAAGGAAAGAATATTCTAGGATGTAATCATTACAATTAGTAGAGGCTAATCATGGTTTTGGAGAGCTGGCATAGGTTTAGTGCCCACTTCCCTTTGACACCAGTTGATACTTATGTTGATATGGTTAAATTCATTATGAACATTATTATGCTTTGATTTAGTATGATGTTAGACATTTGATCATGGATTATTGTTGATCTTGATTTGGTTATGATGCATGGTCATTATTAGAGACACTCATATGTAGATGATGATATACTATTTGACATGGATGTGTTATGGATGTTGTTCGGACATGTGACTTTGGATATTTTATGATGATGATATAGTTGTTACTTTGATTTTGTTAATGTAAATTGTATGTGATAATGTTAAATTTCCTTGATGTTGTTGTGAATTCACATATTTAGATGATTTTGTGATTTTAATTATATCATGTTGGATGTTTTGATATGGCCATGAGGACAAAGGATTTATTTTTGTTTTACAGGTTAAAAATCACAGCAAACATCGAGGGATTGGAGACCACCCACAATGGAATTCTAGGTGAATTCGACAAGGTCACCATGACAACTTGTTTTATTGTGTTGTGTATTTTGTTGTTAGGGATTCCCATGGGGGGGATCACCTTTATATGTGACCATGGGTTTGTGTATTTTATAAAGGTGGTTACTTTTTTATTATTACTATTTTTGGTATGTATTTTATTAGTGAAGTGTTCCCTTCTATTATTTAATTAAATTGTGGAGAATTAATGTGAGAAATCATATAGTTTAATTTTAAATAAATCAAATTTGGGATATGGGAAAATAATAATGGAAGTTTTTGGATCTTTGTATTAATTATGTAAGGGATGTGTAAGTTGTGTAAGAGTTGTGTAAGTCATATTTTGGAGTATGAAACACTCCACCTCCTTGGGAATTCAAATTTGTCCTTGGGGGATGTTTTTGGAGGCTTGTGGGACAAGTAAAACTTGTCCCATACCTGTATATTTAATTTACCAACCATACTTATGGTTGGATAAGTGATTTTAGACTTTTATAATGCATTTTATTAATCATGTTGCAAGTTTTGATTGCACTCTCTTACATTTTATTTAATTTTCAGTCCTTTGGGGTGTGGGCTGTTGGAGTGTGCAAGTAATTTGTCATATTTTCACCCACCTCTTTATTGTGCTTTGGAGAATGAAATTTTGTCTTTTGTGTTGGAGTTGAGGATGTGTGAGGTGGAATATTACATGGATCCAGATCATCCTCTTCTCTTCCCTCTTCTATATAATTCAAAATCTTTGTTTGTTTTGGGTTGTTGAAACATTTTGCAAACTTCATTAGGGGCACATTTTTCTTGTTTTTGGAGCTCTTGCTTTTGGAAGGAGTTTGGAGAAACTTTGCATGCTTGGAGATTTCTATTTTGGGACTGTGTTTTTGGCATTGAAATCGTGTTGTTGGAAACAAAAGTTACTATGGAGAGGTAGGAGTTTAATCCTTCTTTTATGTTGTTATTTTCTTATTGTGTTGTGTTAATGGTGCATGTTTTGATTTATTTGTTGGCTGGTTGGGTAGACTGTCATAGGAATGGTGTAGGCGAAGGCTATAGGGAATTCTTGTGGGGGGTATAAGGGAATGCCATTGGCATCAGAAGTTTGTGGTGGGATTTTGGGTTTGGGATCCACCATGGAAAAAAAATAGCTTGCATTTCTTACTTTGTGGGGGGCATAAGAATATGTGTGGTGAAATTTTATTGTCAGTTTGTTGTGGTGGATGCCCAATTCCCATTGGGAGGTATAAGTAGCTTCACCCATAGACCTTGCTCCTTTGGATTGCATGATCAAGCCTAAGTTTTGTTTTGATTGTTTCAATTGCAGTTATAAACTGTTGTGTTTGTTTGGATTGTATTTTATATGGATTATGCCTGTTGAAAGAATGTTGTGTGTTGTGGAAGCCAATTGTTGCCATAGGTTGAACCACACCTCTTATTGTATTTTGGTTAGGGCTCAAGGGCCAATGATGAAGGATGGATTCTCCTTTCATTGGATTTCTTGGTTGGGTGGAGAGCGTTACCTTTCCCCCACTTTTGTTGTGATCAAATTTGTAGAAAAATGAATTTTGCATGTTGCTATTCTGGAGAAAAGGAAAATGTAGTTTTGATAGTCCCTTGTGAAACATATTCATTTGTAATCCTTTCCTACTTGACGTGGATGAAAATTTTAATGTATACTTGTGAAGAACAGATGTTGTAATTGATTATGGAAGTATATATTTGAATTGTGAAGGATGTTTATACTATGTTCTGTTTTTGGAAAGAAATAAATAGAATTCTGTAGTTGTATTCAAACATGGAAATATGTAAAGTATATAATTGGAATTAATAATAATTGTAAGATATATTCTCATATGCATTGTTGGATTGAATTCAATGTTTCATTATATGGAGAAAGAGTTAATTAATTCTCTGTTTGAAAGAAAGAAACGTATGCGAGGAAAATACAGTAAATTGCCTCTTTGGAAATATATAAAATTGAAATCAGAGTTAGATTTTGGGTTTAGAATAGTTTGATTTAAGTCATTTAAATGTAATGGATTAGCTTAGAAATGAAATTACACACTTGAACGATAAAATTGATATACATTTTCAAAAGAAATGGATCTCTGTTATAAAAATTAATACTGGAAAATAAATTCAATCAAATTGTACAGTTTATACCTGCACATAATAATCAACTTGAAAATTATATAATTTAGCATGTTAAGACATCAATGAAATCAAATTGACAAAGAAAACTTAAGAAAACAATTTAAACATTACAAAATCAAACCCAATCCCCTTTCACAGTCATTTTCTATCAATTGTCAGAAAAATGTGAATTAAAAATCAAACAAACAAATCTACCTTCCTAAAACACTTTAAATCCTTCCTAGAGTAATCCTCCATGTCTTTTTGGCATGTTGAGTGAAGAATGAGATCAAATTGAACAAAAATTTAGAAGTCAAAATTTCCAGTTTGATATTTAAAAGCCTTCAGATTATTTTCACAAAATTGACCCCTTAAACTTTATCAAAATGTGAAATTTATGATTCTTGAGCAAAGAGAGCATTGAGAAATTTCCATAAAGTCCTCATTTGACAAAAACCAAGCTTTATAGCTCAAGTTATGGCCCTCTAATGTTTTCCTACCTTGGCGGGAAAATTTGGGAAAATTGTCCCCGACGGGTCCGCTGCCCAAAAATTTCCTATTGAATTATCCTTAGAAAAAAATTTTAAAAAAAAATCTTGGGAAATTTTTTATCTTTTTCCCTACTAGCCCGCAGCCAATCATAGGCTGCCACATGGAAACATGTGAGAAAAAGTAGAGGGCGCAGACCCACACGTCAAACTTCTCCCTGCTCCCTCCCTTTGGTGAAATTCACCAAATCTCCTTGCTGCCCCGCCCTTCCCTCGTTCTCCTGATGATGGCTTGGATCCTGACATGTGTCCCTAGTGGCACAACGGAGGTGCAGGAACAAATGGGAATTTTCTCCCACACAAGTAAAATTTTCCAACACCGCCCCGTGACCCACCAACCCAAAAATTTCTCTTCTTCCCCGCTCGACACGTGTCCCCTTGGGGGAAAGTTTGACCCCATAAGCTCCATTGGACCATAACTGGAGTTTTACAAAGAGTTAGGAGGAATTATTTATATTGTTGGAAAGGTGAGAAAATTTCCTATCCAATCGAAATGATTTAGGGAAATTTTGAATGCATTAAGTGTGAGAAAAATCAAGTTAAAATTATGATCCTGTTAGAGAGTGGGCATGGTGTTAATTTACCCCCCGAACCAAACTGAAACTTCTAACCCAAAAATTTGGACCTTGTGACCTTTGATAATTGTAATTAAGGAAAAGTATGTTGAAGTAGATTAATCTTGTTCCAAAACCCGATAGTGTCAACTGTTGTCTTGCAACCTAGTTTTGGACACTTCTAATAAATAAAAATTCATTCCATAATTTTCCTGACTGACCCTAGGTTGTTTCTTGGGTCTCAAGTGGGTTGTTTTAATGAGAATCACAATAAGCACTCAATCATGGAGGAGCATGATTTCATCTTGAATGTGGCCTACTCATGAGTGAAGATAAGGCAGTAGAGGAGAGATCTCAATTTTATTTAAGAATCTGTTTAGATCTAAAACGGTGTGTGGTGTGTGTGGAGAGATCCATAAGATGTGAATAGAGGAGAATAGAGGATGGAGAGGTAAACATGGAGGATGCATAAGAGAAGGCATAACTAGAAATATTTGAGTAGAGTCATTTTAAAGAACTACGATACTATTGTCCAATGTGTACAGTTTACTATGACCCTTTTTATGTAATCTGGCTACTATAAATGTTTATTAATCAATATATGATGGGTTGTTCTTTATATATGTATCTATGGGTCCAAACCCTTGTGTTATTCATATGACTCGTGGTTTATATCTTATTCCTTCATGTTGTTATAATGTTTATATTATTTTCATGGTGTATTTTTGATTGGATATAGATTCTTTATTTCTGTTATAAAATGTATGTATGTATGTATGTATATATGTATGTATGTGCACTATTCATCCATTAATGACAAACATTCTTACAAGGCTCACATAAAAGAGGGGCTTAGTGCCTGTTTTCACCTCGAGTGAGTGCCTAGCTAATGTTGGGTGATAGGATGACATGCTTGGGGTTTAGAAATGGAGTATGGAAATGTTACCTCACAATTCATCAATGTACTCACATCTCTTGCAAATAGGCTCTAAAATTACCCACACATACTTTTTCATTTTTTATATTCTCAAACTATGTATACACATCCAAGACTATGTTTCATTAAGTTTGGATGATAACCTCATCTCAGACTATATCTACACCTTTCACTTGGTTTAATCTCACTTTTAAATCTCCAAAAATATACTCAAACTAAGATTAAATGAGTTTAAATTGAAATAATTGACATTCTCAATCTTGATTCTCTGAAATAGGGTACTCATGAAAGAGCTAGGTTTTTTAGGTTAAATTCCCTTTTTGATGCTAACAAATATTATTAATGGTTGAAAACTCAGCTAAATTATTTTATACCAATAGTTTCAAAATCCTTCTCAAGGCATTATTCCATGAATTGGTTTTTAATCCATCATCAAATAAATAAGAGGACTGCCATACAACCAAATCACAGTTTGGTCTTCTTTAAACCATTTACCAAATCTTGAACATATCTAATTAATTTCATGCCATAAACATATGTTTTTAATTTATTCATTACCATTTCATAGGTTACCATCTATCAAACAATATAAATTACTTCTTGGAATTAGTCACAAATTCAATCTTACCAACACAGTTTCTTGTTCTTGTGTTTAAACTATCTTATTTCCTATTTCTCCTTTTTATAGTCTTCTTCTTGCTTCCTAAAGATGATTTTATCTTCATTAACATGTAGAAACATTAATTCACAAACATTGATGATAATGAAACCTAGTTATTCGACATTCCATACATATGATCATCATAGATCACTGAAACACAAATTTTATAAATTAGAATCTTTTATTTGATTAAATTGTTGTTTATTTACAAAGATTTAAGAACCTTGAGGATATTTTATGGATATATCCTCCTTAATATCTTACTAACCTCTCATCCCCCTTATCATTCGAATACACATGCATTTTTATGAAGAAAGAGGTAATTAGGTCGAGGAACCAACTAACCTAACCATGTTTAGCCTAACCTAGTGAGGTAAAGGGTATAGTTCAGTCATGGATTAGGTTCACATAAACTTTATGACCCTAATACATCATTTATTTCCCCTAGACTAACAACTATCCCTATTAACTTAGTAAATGACAATTCAAATATTCAAATGAACCATTATGGAGGAAAAAATCCATATGGGATATTATTACAATTTTATGAGTCCAAATGGACTAGAATACCTCCTAAGACAACATAAAAACCTATTCAAAACAAAATTAGATATATACAATATTCTCCTTCATAATACTCCGAATGTGGAGAGAATTGAACTATACACAAAGAAGACCTCTTTCTTTCTTCTCTTCCAATTATTCTCCACTTGTAATAACCTCCTCTTTACTTTTTCATTCTTATCATCTTCATTAGAATCATGCTTCCTTTGATCTTATAAGTATTCAACCTCTTTTTCAATTCTTTGTTTTACAAAATGAGGATGTATTCTCTTTGCCTCTTCATTTGAGCTCTTAAATGATCCACCTTTTCAATATTTTTAACCTCTTCAAGTAAACTTGAAAACACACATGAGAACAAAACCTTAGGTAAAAAATCAAAAAGCTTTTGAGTCCCTTCACTTTCTTTCTTCAATATTTCTTCTTCACTATTTCTTCTTCATTTTCATTCTTCTCCTCCATAATCTCAACTTTATCTTCATTACTCTTCAATTCTTCACCATACAAAGCACATTCAAGTTATTGTAACTCAGCATCCAACTGCTCTCAACTCTCATATACAAACTAAAAATCAGTTTTCACACATTCTTCCTAAAGTTTTTCTTCACAAATAAACTCTTATTCCACTACTTCTCTAAAATTTTTCTCTTCTTGTTTTCTTTCCTTCTTACTCATCCTCTCTAAACTTCTTTCCTCTTCTCTTATCCTCTTTCTCAACTACATTTTTATTATTTTCTTCATGAATGACCTTATAGGCCACTTAACCACCTTTTTCAACACTATTTCCATCCTTTGTCTTTGCATTGTCTCTGGTATTTTCATCATCAACATTTCTAGTTTCTTCATGTATTCTCTTAATTTTCTTATCTCCTATTCCATCCACAATCTTCTATTCTCCTCTTGCTCTTTATTTTTCTCTTCTTTTCTTTCTCTCTCTCATCTCTTTCTCTTTCCTCTCATTTCCTTGTACCTCAACAATATTTATTCATAAATTTCACTCTATCTTCATCCATTTTCAAAAAAAAAGTTTGTTTCACCTTGTTAAAGCCTCATATAGGTTCTATTTCACACCTAGTCTTTTGACTTCCTCTTTTCTTCTCTCTTCTTTCTTCTCTACCTTCTTCCCTTTCCTTCCCTTTTCTCCTTCTTACTTATTTATCTCTATAAGGAGAAACATGTCACTTCACATACACACTTTCACAATAAAGACATGATGAGCTTAAAATACTTTGATCAATTCATGTCAATTCATCATACATCCCAAAACACTTATTTACAAAATCTTTTTAGAAAAAAAAAAACTTTTACCTTCATATAGGAAGCTAAAATTTATTTATATTCCCGCTTTGATAAAAATGATGTAGATCCCTACATACACTCCTTATACGACACCAAAAATTGCATTAGAAGCCACAAATTCAAATTGATTAGTCAATTTAAACAAAAGAATTATTACCTTACCTAAGAAGCCAAATCTTTCTCAAATGTGCAAAATGCATACAAACACTTATCCAAGGCTCAAATTGACTTTTAAGATTCTTATATCCATTAGAAAATCCTGCTCAATCAACCAAATTAGTTTCATCATGAAATTTTTCATCATTTTCCTTTTAGACCTAAATATAGCCTTGTAGTCATACAAACTAATTGTGTCTGACAAAAATCACTCAATTTTCATCATCATGCCTGAATCCTTAACTTTTAGGATACCTATTTTGCTCATTTATCTACACATCATGTTTCAAGACACAAATCTTTACCCAACATATGTTATTCTCATTTTAGAGTTTTATTTTCCCTTCTAGTTAGCCCTCCTAGAACCTAAAGCTCTGTGTCTGAGATAATCTAAAAACAACCAAGAAAATAGGGTTATATTTTTAGATACCCATTATTTAGCTTGTTCTTCTTTGGTAATTTTCTTCCTCTAACTCCAAACCCTCCTTATTAAGCTTATTAAATACGTTAAACTAGGGTTTTAAGGACAATTTCTAAGGTTTTAACTTTTCTAGTATTTTTTCACATTTTAAACAATTTCTTCCACATTCAAACAACTTTCTCAAGGTCTTATCACCATCTCCTTTACTCACTACTCCTGATTTTGATAAGTTTCATGTTCTCGGACTCTATGTCTTTAATCTTGTTCTTAATTCCTCCATAATTAGCTATACTTTGTTTTCTTCCTAGTGATGGTTTTTTTTATGTATTCTTAACTCTTCACTCTAACAATGACCCTTAACATTTATTTCTAACTATCCAAGTTATTCTTGTTTCACCTTCTTGGTTATCTTCCTTCAATTTCTAATGCTCTTACACTCTTCTCAACATGTTGTTACTGGATAATCAAACTTAAATTATTGATTATGAAATTTTAAAGTTAATTTCACCTTTCAATATTATATGTGCTTCATTACCGTCACTCACCACATTCAAAACCTCTTCCTTCTTCCATTCATTCTAGTTCTAGCCTCACTTTCAACTTTCTTTCAATGGTGCATTGTTAGTTCTTAAGTGATTTCAACTGAGTTTCTCATCCCTAAGATTCTTGGATCTATTTCTAGATCTCTACAACATTCATCACCTTCAAATTACTCTAATAAACACTTCCAAAAATTTTACTTTTCACTTTTTGACTATTTACTTTCAAATTCATTTATGTCATGGTTTGGGTAAAGACTATCACAAAGTCAAGTTTCAGTTTTGTGCATACACTTCCTTCTAAAAATATTCAATGACTTAGCTTATTTATGGTTTCTATTATTTTCTAACATCTTTAATACACTCCCAACTCATCAATGCACTCACAACTCTTGCAAATACACTCTATATTGACACACATACTTTTCCATTTTCATATTCTCAAACTTTGTAGACATATAGTCAAGACTGTGTTTCATCAAGTTTGAATGATAACCTCTTTTCAAACTATATCTAAACCTTTCACTTGGTTCAAACTCACTTTGACATATCTAAACAATTACTCACACTAATATTTGATGATTTTAAAAAGTAATAATTGACATTCTTAATCTTGATTCACTGAAACAATGTACTCATGAAAAAGCTAGGATTTCGTATGTTAAATTACTTTTTTAGATGCTAACAAATATTCTTGATGATTAAAAACTTATCTAAATTATTTTATAATAATATTTTAAAATTACTTCTCAAGGCATTACTCCATGGTCTTGTTTGTAATCCATCATCAAATCAATAAGAGGACTACTATATACACATATCACAGTTTGGTCTTCTGTAAACCCTTTACTAAATCTTGATAATATCCACTGTCTTGTCATGCCATAAAATTATATTTTTAATTTATTCATTTCCATTTTATAGGTCACCATTCATCAAACAATCTAAATTACTCCTTGGAATCAGTCATAAATTCAATCTTTCTAACATAGTTTCTTGTTATTGTGCTTGGGATATCTTATTGTCAATTTCTCATTTTTATAGTTTTTTTCTTGATTCTTAAATACTATGTTATCTTCATAAACATATAAAAAAATTCATTCAAAAACATCTATGAGAATCAAACCTAGTTCTTCCACATTCCATACATATGATCATCATAGATCACAACAATAATTTTTTTACAAATTAGAAGCTTTAATTTGATTCAAGCATGCTTATTTACAATCATTCAATAGCCTTGAGGATATATAACAACTATATCCTCCTTCTTACTCTCTCTCCAACCTCTCATTATCATTCTCATTCAAATACACATGATTTTTTATGAAGAAACAGTTAGTTAGGTTGAGGAACTAACTAACCTAACCATGTTTAGCCTAACCTAATGAGGTATAGGTTTTAGTTAAGTCATGGATTAGGTGCACACAAAATTTATGGCCCTATTACATCATATATTTCCCATGGACTAACAAATATACCTATTAAGTTAGTAAATTACAATTCAAATATTCAAATGATCCATTTTGGAGGGAAAACTCCATATGAGCTCTTATTACAATTTCATGATTCTAAATGCACTAGAATACCTCCCAAGCCTCCTAAGACATCATAAGAAGCTATTCAAGAAAAAATTATGTATATAAGATATTTTTTTCATCATGTAATATTGTTAACATTTCTCCACCCATCCAAGTATGGTGTCATATGTTTTGGTTATTTTTTACTATGGTTGTGTTACTAAAACTAGTCATAACTACCTCAAATTTTAGGTTATGAAAGAAGTTATTATATATGAGGATATGGGTTTTAGGTTAGATGCATTTGGGATATCTCGTAACTAAGTGTGAAAGAGTCATGAAGGCTCAAGAGGTATGTATAAAATCATGGAAACTCATATAATATCGATCATTGGTTGAATAAAGATTTGAAATACTTATAAATATCAATTATGAATGAGGAAATAGTTTTGTTATTTTATATTTATATATATGTATGCTTTGAAAATGATAAATTTGTGATGATTTTGAGTGTAGAACTACTAGAATGGCAAGGTGAATTTTCATTTGATGAGATTATAATATATAAGGGGTAAGTTTCTTGTTGACAAGACAAACTTTATGTTTTAGTGGGTTAACATGATTGTACGCATTGTTGAGGGAATAAATTTGTAGGATAAGTATTGTATGAATCTATAAGGGCATAAGGAAATATAATATAGTTCATTCTTGAAGAGGTAAGAAGTTTGGGTGAGTATTTTTATTGGTTTATGTGATTTTATATATTGAAGAAACATTATAAGGAAAGGATGAAAGTTATTAATATTGTAAGCACATATATGCATCACTCAGGGAGATTATAGAGAGGTTTTTATGTTATAGTTTTTATAAGATAAATTGATTCTATTCATTAAAAATATATATATACAGGAAGATTACTATGAGACTATGAGACAAGGGTTCTTCCACATAGTTTGGTAAGTGAAGGGTAATTATAACCCTTGCAGAATGATCCCTATGTATAGATCACTACTAAAACAAATTTACATTTAATATTTTGTGATTGTGACATATTTCAAATTATATAACAATTAAACTCAAATCCTTTTTGCATACGTGTAAATGTAATTTAGTCCTTTTTTTACTAGTAAAATTATGTTTCCAAGCATTAGGTGCCATCATACAATTAGAAACTTGTCTCCAAAGTTTTCAAAAGTTCATGTAGGTATTTTATCCTTTATCAGCTATTTCAAACCTAATTTTATTCTATATACCCTAAAATATTCCTCTTAATTATGTCAAACCCTTCCTATGGTTTAAGCAAATAAATTGACATAAGTTGGAGTTAGTAACATTCTTAATCCTAAAATTAAATCTGTTGAGAATTATAAGGTTTCTCAACCTTTTCAAATAAAATTTTATATGTTTATCACGTGTGAGAGTCCATTCTCAATAAAAATTAGTTTTCATAGACCCAAGTGATCTAATATCTAACTATGACATGTGAGTTTGAAAGGTTAGACTATGTTTTAGGGTATAAAATATGGTGGAGATATATAACTCAATAAAGGTTACTTGAAAATGTTTTTAGATTCTCTTGAATCATGGGGATTTATTCATGAAAATAATCTTTATACAAAATTAGTGTTACTAGACCCTTATTGAGGTAGAATACCTAATTAAAAATAAAGCGATTTTTATATCCAAAGATGTATTGATAATAACTTATTATGAAGGATTACAGATGTGAAGAAAGGTTTGAAGACCTTAGATAGGTAGGATAGGTTCTTTGATTGATAAGTGAAAACTACATATGACAGTGCTCAAGCAAGAAAACTAAAAAGGATAGAGCTAGAATGTGTACAGACAAGAACAAGACTAGAGGAAAAAGTGTATATAAGGATTATATGTGTAGGAGATAACTTGAGAATACTCTTTGTTATCCCTTGTAAAAAAAACCAAGAACTGATATAATATGTAAGGATTTAAGGAAAATCTCAAAACCGGGTAGAGTATGAAATGGTCTTGATTTTTCATAATTGGTTGATTGTTTGTTAAAGTATGATAAGGGTTGAATAGTAATACATAGTGGATGGTTCATATAAATTAGAGGAGAGATAATCCTGAATGGTGAGATAAGGTTCGTA
This sequence comes from Taxus chinensis, assembly GCA_019776745.2. Classification (NCBI taxonomy): domain Eukaryota; kingdom Viridiplantae; phylum Streptophyta; class Pinopsida; order Cupressales; family Taxaceae; genus Taxus; species Taxus chinensis. The sequence goes on from CM034150.1 coordinate 458,952,483, forward strand.
TAGTACCCTGACATAGTCCTATTGAAGAATGAATTTGATTATATGGTTGTTGGGGAATAATAATTTCAAGAGAGAATAACTTATTGGACTAGTGTAATAGTCCTAAGAGTCCTTTTCAGGACAACTATACAATAGTTTTGTGTTAAGAGTATTAACATTAAAAATAGTCATTATTCTACAAAATTTTGCATTAAGAAACTTTGAATATTTTTCATGGTTTGGTGCATGAATTGAAGCTAACTTGTATTTGTTAAGGTTATTGTGTTATGTATTATATCATTTCATCAATTGAAATAAGGTAAACATTGGTTTAAAAGTTAAAATCTCAAATATTTGAAGGAATGCATGACATTAATGCTCAAAAAGTATCGTTAATGGACATTTAACAATATATCAAACTTGGTTTAAAAAAGGTTCTATGCTCTAGGACATTGCATCGATTAAATCCATGTGTTGGTAATCCATTATTAAAAAAGTTCACTTTTACCAAATTTTTATACCAATCGAGACCATTTGTTTTCGATCCATCTCACAAGAAGACATGAGAGTGAGGATAAATCTCTTTCATATATACTACTATCATTATTCTCAATGTGTCCATCATCAACACTCTAAGTGATGAAGAGAGTCAAAACCATGGATTATAGATATATCTAGTGAGAAATAATGTTGATCCTCACTAAGTTTCACTAGTCAATGATAACTATATGTTTTGATAGTAAAACACAGGGCTAGAAAATTTATTCAAAGATATAAGCCACTAAATTCAAAATCCATAACTTTAAAAAGTTCATTAATGGAGTTAAACCACACAAACCAGGCGTAAATAATAAAACACTAAAATGCATTCAAAATTAAGTCAAAGTGATTCAAAATTTTCTTATTTGTACAAAATATTTGGTTAAAGTAATTTAAGTCACTTATTATTTAATTGATAAAGAGATATTGAAAGAATTGCAATATCAAAGAGATCCAAATATGTGAACAAATCAAAGAATAAAAAAAAATAGTCATATTAACCCGAAAGGATGACCCTTCTTCAACTCCATTATAGGAACCCAGGGATACTTAGTATAATAAATAATCTCCCATACCAAAATTATCAATTACATTTAATTATTCTAGAAGATTGATGACTATGATAAAGTTTACAAAAGGAAATATCCATCAAAATATTACCATATATATTATTAATACATTTGCCTCTATTAGGGGCTATGGCCTTCACAACATAACTACAAAATAGAGGTTTTAACCCTTTAATGACTTATTAAGAGGTGTGTTCACTACACACACTCTGTAATATGGGTTAATTATTTTAAGATACACTCAATGATTCATTTCCCTTGGACAATGGTAAACATTTAATGGTATGTACGAAATGGACCCTCCAAATATATCTTATAATTATGATCTTATAGGAAGCACATGGATCAAAGGGATATATTTTATGAACTAAAAGATTAGACAATTGATTCTTCAATAACTAAACAAAGAAAATAAATTTTCCTCCAAGTATTGAATTATTTAGGCCAATGATAATATGGCCATGGAATTTCTAAATATATTATATGAAGTTTAAAAATATGGCCATGTCAATACGAAATGGGTCTCTTTTTTTATTTTGATTCTTAAGGATAAGAAGCCTTATTTTGGAGTGATTATAGAGTTAAAATTCAAAGCATGTTGGGATGATGTAGTAGATGGAGGGAATTTTAATATATTAATCCTACTTGGTGGACCTATTTTATTCTTCCCTTACATTTAATACCTTATTTTCTAATTGGATTCTCACCTCCACTACCTCAATGCATGTCATATTTTTCACATTTATATAGTCACAATCATGGCCCCATGATATAGGATATTTGTGAGGATTTTTATCCAATTGTTTACTATTTCTATTAATAGAGCTAAGAGGACCATAATTCTCTCTATATTACAAGAATATATCAAACATATTGGGGTATATTGGTATTATAGAGATTTTACCTTAATCAAAATTTAAGGACTTATAACACCTCATTATAAGATACCTAAGAAATTTCTAGAAAGATTAGTTGTAATTGAAGTATCCTGGTAGTATGAGAATAGAATTAGGTAATGGTACAAATCAACTTCGTAGAGACCATGTTGATATCTCCTCTTTTTAGTGGGAAAATAAAAATTTACGATGTATCCCACTATATTGGTATTTTAAAGATAGTATAGGCCTTATGATCATTTAAGAGTAAGGTTTTATAAAAGGTGGGACCCCCTCAAGGAAAGGTAAATAGAAATTTGAGTACTTTAAGTTACATGTGTTGGCACCCACTTTTTGATCTTGTTGTATTAGTGGCACCGTCATTTCCATATTCCCCAATGCCTTCCTCAGGTGGTCCTTCCATTTCCTCATTGTTCCTTGGACTTACAAGTTATTTATTGACATGTTAAACTAACCTTGTTATTGCCCTATTGTTTTCCTTAGTTACACCAATGGAAATGTTATTTTTTCCCCCCTTCATTCCACCTTCTTCACTAAAAATATAGTGTTTCATGGGTTGAAATAGTAATATTCCAAATATTAAAGAGAATATAGTCTTTGGTAGGTTTTTAAGAAAAATAAAGAAGTCACAGAAGATGAACTGAAATAAATTCATTTGATGGGATTATGTTAAAATTGAAATAAAGAATAAGGAAAAAAAGAATACCAAATCATGGGATAGGATGGTGGAAAAAATGAAAGCTAAGTTTCATCCCTTCATACTATTAAAAAAAAATTGTACAAAAAGATACAAAATTTGAAGTATAAATAGATGAATGTGAAGGATTACACAATATAATTCTATGAGATCTCAATAAGGTTTATTCATATAAAATATAATTAAGATAAGTTGGCTATATATTTTAATTATATGACACTCGATATTAAATATTATCAAATTATTGAATTTAATCATAGGATAAGAAACTTATCAATAACCCCTTAAAGTAGAGGAGAAGTTAAATAGGGATTACACACAACACTCTAGAGGAAGGGTAGAAATTTCACAGGTAGGGGGAAAACAAGGTGGTAGAAATCAGTAGTAGAGACATGAAAAATAATCTAACAACTCTAAAAGATAGCATATCATAAGAGGATGTTATTCTTTTATGGGAATAAGACCATATGGAAGAGGAAGAGATAAAGGATTTTTGGGGAAGTGTTTTAAATGTAAAAAATATTTTGGACATAGACCATTTGAATTTATAAAGTGTCCTCAAAATAGTGCAAGAGTGGCTCAATCCAACAATAAAATATGCCAATATGATGAGTAATTTGTTGGATTACCATCAAATTTAGAAGAACTTGAAAAAGGAGAATATTTACTAATAAAAATAATATTGCTGAAACAAAGAAAGGAGATAAAGGAGAAAAATCAAAAAATATTATATTAGGGAACCATTTTCAAGTCAAAAATTAAGTGTTATAAAATTTTCATTTTTTTTTATTATTGGCAAATAGTTTTTTGAAAGGGGACTATACCCTTGAATACAAAAAAAAGGCCTGAGAGTCAGAATAAGAGTGAGAAACAGAAAGAATGGATCAAGATCCAAGTGTTACAATGAAGCTCTAAGTAGCTCAGAAACAACTACACAAATGAAACAAAACAACAAAACAACAACAAAAAAAACAGTAAACTGACCACAGAGAAACAACAAAAAAACAACTAAAAGCAGCAGAAGCATCCAGAACTACTTCTTGGGCAGCTTTATCGGTACTGATCTTGACTCTCTTCCAGGCATGAAACATACTCAAAAGCAGTCATATGGGCAGCATCAGTCTTATCAAGCTCCTCAATGGTTCTTTTGCTTTCTTTTTTATTGCCCCAAAGTGCAGTCGGGACACCGCTGAGGTTGGAAACACTTTTGGCATGACCCTCGATGAACTCCTCAATCGCCCTAAAGGTGGCAATGTTGTAATCATGTCTAGTCTTGGCCTTCCCTAAGCGGGAGTATAAGGAGGTCAGCTTCTTGTATATGTCATCAATCTGATTGCTATCAATGTTCCCCTCCCCCCTCCATGCTTCTTCTTGCCTTTCTATTTTAGCTAGGTTCTTGACCTCATCCTTCAGCAATTTCATCTCAGCCTCTAAGGCCTCCAACCTCTTAGAAGAGCTATCCATCTGCACTTCCCCGGGGACTGGCACTACTGATATTCAGTAGGTCATGTGCAATCTCAAGTTCAAAAGGCTCCTTCTCCACAGCAAGAGTCTCAAGGTTGAGCCTCCTAGAAGCCCTGGTGACTAGTTTTTTTAGAGGTAGAGGCGAGGTGGGTGACGGGAGCAGTAGCAAGGGGGAATGGAAGGAGAAGTTTTTGCAGCCGGCATGGGGGTGGTAGCAACAGTGGCGGGGGTAGTAGTAGGGGCAGCAGGAGAAACAGGGCTAGCAGCAGCAGAGCCCATCAAAGGGGGAGAGGGCTAGGAGAGGCTAGGTTATAAAATTTTCATTAATAATGGAAGTATATATAATTTAGATTCCCTATAGATGGTTGAGAAACTAGGATTTAAAAGACTAGCACATCCTACTCCCTATAATGTATATTGGCTACAAAAAGGACCTCAAGTATTGGCTAATGAGAATTGTCAAGTATTGGGTTAAGGACCTCAAGTACTTTGTGACATCATTCCCATGGATATTTTTCATGTGTTGGTTAGAAGACCTTGGTAGTATGATAGGAAGGAACTATATGATGCAAGAGAAAAAACATATACCTTACAGAAATATGGTAAGAAAAAAAATAATTATTCCATTTAAGGATAGCTATGAAGAGGTTGAAAATAATGATAAAGTGGTGGTAATGACTGGGTAAGTGTAATTATATCAAGTTAAGAAAGAATAGGTCAGTTTTTCAATTGTTCCTAAACCTAGGACTATCATAAAAACCACCAAGATGATTGATTTTCCATCAGAAATTTAGAAATTGTTAGAGTAATATGTTGATATATTTGTTAATTAACTACCTAATGAGATACCCCTATATGAAGCATAAGTAATTATATGAATCTTATACCTAGGTACATTTTTCATAAAAAATAAAACTAAAGAATGAATCCTATAGAGAATGCAAATATTAAGAGGAAGGTGCAAGAGCTATTAGATAATGTACTGATCAAAGAAATATTAATTCTGTATGTTGTACTAGAAATTTTGATTCCTAACAAGGATGGAGAATGGAGAATGTGCACAAATTCTAGAGCTATGAACAAGATAACTATAAAATATAGGTTCCCATTACCTAGGATAGATGGTGTAATGGATTGCTGGAGTAGAGAAAAATATTTTTCAAATGTGTATTTGAAGAGTGGATACCATAAAATTAAAATTATAGAGGGTGATGAATGGAAAAAAATATTCAAAATCAATGATTGGATATATGAGTGGATATTCATGCCTTTTGGCCTTACCAATACTCCTAGTACTTTCATGAGACTAATGAGAATATCTAAATCCCTTTATAAGTAAATTTATTGTTATTTACTTGGATGATATTTTATTTTTCAGTAGATTGAAAAAGAATAATGTGGAACATCTTAGGAAAATTTTGGAAAGGCTAAGAGAAGATAAATTGGTTATTAATCTCAAGAAGTGTAGATTCATGAAAACTAAATTGGTTTACTAGGATTTATTATTTTTTAAGGATGGATCAAGATAAGGTGAAATAAATAGCATAATGACTTACTCCTAAGAGTGTGTTTGAGGTGAGAAGGTTCCACAAATTGGAAAGTTTCTATAGTAAGTTCATTAAGGAATTTAGTTGCATTTATGTACCCATAAGTGATAGAATCAAGGGGGATGAGAAAAAAATTTAATGGAATAAATCAGTTAAGAAAAGATTCCAAATTCTGACGAAGAAGATAACAAAACAACCTATCTTAGCTCTACCTAATTTCAATTAGGATTTTCAGGTGGTTTTTGATGCTAGTGGATAAGTTTTGGGGGAAGTTTTGAGTAAGGAAGGGAAACATATTTATTATTTTGGAGAGAAACCCAATGAAGCCAAGAAAAATTATTCGTCTTATGATAAGGAATTTCATGCCATCATTTAATCTTTAAATAAATGGAACCACTACCTATTGTCTCAAGAATTTATTATTTGTACTAACAATCATGTTGTGTTGTTTATCAACACTCAAAGTAAGATTAATCAAATTCATATGAAATGTATAGAGTTTTTAAAAATTTATTATTGTATTCTTAAGCATAGAGTGGTCAAATAAATAGAGTAGGTGATGCATTAAGTACGAGAACTCTAATTCTTCATGAGTTTCAAGGTGGGGTGGTAGGATTTGAATCATTAAAATATTTATATGAGGAATTTATTTTAGGAAGGCATATCATGCATTTAAGAGTCCTTTAAGCATGGATATGATCTCAAAGATGGACTATATGATCAAAGAAGGATTATTATTCAATGGAAAACATCTACATATACCCAAATAATCTATGAGAGACAATTTTCTAAAGGAGAAACATAGAAGAGCTTTAGAAAGACATTTTGGGAGAGATAAAAACAATTATTAGCTATTAAAATATTACTATTGCCCAAATATTTAATATGATGTTCAAAAATTTGTGGAGATATGTCGAGTTTTATAGTATGCTAAAGGAATAAGTCAGAATGTAGAACTATATAATCCCTTACTAATTCCAAGCAGGCCATGAGATGTATTGAGAATGGATTTTGACTTGGATTTTTTAGTTACACAATAATATAATGGCTATATTTTTGCTTTTTTATAGCTTCTCTAAAATCACTTCATAGATTGTATATACACAAGTGATGCCACAAACATTGCTAATTTTTTATTTACATAAGTAATAAGGTTTCATGGAATTCATAAAATAATTATTTCTAACAGAGATACTAAATTTATTGGGAATTTTTAGAGATATCTTTTGAATAAATTAGGCACTATATTGGATTTCATCTCATCTTATAATCCTCGAACTGATGGGAAGACTAAATTTTTCACTAAAAGTCTTGGAAACTTACTTAGATGTTTAGTAAGTGATCATCCTAAATATAGGGATTAAATGTTTTCTTAGGTTTAATTTACATAGAAAGAAACTATTCATATGATTAGTGGATCAAGTCCCTTCCAGATTATTTGTGGGATTTACCCGAGAGGAGTATATGAGTTGATAAATCTAGGAAAATATGAGGGAAAAAGTGTTGAAGGTGAATATTTTTCTACAACCATACAAGACTTCATGAGTATGTCAAAAACTAGTTCAAATCAAGTACTAAAAATTAAGCAACATGATGATCTAAATAGGAAGGAAATCAATTTTCAGGAAGGATATCTAGTATCAGAACACCTTAGGAAGGAGATATTTCTTAAAGGTGAGTATAATAAGATAAAACTTAAGAAGATAGGACAATGTAAGGTTTTGATAAAAAATTTAGTCAGGTCTTGACATATCTCCAATATTCAACATGGAAGACGTGTATCCTTATAAATAGGGTAACCCAGTTGATTTAGATGTAATTGAAGAGGAAAAATATTTGGAATAGTAGCTACCTAAAGTAGAAAAAGAGGAAATTAAATTTATCTTGGATAAGAAGACTAGAGGAAAATAGTACTTTCCATACTTAGTCAAGTTGAAGAACCATGATCTAGAGGATGTAATATGGATGACATCCATTGAGATATATAAGCATGGTGTATATTTTGAATACCTTGTGAGTAGGAGATCATGAACCTTGTTGTACCTTGTGTGTCTGATGCAAGGGACTTAGAGGTATACATAACTAAAAAAATTCTTGTTAGAGGTATCAAACCTAATTTTTTGAAATAATACATGATTTCATGTCATCCTTCTTCTTAGTATCCGTTTAATCCATTCAACTAATTTTTTATTTATTAAATGACCATATTTGAATTTTTGAATTTATAACATTCTAAATAGGTGTTTCTCCTAGTTTTTATCTACTTTCTTATCTATGAAATTTCATGGGAGGATAGGAGAGAAATAGTGACACATTTCAAAATATTGATCATCTTATTTATCTTGTATCTACATGTGTAACTCATTTTAGTTACCATCTTAGGTTAAGAGATTAAAGGTGGTTGTGCTCCCTAATATAAATATAATATTAAAAAGGAGAGAAAAATGATTCATTCATTCAAAGGAGAGGATGGGAAGGTTATAATAGAGATTAGAATACATGGAAGATAATTTTAGGGAAAAGGTGAAATTTTTTTTCTTAATTATCAGACTCAGTATTGAGAAAACTAGAAAAATGGTTTCCTTTGAATTTTTTATTGTAATTTTTACCTCTTGAAGGATGGCATGATGGTGTTAGAGTCCTAATACAGAAGATACATTTTTCTAATTTGGTGATATCTAATTTTACTAGTTTATATTTCTCATTATTACGAAAAAACCATCATTTACTTAAGCTTCTATAATTATATGGTGTCTTCTTATATTTCTTGACCTATAAAATCATTAATAATTTTTTAGATGTATCATAGAATGAGTATGTTGGTGCCCATTTTGATCCTCTGTCATTTTTCCATGTTTGCCCTTTTCTCTTTGTGCTCTGAAACATTTTTTCCTCATGAAATCGATGATGTGAAGTTGTAGCTCCATTCTTGTGCATTGGATTGTTTGCAAAATCATTACCTTGTCCTAATTTACTAAGGAGAAGTTCATTTTTTCCCTGTTTTTGAGAAAAAAACATCTTTGGATTCTCCCATCCTTTGTATTTGGTGAAAAAACAACTTATGTTTGCATTTGAATGCTTTGATTTGTTCGTTTTTCTCCATGTTTGCACTAATTTGAAGGAATCTCTATGTTTTCCCTGTGTTTTACCCGTTCAAATACCTCTGCCATTTTTCTAGTGTTTTCTCGGCCTTTGGAGCTTAAAATTGTTCATTTTATACATATTTTCCCTCAAATATCCATTTCCATGGTCGTAAATTTCCTAAAAACACTTTCCATTTATTTTTTGATCAAAAATTTCTTCACCCATGAAGAAAAAATCGATTTTGGGGGTCGCTGGAAATTTCTACATTTTTTGACGGTCATACGGGCATCCTTTTCCCATCAAATTCTAGATCATATAGTTTTACATACATGACTATTTGTAATTGGACAAGGATCAGCGGGTCATTTCTAAAAAACTTAACATTTTTGCGTTTTAGAAAAATGTGCAAGTTTCCCTTGCAGTCCCGCAGGCCCCACAGGTGGACACGTGTCACGTTTGCATCAAAGGCAAGAATGGAGGCTGGTGGAAGATTTTTAAAATTTCTTTTGGGTGAAAGGGAACAAAAGTTATGAAAAAGGTTGTAGGTCTGCCAAGCCAATCAGGAGTGGACACATGGCAGGATCAGGGGTAGAGGGGAGTGTGGGCCACGGAGGAAAAAAGGAAATGTTGCCTTTTTAGAAACATAAGTTAAAGTGGTAATTTGAAGCATGGATCTGAAATGAATCAGAGGGAGACATGTGGTAGGGATAGAATCAGAGGTGCGGGAGTGTGGAGGAAATGTCAAAAATTTCCTTTGGTGAAAAAGAGTAAAAGTATGAAATCAAAATGCTTCCCCTCAATCAATCATATAAGGACGTGTCTTGCGGGAGGGCGGAGCCATGGAGGAAAATTGAAATTTTTTCCTTTTTCTGAAAAGAGGAAAAATATTTAAAAATGAGTCGTGACCCCGAATCAAATCATATTGTGCCACGTGTCAATGCCAAATCTCAAGGGCGGAGCCACAAAGGAAAATTGAAAAAATCCCTTTTTCCAAAAAAGGTGGAAATGTGTAGAATCGGTCTGCGATTCCAATGGGGCCCACTTTGGGACATGTGTCAAGCCCATTTTCATGAGGCTAAGATGTGGGGATATTTTGGAAAATTTTCCTTTTTCCAAAAAGGTGGAAATGTGTAGAATCAAGCCGTGATTCCACTAGGACCCACATTGGGACATGTGTCAAGCTCATTTTCAAAGGGTGGAGGGGCGGAGAAAAATGTCAAATTTTTACATGTTTCCTAAAGTGTTAAATTGTCAAAAAGTGATCCCAAGCCCATTTCCAATCACATTATGACATGTAGAGGGCTAAAATTAAAGGATAAAGGAAGATCAATGGTGACTGTGCATTTTTTAGTTTGGCTGCCATTTGAGCTCCAAAAAGCTTAGAGATGCGATTTTTGCATTGATTTTCACCAATTTTTTGGAAAATTCATTTTTTGTGTGCCTGTAAGGACCAATGCAATTGGTTTTGAGGATTAATTTGAATATCAAAGATGTTTTTGAAATGAATTTTTGCCCTAACCCGTCCAAAAACATGAAATATTAGATCCAAAAGTTGCAAAGTCAAATTTTGGAGGGATATGGATGAAATAATGAAAGGAAGGGGGTATGCATGCTTTGAAGATGAAAAACATGCCTCCACAATGGATAATGATGCAAATTTTGTAATGATTCATCTCTTTTTGAGACAATTGGCAACTTTTTGGATGTGTTCTATTAAATGTTCTTGTCTGCGAATCATGAGGAATTTTTGTAACAAATTTGATCCTTTGGCATTTTTTTCCTTGGGAAAGAAGGCTCAAAAGATATTGAAAGCTATATATTGCATGAATTTTTCAAGTAAAGGGTTGGAAGAGTTTAAAAAATCCTGGAAAACTAAAAATTTCACGGGAAAATCTAGGAAGAAGCCCGTTCTCTGAGTGACCACTTGAGAAAATCATGTAACTCTCTCTTATCATATTTCAAATCATGTTAAGTTGGTTGCACATGTATATCCATTACCAAGATTTGAGATTTTTTTTCAAAACATTCCCCTATTGATAAGTCTGATCATTTTTTATTTATTCTGTGTTGTCTTTGGGAAAAATATGTGAATGCTTACATTTCAAGAATGCATTTCAAATTAGTGTTTCTTGTTTCCTATTGCAGTCTTGTGTTTAAAATCTCTCTTGATCATACATGGTACCATTTCTTGTTGATAGTATAATGGCATTTACAATCTCACATTCAGAAGAGATTACATCTGATAAAGAGATAAACAAGTTTAAAATCACTTTACCTTCCTTGACTTCAGAGATTGTTTGTAAACCTTTGGGTGCACCTTAGGTCATGATTAAATAGTGATTTCTAAATGCTTCATTGGTTCATTCTAACTCAAGATTTTGTGATAAATGATCAAATATTGTGTGGAAAAGTGTAGATCTAGGCCTCCATTTGATGCACATATCTAGTTGAAGGGATGATTAACCATTTTGATATGTTTTGTTGTTAAGTTTCTCCATATTTTTTTGAAATCCTCAAAGAGCCTAGCGGACCTTGGTTTGTCTTGTCTAAAATCCCACCTAAAAATCATTTTAAAAAACTAATCCTACCCTATTTTACCCATGTTTTGACTTGTATACCCATAGAAGATCAAAATCCATTTGCTAAAGTATGCAAAACAAATCAGGATTTTAAATGTCTTAAGTATCCCTTGCCTTGCATTGAAAGTATCTCCATAATCATGAAATGACAACTTCTGAAAGTAAGATTTGGAGTGTTGATCATATTTTCCCAAGGCCCCTTCATACTATTTGTACAAATTGAGGGATATCTTCATCTCCTTCACCATTTGAGGGTTACAAAATAGGTTCTCTTACCTTGGTTGAAAGGCACAACCTAAAACAGTTAGGACAAGATCAAGTCCTATTTGAGTGTTATCCATCTCTCCACAAATCAAAGTGCTAGTTAGATCATATCCGCGGCTAAAAAATGACACACAACATGATCCATCTATCTTCAAGCTTCATGACATATCTTTGATGTTTCTCAAACTGAAAAGGAGAACAAATTTGGGTACCAACACAAGTGGTGTCGTTGCATAGTGCTAATATTTCCAGTCATTTGATAAATATTCATAGTGCATTTGTACAAACTAGGGTGAAAGTCCTTGGTGGTAACTCCTTACTATTATAATTTTGATAAATACTAGTACCTTATCATACATTAAGTGAAGTTTGTTACATAATATCTGCAAACCTAGATGGAAGAATATCTCTCTTCAGAAGGGACCCAAGTAGAAATTTATTTCAAGAATTGGGAAAGACAGTTTTAGAGGAAAGACAAGTTTGGAAGGTTGTTAAAGGTCATACGTCAAGCAAAGGTATATCCATTGGTGAGAGAGATCAGCCTTTAGTAGAGTATTATCACTCTTCTTCCAGTGATTTTGATTCAAACAATCTTATCAAAAAAAAATTTACTTCAACTAGTGAAGGTCCTTTTATTGTACCTAGTAAGTTTTCTTCTCAATCTGCACCTATGTGCTTCAATTCAAATAAAAATTTCCAAGAAAATCAACACTTAAAGAGTACCGATTTTGTGAATCACATTCTTGTGCCCTAAATACCTTGCACTCCTCATCATCTTGTGTCACCCCCAAGATCACCTCCACCAAACAATATGGCTTAGCCTAGACCTCCATTTGTTTTTAACACCTTTGGCCTAATAAATTTTAGGGGAATGGATGGTTACCTAATGCTATCCCATAAGATGTAAGGAATAGGTTTCCAAAGTTCTAAGGTAACAATGCTATAACTGGTGATCAACATCTCAAAATTTTTGTTAACATGATGGAGGATTTTAAAATAGAGTTTGAAGATGTGTATGTCAAATTGTTCATTTATATACTAGAAGAGAATCCAAAGGATTGGTACAAGGCTCTTCCTGATAATTCTATTGAATCTTGGAATGAAATGAATAATGCATTTAGGTTACAATATGGTGACAAAACTGATCCTAGGTTTCTCTTGTCTGAGTTTGAAAATATTAAGAAGAAACCCAATGAATCATTTCATGACTTTAACACAAGGTTTAAATTTTTTTTGAGAAGGCTTCCTGTTAATCTGAGGCCTTTTGATGAATCTTTTTTAATCAAATATATGGATGCATTTTACAAGAAAGTAGCATATTACCTAAGAGACAAGAACCCTACCAATTTAAGGAAGGCCTTTACCATGGCACTACAGATTGAAAATAACATTAAGGCCGTTAGGAAACCTCTCAAGAGGGATGGTGTAAAGTTGATAAACCCAAAAAAACCTCAAGCTAGAAAGAGTGCTGATTTGAAGGAGGTTGCGAAAACTTTGGTAGGGGATGTCAAAGAAATCTCATACTAGTTAGCTCGAGCAGAGAAGGGAATTGGGAAGACTTCGCAAGGTCAACAAAAATCAAAAAACCATGATAGATTTTCCAATCAGCCTAGGGGTGATCAGAGATCTGATGATAGAGGGAAAGGACCCATGGGATATGCAAATAGACATCCTCAAGCACATGAAGGAAGAGTGTTACCTGATCCCCTAACTGCTAGGGTTGGTGTTGTTGAGGAAGTTGCTGATATTGATTGGTGTGATAGGTATGTTCTGACCCATCCTCCATGTGAAGTGGACCAAAAATATGGCGAAGCTAATAATGATGATGGTATTGATGATGATATCTACATGGTGGGCTGTTCTTCAAGCTCACAAGGAGTAATATCAACTGAGGTAATAAGTGCAAGGATAGCTGCAACCTTTTGGGATTACATCAAATGGGTACAAATATTTCTTCCCCCTCATACTCTTGAGGTAGATGTAGTGCAAGATTTTGAGATTCCTTATAATGACTTTGAATACTTAAGAGCTTTGATGATTAAAAATTATGATGATGGTATCCCTTCAGAGGAAGATAGACAATTGTTAATGAATGTTGTTGTGGCTCAAGAGAAAGAGTATTAAACTAGGATCAAGGTTGTTAAGGGATTTGGGCCTTAAGCCAAACCTAAAACACCCTTTCTTACAAGTATTCCAAAAGAAGCTCCTAGAAGAGAAACACATGAAAAAAGCTTTGCTATCTCAAGAAAAAATTACAGTTCTCCTCATGCCCAAACTACCAAGAATCTCATCCCATCTAATGAATCTACTTGTCTCCATTCTAATGTTGGCTTGCCAAAGAGTGTTCCATATGACATAGCCACAGTATTGAGCCAAATCAAAGTGAGTGTTCCAATCATTGAGTTGTTTAGGATTCCTGAGCACAAGAAGAGAGCATTTGAGTACTTGGGATTGAAAGAGGAGAAGAGTACCCCAAGAAGAAATGTAAACGTTGTTGAAACTCCTCCTCAGATCATTGTAGAACTTGAAGCACCATCCGTATTACAAGGATCTTGGAGAAACACCTGAGGTATACTTGGGGACATCCTTAGTTGATTCCCAATTGAATGTTGATCCATTCTTTACAAATTTGATCATAAAGGATAGACTACTTTACAATTGTATGTTTGATTTCGGTGCATCATGCAATGTCATGCCTCTAGAAGTCATGAATGAGTTAGATATGAAAGTGACAATCTCCTATGGAAAGTGTACTACCATGGACTCAAGAGAAGTGTCGGTAGTTGGTTGTGTGAAGGGTTTGGTGGTACATCTTGCATCTTATCCCAGGTATGAATTTAAAACTTAGATGTTGTGATTGTTGATTACCTTGCCAAATGGGGTATGATTATTGTCAAGAAAGTGGGCTGCAATTATTGGAGGGAGTGTCCAAATGGATATGTATTCTTCCACCATTCCCATTGAGGGAAACCTTGTCAAGATCTATGGAGAAAATAAAATGTTGTATCTAATTGAGGACCCTAACAATACTTCTTATGAAGTATTATTTGCTGATGTTGATGTTGATAATTATATTGGTTTTGCTGACGGAAAAAAAACACAAAATGGATCAGTCAAAGTTCCTTGAATCAGATATGTTCTCCTTGGACCTTATCTATTTGATGGAGCTGACTCCAAATTTGGAAATGGTGTTGGTGTAATTCTGATTTCTCCTAACTTAGAAGAGTTTGTTTTTTCCTTCAAGCTTAATTTTGAATGTACTAACAACATTGCTGAGTATGAATCCTTTTTATTAGGTCTGAGAATTGCATGGAAGTATGGTGTCAAGGCCATCATTGCAAAAGTAAATTCAAAGCTAGTTTTTAAACAAATAAGAAAATTGTATGCTATAAATAATCAGCGGATGAAGCAGTATAAGCATACAGTTTGGGATCTAATTCATGATGTTTGATTCCTTTCAATATTTTGCACCATGATAAAAGTTTGAATGATGCTGCTGACAACTTGGTAGTGATGGGGTCAAGATTTAGCAGATTTCACTATTTCACCTTATTGTGAGTACAATTTTGAAGTGTTAACTAGGCCAATTGTCCCTGACAACATCAAGAATTGGCAAGTGTTTGATGATGATGCTCAAGTGCAAAAGGTTTTTACCAAACCAAGGTGAGTTTTTAGATCAGACCATATTGATTGGTAACCAATGGTGTGTGTGACTGAAGGAATAGAGACTTTTTTTGGAAAGTATATTATCCAATTGAAAACTAACACCATCCCTAGAGGTCTTGTTACTCTTGAGTCAAATTTTAGCAATGTTGATTGCATCATCAATAGAACCATGTTTTCCTCAAGGGATGTGGAAGAGCATAACTTGGGAACAAAGGAAAAACCAAGAAAAGTTTTGGTTGGGTAGTAGTTTAAACAAGGAAGAAAAATAGTCATATCTTCAACTATGTTGAAAGAAATATCAAGACTACCTTACTTAGTCATATTCAGAGCTGAAATCATATACAGAGAAGACTTGTTTTAGCATGAGATCCCTCTTGATAACAAAGGCCAAACCATTCAGATAGAATGAAAAGGCCAATTAATCCACCCCTCTCCATGAAAATGTAAGATGGATTGAAGAAACTGAAGGAGGGAGGGATCATTCAGCCCACAAGGTATTCATCTTGGGTTGCAAACCTTATGCCAGTCAAAAAGAAGAATGGAGATATCAAAATTTATGTAGACTTCAGAAATATGTAATAGAGCTTCATTGAAATACAATTATCCTTTGCCAAACATGGAGAACATGCTGCAGTTAGTGACTAAATCTGAATTTTTGTCCACCTTGGATGCTTTATCTGGCTACAATCAAGTTGTTGTGAAGGAGTCAGAAAGATTTAAAGCTGCGTTTACCACTCCTTGGGGAACATATGTCTATGTGATGAATTCCTTTTGGTCTCATGAATGATGGATCTACCTTCCAAAGGGCAATGGATATTGCTTTTTCTGGTTATATAAATGACTTCATTGTAGTTTATTAGGATGATGTGACTATATTTTCAAGGAGCAGAAAAGATCACTTGCAGCATTTTGGAAAGAATGTTGATCAAATGTAGAGAATTTGGAATCTCTCTCAATCCAAAGAAGTGTCACTTTGGGGTGCAAAAGGACAAGCTTCTTGGCCATATTGTTTCAAATTCTGGTGTCATGATTGACCGTGAAAGAGTAGAAGCAATCAACAAGGTGCCATTTCCAAGAACAAAGAAGGGCATCCAATATTTCTTTGGGCAAATCAATTTCATCAGAAGGTTTGTGTCTTATTTTTCTGAGTTGACTCTTCCTATCACATGCATGTTAAAGAAAGATCTAAGTTATCAAATGGGAGGAGGCTGTTATTCAGGATTTTGAAGGAATCAAGGAAGCACTTGATACATGCACCTATCTTGGCAGCTCTGAATTACACGAAGCCTTTCCAAATATTCTCCTTTGCTTCTAAAAATACTATTGCATCTTTTTTTCTCCAAAAGGATGAAGATGGGGTTGAGAGGCCTATTACCTTCTTTATCAAGGCTTTACAAGTTGCTGAGTTAAAATATACAATCATGGAAAAACAAGCATTTTCCTTGGTGAAAGCAACAAAGATTTTCAGGCCTTATATTTTAAGTTCAATTTTTTTTGCTTATGTTCCCCACACCATGGTAAAAGACATATTATCAGAGATGGAGATCTCAAGTAAAAGATGTAGATGGGTGAAAAAACTGCAAGAGTATGATATGGACATCCAAACCACAAAGTTGATAAGAGGTTTGGGTCTTGCTAAGCTCATGGCTGAGAACAAATTGCAGACAATTGGAAGTGTATGAAGTAGAGGAAGAAAGAGAAGATGTTCTTGAGAAATTGGTAAATTCTGAGTGGTACAAGGATATAAAATTTTACCTCAGATACTAGTGTTGTCCTGATCATTTAAATAAAAATAAAAAAAGATCCCTCAAGCAGGATTCTCAAAAATACATCATCACTAACTTTGGGTTAGCTTGGAAGAACCCTGAAGATGTCCTCTTGAGGTGTGTAACTGAAGATGAAACTCCCAAAGTAATTGCTAATTTCCATGGGGGAGTTTGTTGAGGACACTTTGCTGGAAGGGTTACAGCACACAAAGTTTTGAGAGTTGGTTATTGGTGGCCTACTCTCTTCAAAGATGCAACCATGCTGATTAGAAAATGTGAAAGATGTCAGTGTTTCTTTGGAAGAATGAAAGCTTCATGCTCCCTTCCTTTGCATCCTGTATCAATTGAAGATCCTTTCAAGAAATGGGGAATGGACTTCATTGGTGAGATTTCATATCCTTCTAGTGCTGGCCATAAGTGGATTCTTTTAGCCATAGATTACTTCACCAAGTGGGTAGAGGAAATCCCCACCAAGACAGCAACACACCAAGTTGTTATGGACTTCTTGTTGAACAATATCATATGCAGATTTGGTGTGCTAGTCAAAATTGTGGTTGATAATGCCATGTGTTTCAGAGCTAAACCTTTGATGGCAATGTGCAAGGAATATGGAACCAATCTGGCTTATTCTTCAAACTATAATCCCCAAGGGAAGGGACAAGCTAAGTCCAACAATAAGAATTTGTTAAAGATCATTAGGAAGACCTTGGAGTTGAATAAGAGAAATTGGGGTGAATGAATTAAAATTTACAATTTGGGCTCATAGAATCACTGCCAAGAGAGCTACTGGTAAGAGCCCATTTGAGTTGGTGTATGGAACTCAAGCTCTGTTTCCCTTACATCTATAGTTATCTTCATTTCATTTTGTTCAATAGCTTGAGGATCAAGAGGTCAGTCCATATGAAGCAAGGATCAATCAGATTATGGAGCTAGATGAAAAGAGAAGAGCATCCCACCAGAGGCATATCAGATTTAGAGAGAAGTTGAAAAGATTGTTTAACAAGAAGGTCACTCCTAGGGCCTTCAATATTGAAGATCTGGTTTTGTCGTGGGATAGCAGAAATGAGGATAAGGGAAAACATGGAAAATTTGATGCATTATGGATGGGCCCTTACTCCATTGATATTCAAATTGGTGAGAATACCTTTTTCTCAAATATTTAGATGGGGAATTACTTGAATTGCCTATTAATAGTAGGCATCTGAAGCATTTCTTAGCTGAGGGATGGCGGGTTGAGATTTTAGTCTTTATTTTGTAAATATTTAAAAGTTGAAAATTGGCCCGAAAGCCCATAGCCAATCGGTGAGTGGACATGTGTCCTAAAAATAAAAACGGGAGGAGTGGGCCGATGGGGGACTTAGAGTTTCTTAGCTCTAGTTTTTTCTAAAGTTACAAAATCAGTTTTCCCACTCTAATCAGAGGAGGACACGTGGCACATTTTTTGGGCAGAGGGGATGCGGATGTCTGAGAGGTTTTTGACGTTTTTTGCCTTTGGAGGAAAAAAATGTTAAAGTGAAATTTTGGAGCGCGGCCCTATGGCCAATCATAGGTGGACATGTGTCCATGAAAATTCAGAATGGGGGTGGATTTTTGGGTCACTTTGAAGTTTTTACTTCAAATGGATCAAAGTTAAAAAATGGGATGCATCTCTAACTCCAATCAGTGATGGACACGTGGCAGGTAAGAGCGGGTTGGCAGCCCAAATGGATGAAAAAGATGAATTTTTTCCCTTTTGCAAAAAGACTCAGTATGGAAATTTGAACTGTTAGCCCACAAACAAACCAAAAGGGGACACATGGTAGGGAGGAATCGCAAGGCACGGGCCCGTAGAATAAAAATTGAAAATTTTCCCTTAGTGAAAAAAGGGTTCAAAACATGAAATAGGCCCACGGTTTTTTAGCGATAGAGAGGAAAACACGTGTCAAGGGCAAAGGAGGAGGTGTGGACTTAGTGGGGCAAACCAAGGTCTGCCAAAATCTTTCAGGAATTTCCAAAAATATGGTCAGAAACTTAAGAGCAGAAAAGTGCAATCCCAATGGTTACCCATCCATATTCCACGTAGATCATGTGCACCAAATTTCAAGGGCTAGATCTACAAAATTCCGCACAATATTTGATCATTTTTCCACAAAATGTTAAAAAGTTAAAAGGTGAACCACTAATTCATTTCCCAATCACTATTTTGACATCATGGAGGGCCTAAGGTGCACCCAAAGGTTTAGAAACAATCTCTGAAGTCAAGGAAGGTAACTAGTACATTTTAAATTTGTTGGCTGCCATCTCTTTGCTCAAATGGAATCTCTTCTGAAATGTGAGATTGTAAATGCCACTAAATTTTTAACAAGATTTTTTACCATGAATGATCGTGTCCTATTGTACCTGCAAAGATCAAGACTGCAAGTAGGAAATTAGAAACATTAATTTACAGATACATTCTGAGGTGTTTTTAACCATTCAATTATTTTTCCCTAAAGACGTCACAAACACGTGAAATGTCAAAATTGATTAGAGTTATCAGCAGGGGTATGTTTTAAAAGGTGACAATCTCAGATGAAATGATGAGATGGCTAAAGGCATCTGCATGCAAACTTAACATGAGTCAAAAAAATGCCTACTGAGAAGAGATACATGAGTTTCTCAAATGGTTTGTCAGATGATTCAGTCTTCTTCCCAAATTTTCACATGTGCAATTTCTAGTTGTCCAAGCATTTGTTAAATGTCTTTCAAGCCTTTGCATGAGAAATTGTTGTAATATATAGCTTTCAATCTCCTTGGCATCCTTATCTTTCTTGGGAAAGAAGTACTGCCAATGTGAACAAGATTTGATATATAATGCATTTTTGATGAAATTTGCAATAGTCGAGAACGTTGAACAGATCACGAGTCCAAATTCTGAGAGACCAGTTGTCTCATTTAATGAGATGAACCCATTGAAGAACTAGGTTAATTTCTTTCATGTTGGATCTTCATGTATGTGAGTTTCTTCAAGTGTATAGCCATCACACAACTCTGAGATTATTTCATGAAACTCTCCCAAAATGAATCTAACAAGCTTTTGAGTTAATATGTGTTTTTAGACGGGTAGAAAATATGATGTTTGTTATCATTTTAAATATCTGTAAATAGTTTTCATTGTTCTTGTTGCAATCTTGCATTGAAAGTATTTAGAAAATCACACAAAATCTCATCCTTATTGATAGTTTAGTGGCCCTTGCAGTTTTGTTTGTCAGAAGAGCTTTCATCCCATTGAAAATAAGCACAGTTTAAAATCACTCCACCTTCATTTTTTGATTGGGATTGCTTATAAGCCTTTGGGGGTACCTCCATGTGGTTTGATCAAGGTTTTTTGTGTTTAATTGAGTTCTTTACTTCAAGATTTTGTGGTGAGTTCTCAAAGATTGTGTGAAGAGTGTAAACCTGGGCTTCCATTTATGCATCTTCTGGTTGAAAGAACATCCTTATTATTTGAAGCATTTTGTCTGATAGTTGTTCAAGTATTGTAGAGGTTGTCAAAGATTTGATATATCCAAGTTTTTATGGAAAAAGAAAAATTTTCAAAAATATCCTCGCATCTCCACCTCATGAAAATGGGCCTGACACGTGTCATAAAGTGGGCCTGATTGAAATCACGGACTAACTAATACCCATCTACCCATGTACATTGTGTGTCAACAAAAGAATTAACCCATCTTGCAAAAGCAAATCAGTATCATACAATTTCAACAACCTCAATTTGAAAGCATTTCCATCATTTATTAGTGACAGCTTTGTTGAGTTTGAATAATGGAACAATTGATCATGTTTTCCAAAGGCCATCTCCATACAATATGCATAGTATAAGGATATCTCCACCTCCTTCACAAAAAAAATTTTTACAATATAGGTTCTCTTACCTTGGTTGAAAGGCACAACCTAAAATTAGTGAGGATTAGATCAAAATCCTTTCAAGGTGCTATCCATCTATCCACAAATCTGAGTTCCAGTTAGATCACATCCCTAGCTACATTCTGTCATACATCAATATCTATCTTCCATCAAGCTTCATGCCATATTTGTAATGCTACTCAGACTGCCAAAAAGGAGAACAAATTTGGGTACTAACACCACCGCACCCACGTAAGCCTTTAATTTTCTTCTTTGGTCTAGGGCCGCACTTTCTTTTAAGACTTTTACCCTTTTTAGGAAAAAGGTTAAAAATCTCAAACTCTTCCAAACATCCGCTGCTCCATCTTACCTTTCAAAACAAAAAGACCAAGGCATTAAGTTACTCTAGTGGGGCTTGTGGCCTTTTTTTGCATTTTAGTACTTTTCACCAAAAAAGGAAAAAAATTCTCAAAGTCAATCACCGATATGCATCTCCTCTGCCAATTAGAACAAGCCACGTACGAGAATATTTTGAGATAAAATTTGATTGGAAAAGGACAGCCGTATGACCGCCAAAAAATTTATAAATTGCTAGCGATGCCCTAGAATGCCGAAGATGAATTTGATGGGAAAATAATGCCCATCTAACCGTTAGGAAAACACAGAAATAGCCATTTGAGGGAAGATGTATAAAATGAAATTTTTCCTTCATGGGTGAAGAAATTTTCAATCAAAGGACAAATGGAAAGTGATTCAAAGAAATTTATGACCATGACAAGGGATTTTTGAGGGAAAATAAGTATAAAACGAACAATTTCGAGCTCCAAAGGCTGGGAAAACATGGGAAAAATAGTAGAGGTGTTTGAACGGGAAAAATTAGGGAAAGGTAATGAGTTTGAAAACAATCCAATACACAAGAATGGAGCTACAACTTCACATCATCAATTTCATGAGGAAAAAATGTTTCAGAGCACAAAGAGCAAAGGGGGAAATAAGGAAAAATGGAAGAGGATAAAAATAGACACCAACATCAACTCCTGCTCGGGGATGGGCACTCCTAGTGAGTGCCACAAGAACAAAAGTAGACCAAGTGCCAAAATAATCCATTGGGAAAGTGGAGTCATGAGCCAAAGCCACCAAAAAAACTAGCTGAGAAACCAACAAAAATGGCTACCACATACCAAGGCAAACCACGAACCGACAAAACACCAAAAACAAAGAAAAATCTAAACACTATACACTATACAAGTGATGCATACATCAAATTTGGGGATTAATCCAAGAAATCCTTCAAATTCCTGCCATTAACAAGTAGTTCAAGCAATTTCCCATCTAAGTCCTTGAGAAAAAAGGTATTTTCACCAATTTTGATATCAATAGAGTAAGGGCCCATCCACAATGCATCAAATTTACCATTTTTTCCCTTATCTTCATGTCTATTATCGCATAACAAAACTAGGTTTCCAATATTGAAAGCCCTTAGAGTGACCTTCTTATTAAACAACCTCTTCAACTTCTCTCTAAATCTAACATGTCTTTGGTGGGATGCTCTTCTTTCTTCATCCAACTCAACAATCTGATTAATCCTTGCTTCATATGGACTGACCTCTTGATCTTAAAGTTGTTGAACAAACTGAAATGAAGATAATTATAGATGTAAGGGTAGTAGAGCTTGATTTCCATACACCAAATCAAATGGGCTCTTACCAGTAGATCTTTTAGCAGTGATTATATCAATCCAAACTAAAAAATTTAGTTGTTCACCCCATTTTATCTTGTTCAACTCCAAGGTTCTCCTAATGATCTTCAACAAGTTCTTATTACTGGACTCAGCTTGTCCATTCCCTTGAGGGTTATAGTTTGAAGCATAAGTCAGACTGGTTCTATACTCCTTGCACATTGCCATCAAGGGCTTAGCTTTGAAACACATGGCATTATCAGCAAAAATCTTTACTAGCACACCAAATATGCATATGATGTGATTCAACAATAAGTCCATAACAATTTGGTGTGTTTCTTTCTTGGTGGGGATTTCTTCTACCCACTTGGTGAAGTAATATGTGGCTACAAGAATCCACTTATTTCTAGAATTAGAAGGGTTTCAGATCTCACCAATGAATTCCATTCCCCATTATTTGAAAGGAGCTTCAATTAATACAGAATACAAAGGAAGGGAGCTTGAAGCTTTCATTCTTCAAGAGAAGCACTAGCAGCTTTCACATTTTCTAACCATCAGGTTTGCATATTTGAAGAGAGTAGGCCACTAATAACCAACTCTCAAAATTTTGTGTGTTGTAACCCTTCCAGCAAAGTGTCCTCCAAAAACTCCCCCATGGAAATTAGCAACTATTTTGGGAGCTTCATCTTCAGTTATACATTTCAAGAGGACACCTTCAGGGTTCTTCCAAGCCAGCCCAAAGTCAGTGATGATGTATTTTTGAGAATCCATCTTGAGGGATCTTTTCTGATTTTTATTTAAATGACCAAGGAAGCATACATGTCTGAGGTAAAAGATTACATTCTTGTACCAAGTTTCTCTCAGCCATAAGCTTAGCCAAGCCCAAACCTCTTACCAAATTTTTGGTTTGGATGTCCATGTCATATTCTTGTAGTTTGTTCACCCATCTATATCTTTTTCTTGATATCTCCATCTCTGAGAAGATGTATTTTACCATGGTGTGGGGAACATAAGCAACAACTTTTGAACTTAAGATATAAGGCCTGAACACCTTTGTTTCTTTCACCAAGGTAAATGCTTGTTTTTCCATGATTGTGTATTTTAACTCAATAGCTTGTAAAGCCTTGCTAAAGAATGCAATAGGCCTCTCAACCCCATCTTCATCCTTCTGTAGCAAAATAGATGCAATGGTATTTTTAGAAGCAAAGGAGAAGATTTGGAAAGGCTTCTTGTAATTCGGAGCTATCCAAGACAGGTGCATGTTTCAATGATTCTTTGATTCCTTCAAAATCCTAAATAGCAGCCTCCTCCCATTTGATAACTTAGTATTTCTTTAACATGCATGTAATAGGAAGAGTCAATTTAGCAAAATTAGACACAAACCTTCTAATGAAATTGATCTACCCAAAGAAGGATTGGATGCCCTTATTTGTTCTTGGAATTGGAATCTTGATGATTGCTTCTACCCTCTCAGGGTCAATCATGACACCATCTTTTGAAACAAAATTACCAAGAAACTTGTCCTTTTGCACCCAAAAATGGCACTTCTTTGTATTTAAAGAGATTCTAAATTCTCTACATCTGATCAACATTTTTTCCAAGTGCTGTGCAAGTGATCTTTTTTGCTCCTTGAAAATACAATCACATCATCCTAATAAACTGCAATGAAGTCATTTATGTAACCAGCAAAAGCAACATCCATTTCTCTTTGGAAGGTAACTCCAACATTCATGAGACCAAAATACATTCTTACATAGACATATGTTCCCCAAGGAGTTGTAAATGAAGTTTTGAATCTTTCTGACTCCTTTACAACAACTTGGTTGTAGCCAGAGAAACCATCCAAGGTGGAAAACAATTCAGATCCAGTCACTAACTACAGCATATTTTCCATGTTTGAAAAAGGATAATTGTCCTTCAATGAAGCTCTATTCAGATTTTTGAAGTCTACACAAAGTCTAATATCTCCATTTTTCTTTCTGACTGCACAAGGTTTGCAACCCAAGATGAATACCTTATGGGCTGAATGATCCCTCCCTCCTTTAGTTTCTTCAATTCATCTTGCATTTTCATGGAGAGGAGTGGATTAATTGGCCTATTCTTTTTTCTGAAGGGCTTGGCATTTATTTCAAGAGGAATCTCATGCTGAAACAAGTCCTCTCTGTATACTTTCAGCTTTGAATAAGACTAAGCAAGATAGACTTGATATTTCTTGAATAGTTGAACATAGCATTATTTTTCTTCTTTTTTTAGATTATTGCCCAACCAAAATTTTATTGGTTTATCACTAGTGCCCAAGTTATGCTCTTCCACATCCCTTGAGGTAGACATGTTTCTATTGATGATGTAATCAACATTGTTAAAATTTGACTCAAGAGCAACCAGCCCTCTAGGAATGGTGTTAGTTTTCAATTGGATAATATCCTTTCCAAACAAAGTCTCTCTTCCTTTAGTCACACACACCATTGGTTCCTAATCAATATTCTAATCCACAAAATCACCCTAATTTTGTAAGAACCTTTTCACTTGAGCATCATCATTAAACACTTACCAATGCTTGATGTTTTCAGGGATAGCTGGCCTAGTTAACACTTAAATAATGTACTCACGATAAGGTGAAATGGTGCAATTTCCAAATATTGATCCCAACACTTCTAACTTGTTAGCAACAACATTGAAACTTTTGTCATGATGCACAATGTTGAAGGAATCAAACATCTCAATTAGATCCCAAACTGCATGTTTATACTGTTTCATCCGTTGATTTTTTGTAGCATACAATTTTCTTATTTGTTTGAAAACTAACTCTGAATCTCCTTTTCTAATGATGTCCTTGACACCATACTTCCATGCAATTCTCAAACCTAACAACAAGGCTTCATACTCAGCAATTTTGTTAGTACATTCAAAATTAAGCTTGAAGGAAAAAACAAACTCTTCCAAGCTAGGAGAAATCAGAATTATACCAGCACCATTTCCAAATTTGGAGCAAGCTCCATCAAATAGTAAGGTCCAAGGGGAACCTACTTGTTCAAGACACTTAGACTGATCCATCTTGTGCTCCTTACAATCATCAAACCCAATAACAATTATCAACATCAACATCAGTAAATAATACTTCATAAGAAGCATTGTTTGGATCCTTAATTAGATGCAACATCTTCTTCTCTCCATATAATTTTACAAGGCTATCTTCAATGGGAATGGTAGAAAAATACATATCCATTTGGACACTCCCTCCAACACTTGTAGCCCACTTTCTTGAAAAAAGCATACCCCATTTGGTAGGGAAATCAACAAGCACAACATCAAGTTTCACATCCTTACCTAGATATTAGATAAGCTGCAAGTTGTACCACCAAACCCTTCACACAACCAACTACTGGCACTTCTCTTGATTCCATGGCAGTACAATTTCCATAGGATGCTATCACTTTGATATCCAACTCATTCATGACTTCTAGAGGCATGACATTGCATGATGCACAAGAATCAAACATACAACTGTGAAGGCGTTTATCCTTTATGATCAAAGTTATAAAGAATGGATCAACATTCAATTGGGAATCAACCAAGGATGTACCCAAGTATACCTTAGGTGTTTCTCCAAGATCCTCTAATGCTGGTGGTGCTTTAAGGTCTGCAATGATCTGAGGAGGATTTTCAACAATGTTTATATTTCTACGTGGGGTACTGTTCTCCTCTTTCAATACCAAGTACTCAAATGCTCTCTTATTGTGCTCGGGAATCCTAAGCAACTCAATGATTGGATGTAACACCCTTAACAATTGTTATATTCCTCCTTTGCATTTCAAGAGTTGACATGTGATTTTCTTCTAAAGATGTGTTCTTTTGATTGTTGGAGATCATGCTTGATATGGATAAATCTTTTCTATTCTTAATATAGTAGACTAGAATGGAATGGCTTCCTTGAATCCATTTTTCAGTTCTTGTAAGTGAGGTGCAATCTAGTTTAGGAGTTGAAAAATTATCTCTTTCTCTGACTCATCCTTGGATCAATTTCAGTGATCCCATTAATGTTTTAAACTTTCTCAGTTGAATGAATGGTAAATTGACATTCCATAATTGAGGGACATGGTGGACTGAAATTTGTTATTACAAGTTCTTTAATCTTGTGTGAACATGTTTCTATTCAGTTGTATGTTGTGCTTAGGTCCTTGGAGATTGATCTTGGTAGTACATTGCTGACGTAAATGAAAAACAACCTGTTCATGACATAGGAAGGATTCTTAATCCTAAAACTAAAGGATTATCCTATGGAATCCTAAGCTTGGTAAAAATATTTACTACCTAGCTATGTTACTTAATTGAATTTTTTTCTAACCTAAGCCTTGTGCTAAGGGAATATGGAATTATTGCTAGGCTATCTAAATTAACCTAAAACCTAATGCTATAAGGTTATAAGATGATATAACCTAATGTTGGAATTACCTAAGGTAATGTGTTAAGGCCTAAGGTAATTATTCATAAAATAGCCTAAGTTTTAAGGGATCTATCCTAAGCTATTTAAATGGGAACCTAAATGGGTTGCATACCTCTAAGGTGATGGTTCCAATGGCATTTAATTCTAGATAAGGTTCTTAAAGACATTAAGTACTGTCAGTTTTGACAGGGGCTACTTGATTTGGTGGAGGCTTATGTGGAAGCTCCACTAAAGATGGAATTACATGTTAAATAGGAATTGAAATTTGCCATATTTAGGAGGCGGTGACAAGGAGATTTGAGTGGGAAAATTGGAATTAATGAAACTAATTAGCCTCGGGTTTTGTTCACAAACCATCTAGCAAACTTGGAAGGCGGGTTTGTGGGAGGTTGTTGGTTTTTATATGATTTTCAGATTTTGCTCTGCATAAAGAAAACTAGTTCTCCAAACCAGCAGTTCCACTTGCACTTCATTACTATTTTAACTCACCTGGTCTATTTTCGATCATGGGAAGGTATATGAGGCATGCTAAAGAAAGTTGTTGGTTGTTTGATCTTTTGTGGAGGAGAAAAGGAGTTGTAAGCTTGTCTAGAAGTGTCCT
Organism: Taxus chinensis; assembly: GCA_019776745.2. Taxonomy (NCBI): domain Eukaryota; kingdom Viridiplantae; phylum Streptophyta; class Pinopsida; order Cupressales; family Taxaceae; genus Taxus; species Taxus chinensis. The sequence continues at coordinate 458,980,121 of CM034150.1, forward strand.
TCAATTTGGCAGAAGTGCTATCAAGCATGATAGACTCTAACCATTAAGATCTCTTGCTTTCTTATAAATTTTTCATTAAAATGACTCTTCTCTTATGAGATTCTTGGCTTGCATGTTTTATCTGGTTATTTTCTTACTGGGTTTTATAATCTCTAGAAATTTGGGTATGAATCCATGGAAAATTAATGATAAGTGTTAGAAACTTTCTTGGTATGAGTTAATTAGTGAGACATGCATGAGAAACTTGTTACTATAGCTCTTCTTGTCATTTCTTGAACCGTTATTCGAAGAGTTGTGTTTTAAACCGACCTTCATCATTCTTTATTTTGTTCTGAGTTTTTGGGAACCTTGAGCCCCGTTTGATCTTACATTTGAGCTCGTGTTTTTTTTTAGCTTGAGATTGTATTTGAGCTCGTGTTTTCGTTTGAGCTAGAGCTTGTGTTTGAGCTCATGTTGTTGTTGAGCTAGAGCCTGTATTCAGGTTCATGTTTTGCTTAAGCTTGAACTTGTATTTGAACAAGTGTTTTGTTTGAGCTTGTATTTGAGTTCGTCTGTAGTTTAAGCTTGATTTGGGGTTAGTTTTTTGTTAAGAATTTGGTTTGGAGGTTCTTGTTTTTCTAAAACCGTGTTTGGATTCTTGAGTAATCTTAGACCGTTGTTTGAAGTCTATATGTACCTCTATACTCATGTTTATTCTTTTGTTATTATGGAATGTTAATGGAAGTTCATAATTTACATAGTAATCATATTTTATGAGTAGTTCTAAACTTTGGTTATAAGCTCGTGTTTCATTTTGAGATGGTATGAGTTTTCTTTGTTTGAAATACAAACTAGAATGGGAATTTTTGGTTTCCTTGAACCTATAAATATCTACTTGAATGGTTCTAAAATATTCTTTGAGAAAATTGTGTTTCATTTTGAGTTGGAAATAGGGTTTCTTGTTTACGCTATAAATTGGTTTACGTTGTTCGTATTATATTCTGACTTGTCTCATGATATTTTCATATATCTGTGCTCACGTTTGAGACTTTGTGATTCGGCACTGTAAATCTAATTTGATACATAGTGTTTGGAATTTTTAGTTGAATAATGTATTAGCTCTGTTATGGTATTTGGTAGTTGGTTTTAAATTCTATTCTAGTTGAAAGCTTATAACTCCTTTAATGCAAACTACTTACTCCAGGTAATTTTGGGTAAGTAGTATGACTGAGCTATTTGAATAACTCTTGGAGATTTAACTAGAAATGCTTTCATTTGATATTGGATTAGAACTTCTTTAATTAATGAGTTTTGTACTAGTGCTTAGAGATTGTAGTGGAAGGATTACTTAACTATGTTCAGTTTGATTATTAGTTCTAAAGGAATTATGACCCACTTACTCTTAAGTACAAAGTTTTGGGGGCATTTTAAACAAACTTCAGTTTTGAGTTCGAGTATACTCCTGAACTGGTTTAGTTTAAGGTATTAGGTCTTTTATTAATTTTGGGATCAATAAGTGAATACTTGAGTCTCTTAAAAGAAAAAGGAAATTGAGAATCCTTAGGGACAGAGTGTTGTTTTTGAACTTTACTATTTATGTGGATTTTAACTCAAATTGGAACTCATGCTTTTTATTAGCAAGGACTATAAGGGAGACTTGTAGTACGTTTTCCTTACAATGTGCTACTTTGTTATCTCTTCTGGGCACTATTATATGAGCTTATCGTTTGGTTTAGAAAAGGGAATTTTCTTGTTAAGTGTAGAGAAATGATTAAGAATTGAATCAAATGCTGATAAGATTGCTTTTCTAACCTATTGGGATTAGTTCATTTGATTGAACCCTTATGTTACAAGTTCCCTTGCGAAAGGAAGACTTATTATAATTGTTTAATCTTCCTTATTCATATCATTTGTTGAAGTGATGTAGGAAGAGATTTGATGTTTCGGTTTTTTTGAACAAAAAATATAATCTTGTTGACAGAATGTTTAAATTCTATATTCCTTCTTAGATTGATATGGGATTATGTTCTGATTAAAATCTTAAATGTTGACTTTAAAGGTAGTTGTCCTTTAGATGAAAAAGTTAAATTCATGTTATGAACCTATTTCTAATTTCAGATGTTTTTGAGTTGGGCATATGCTGGAATGGTTATCCTTCTTCATTTCTTAGGAGCTAGATGAATCATCCGAATGAGAACTATGTTGTAAACCCTTTCTTTGTCTTATAGTAAAGTTAAATGTTGTATTCTATTATGATAGAATTGAGAACAATAAGATGTTTTGATCTATTGTTTGTTTAAAGGTAATTGATAGGATCAATCAAACTTTAATTTTTTAAAGCAGATATTGTGGATTATATTCTATTCTTCTCTTAGAAGTGAATTTAGATGGGTTAATGTGCTTCTTTTCTGATTGTTACTACTTATTGATATGCATGATATATTAATTGTTTCATTAAAGTAGAGTTGTTTTATTGGAACAATTAGTGGAATGTAATTAATTTTAAGGCTTAGTGCTTATCATGCTCAGTTCATGGAACTGATCCATGCTAGCAATTTTTGCAGATGGACTTCGTAAGTGATAAAATAAGGAAAAACATAGATGATGAATTGGTTGATTTAAGTCGGATTCTTTGTGAAGAATTCTGATTCATTCTTGAAATTGTATTGAAAAATAAAAGTAGTATTCTTTATAGAATGAAGGCGGTTGTTATGCAGTATGCCTAAAATGCATAAGTCTTGTAAATGTATAAGTTATAAAGATGAATTGAAAGTTGAGAATTTACTTATATTGGTTGTGTAAATTATCTTGTACTTGTATGAAAGAGATGGATTTCTATCTTGTTGATATTCTTCATATTATTTATATGTTTAATTGGTTATCCTTTAATAAGTTGGATAAAGGGATTCAGTTCAATTTTCCTAGTTAAGGTGCAGCTTGTTAAGTTGTAGAATATGATGTTCTTTATCTAAACTATTTAACATAGTAATGTAATGTGTGCTGAACATACATTAAGAAATATTGATATTGGTTAGGATATACCCTAACAATTAGACATGTAGATAAAGACTCTTTCTCTTTCTTAATTGAAAATAAACCACATTTTTTTGGAAATTTGATTACAATTTATTAGAGTTCATTTTGTATGAAGTCTACTTTAAATTGGATATATTTAGACATTGAACCTTTCTAAAAGTTATTGTACTTTTTAAATGAAACTTTTGATAACACTTTTCTATTGCAGTTAATTAGCAGTTTCATTGAGAAATCAAACATTAAAAACATCCATAAGTATAACGGAGTTCTTCATGAACTAAATGAAGAAAATTTAGGAAAGAACTTATTGAGTGTTGGATTAGGGTTTGGTAGGGTTGCTGTAATCAATAAATAATTCAAACTAATAATGTATTAACAATCTCCTTGGGGATATGTACATCTCGATGAGGTAGTTTTTGTAGGATGTTGGCACATGCCAACTGCAGGACTGTACTTTTGAGAAGTCTTGGGTCTTGTCAAGAATACAACATTGTAGTTGAATTGTGGCATTACAATTCCACATTGATCATCTAGATCTACACACAATAGGAACTTGGACTTGAACTTAGTTTCTCTGTAGGTATGGATAGGAGCATATTTAGGATATGAATTAGCTTCCAATGGCTTTGGATACATTGGCACATCCGGCCGACTCAGGTTAACCGAGTATACCCATTTACCCTAAGCCATTGTGAGCGTATTCCTATAATAGGTTATGTTCCTCTCTAGGGCTAGGGTTAAACCTGGAACAAGTGGACTGACAGTAGTAAGTAAAGATCAATCATGATAATAGAGGAGTGAGGTGAAGGACATATTCCAATATTATGAGTATGTCATCTAGGAATAGTGACATATACAGTATGTTATAAATATTTGGCCAAAGTATCGCAAGCTGCTGTTTGCATTGTCTTATGTCACCTAATTTAAAGTAATGTGATGTCAAATGAATATTGGTAACAAATATTTAGATAGGTTATTTAAATAGATCACTCAGCACCTGGGATAGGGTAAGGAAACCAAGTATATTTAGTATATGACAAGTATTTAATACTGAAGTTAAACATGAATAGATCGGTAGGTAACCGAGTCATGGAATGAATAGATTGGTGTATCACCGAGTCATTCACAACTATGTATGGTTATCTGTTATGAGATTGATTGGCATTAAATGTGTGTTCTAAATAATGTTTTATTCATAACCATGAACATTATAAAAAATTCCCTTGTTTCTCAAGTCTTAAAATGGGAACATCACATCTTGGTATCAGAGCTGAAGGTTGAAGGTCTTGGACCTATTGTGTCCATAATCTGATGAAAATTAAATTTTCTTGTAACAAAAAATCATGAGAACAAGAGGAAACATTGCAAATAACCCTCCGCCAGAGAAAGGAGTAGCAACTTCCCAGAAACTCGATGAGATCCTTACTGCCCTGTTAGACGTGCAAGAAATCATTTGGTTGTGCTTGAATAGAAAGTAATGGATAATGAGGAGGAAGAATATGATGATAACAATAATCAGCCACCTCCAAGGGGAAATGCCAATGTGGGTGTTGATAATAACAATGTTAACATACCTATTCAGCCTAAGAACCAAAAGGCTAGGCTAGTAGCAGAACTCACTTTGACATAAAAAGTATAAGTCCACCCAAATTTGATGGCACCACATTAGGAGATGGGCTTGAGAACTGGCTTAGTGAAATGGAGAAATACTTTGCAATAAGAAATTTCTCAAAAGAAACAAGGGCAATATGGAGAGCATATCAAATTTCTCACAAATCATCTTCGTGGTGGGACAAATGTAAGGATGAGTTGAACATTGATGAATCTAATATCACATGGGACCAATTTAAAGGTCACTTTAGGTAATGATGACTGCTACAACTCTACTATGATAAAAAAATGATTGAAATTCAGAACTTAGCTCAAGGAAAGCTAATTGTAAGTGTGTATTGGGAGTGATTTACAAAACTCCTTAAGTATGTGCCTCAGTACTAAACTGACGAGAAGTTTAGGATACAGAAATTAATCATGGGATTGAATCATGTTATAGGGGGAGAGTTGGATGTTTACATCCCAACCATGATGGAAGGGGTTGTTGAAAAATCCATAAGGCAGGAACAAAAATTAAAGGAAATTTTTGCTCACAAGGAGGAAGTAAGGAAGAAGAATCCCAACTCCTCTTCATCATCTCTTGCACCCAAGAAAGGTCCATGGAATAAATTCAGAATGAAAAGTAAGTTTTCATCTGATACAAACAATAAAGTAACCACAAACAATTTTTCTTGTAATGCATGAAACAACTTTTCCAAAAACAATAATAACAGACAAAAATCCTATAGGGATCAGAACAATAACTCTAAGGCTCAAAATAAACCTGAGCCTAGGAAGGGACCTATATGAGGCTATTATAACTGTGGCAAAGATCATTACACAAATCAATGTCCTTTGAAGAAGGATGATCGTAATCAGCAGCACAAGATACATGCTACAGTAGCTGACAAGCAGGTTGAGAAACATGTCACACCCATAGAAGTCCTAGGTAAGTTATTTGCCTTACCAATAACTATTCTTTTTTATACTGAAGATACTGAATGTTTTATTTATAGTAAATTAGCATCAAAATTAAAAAGAAAATATGGAAACATGGATAAAACATGGACTGTATAGTATGGGAATAATGTTATTCATACGGTTAATATTTGTTTTTTGGAGCAATCCTTGACTTACCTAAATTTTTCAGTGAGGTTGATCTTTATGTTACACCCTCAGGGTCTTATGATGTAATCATAGGTGTTAATTGGTTAGTAGAACATAAGGCTAAAGTGCACTATTTTGAGAAACACATTAGTTGTTTAGACAACCTGTAGAAAAGAACAGAGATTCAGGGTGTGAAACGTGAGATTTCTGTTAGAAAACTATCAACTATGCAACTTAAAAAGGCTAAAAACAAAGGATCTACTTTATATGCAGTAAAAATTACTAATTCAATGGAAGAGAGCAGTGATATTATGAAACAATATCTGCTATTATGAGACTACAGTGATGTATTTCTAGAATAATTTCCAGGTCTTCCACCCAAAAGGAAATTTGATTTCACAATTGAGATGAAGCCTGGAACTAAACATATTTCTAAAGAACCGTATCAAATGACTACTCCAGAATTAGTAGAGCTTAAGGCTCAGTTGCATGAAATTTTGTCACAAGGTTTGATTAGACCAAGTGTATCAACTTGGGGAGCACCTGTAATTTTTGTGAAAAATAAATATGGACCACTTAGATTGTGCATTGATTACAGAATGTTAAACAAGGAAACAATCAAGAATAGATATCCACTCCCTAGGATTGATGATTTATTTGATCAGATGCGTGGAGCATCAGTATATTCCAAGATAGATCTTTGATCTGGATATCATCAACTGTGAATTAAGGATGAGGATATTCATAAAACAACTTACAGAACAAGGTATGGACATTATGAGTTCACGGTTTTACCTTTTGTATTGATGAATGCACCCACAACTTTTATGAACTTAATGAATAATATCTTTCAAGAATACTTGGACAAGTTTGTGCTTTTATTCTTGGATGACATTCTCATATATTCTAAACCCATTGAGGAGCATCATGAGCATTTGAAAATAGTTTTGGAAATTTTGAGAAAGAGACGATTGTTTGGTAAGCTGTGCAAATGTTCTTTCTATGACACAAAAGTCCATTATGTGGGTCATGTTATAAGTAAAAATGGGATTACTGTAGATCCTTAAAAAATTATTATTATAATAGAATGGCATGCACTAAAGAATGTACATGAAGTTAGAAGCTTCATGGGACTTGCTGGCTACTATAGGAAATTTGTAAAAGATTTTTATAAAATAGTTGCACCAATAACTTCCTTACAGAAGAAAGATAAAAAGTTTGTTTAGAATGAGAAATTTGAAATTCTATTAAAACATTGAAGGAACAGTTAACTTCAGCACCTATTCTTGCAGTACCAGATCCTAATGGAGATTTTCTTGTGGTAACTGATGCATCCGGTGAAGGTTTAGGAGGTATTTTGTTACAAAGTGGTCATGTCATAGTATATGAAAGTAGGAAACATAAGTTACATGAGTTGAATTACACTCCACATGATTTAGAGCTTGCTGCCATTGTTCATGCACTACAATTTTGGACGCATTACCTTCTCGGTAATCCTTTTGAATTGAAAACCAATCACCTTAGTCTGAAGTATATCTTCAATAAGCCAAATCTTAATGCAAGACAATGAAGGTGGTTGGAATTTTTGTCTCAATATGATTTTGACATCAGTTATATAAAGGGTAAAGAAAACAGAGTGGCTGATGCTATAAGTTGTAAGAAGCACATTTCTACTCTTATAACGTTAAGAACTAAGTTTAAGGATGAAGTAAAAAGTGTTATGGAACCTGATTCTTACTCTCAGCAAGTAAAAGCAAAACTTGCCGCAGATTCGAATGATTTGAGGTATAAAGTTTTTTGCTTTGATAAAGAAGGAATGTTACGATTTGAAAACAGAGTCTATGTAATTTCACTAAATAATTTGAGAAATAAATTGTTAGAAAAATTTCATAATTCACCTTTTTCTGGACACCCTAGCATTACAAAAATTCTTGTTGATATAAAACAACAATATTTCTTGAAAGGAATGAAAAAGGATGTTCTAAACTTTGTGACACATTATCTTGAGTGCCAACATGTTAAGGAAAAACATATGCAGCCAACTGGTTTGTTGTATTCTCATAGCATATCGTAGTACAAATAGCAGGTAATAAGTATGGAATTTGTACAAGGGTTACCTATGTCAAGAAATAAGCATGATGTTATATTAGTAGTTGTGGATAAACTAACAAAGGTAGTACATTTTATTGCTAGAAATCTAAAGGATGATTCCCCTATTTTGGCAAGAAAATTTGTACACAAAATTTTTAGATTACATGGAGTACCTGAGTTAATCATTTCAGATAGAGATCCTACAATAACATCGAGATTTTGGCAAATGCTTAATGCAGATCTAGGAACTAAGCAAAAATTCAGTTCTGCGTATCATTCGAAAACAGATGGGTAGACTAAAAGAGTAAATCAAGTATTGGAAAATATGTTACAAATGTATTACATGGATCAACAGTATAAGTGGGAAGAGAATCTTCCATCAGTTGAATTTGCATACAATAATACTACAAAATTATTAGAGCTCAAGGCTCAGTTGTATGAACTTTTGTCTCAAGGTTTGATTAGACCAAGTGTTTCACCTTGGGGAGCACCCATAATTTTTGTGAAAAATAAATATGGAACACTTAGATTGTGCATTGATTACAAAATGTTAAACAAGGCAACAATCAAGAATAGATATCCACTCCCTAGGATTGATGATTTATTTGATCAGATGCGTGGAGCATCAGTATATTCCAAGATAGATCTTCAATCTGGATATCATCAACTATCAATTAAGGATGAGGATATTCATAAAACAACTTTCAGAACAAGTTATGGACATTATGAGTTCACGGTTTTACCTTTTGGATTGATGAATGCACCCGCAGCTTTTATGAACTTAATGAATAATATCTTTCAAGAATACTTGGACAAGTTTGTGCTTTTATTCTTGGATGACATTCTCATATATTCTAAACCCATTGAGGAGCATCATGAGCATTTGAAAATAGTTTTGGAAATATTGAGAAAGAGACGATTGTTTGGTAAGTTGTGCATATGTTCTTTCTATGACACAAAAGTCCATTATGTGGGTCATGTTATAAGTAAAGATGGGATTACTGTAGATCCTTACAAAATTACTATTATAATAGAATGGCATGCACTAAAGAATGTACATGAAGTTAGAAGCTTCATGGGACTTGCTGGCTACTATAGGAAATTTGTACAAGATTTTTCTAAGATAGCTGCACCAATAACTTCCTTATAGAAGACAGATAAAAAGTTTGTTTAGACTGAGAAATTTGAAATTGTATTTAAAACCTTGAAGGAATAGTTAACTTCAGCAACTATTCTTGCAGTACCAGATCCTAATGGAGATTTTATGGTGGTAATTGATGCATCTGGTGAAGGTCTAGGAGGTATTTTGTTACAAAGTGGTCATGTCATAGTATATGAAAGTAGGAAACGTAAGTTACATGAGTTGAATTACACTCCACATGATTTAGAGCTTGCTGCCATTGTTCATGCACTATAAGTTTGGAGGCATTACCTTCTCGGTTAGCCTTTTGAATTGAAAATTGATCACCTTGGTCTGAAGTATATCTTCACTAAGCCAAATCTTAATGCAAGACAATGAAGGTGGTTGGAGTTTTTGTCTCAATATGATTTTGACATCACTTATATAAAGGGTAAAGAAAATAGAGTGGCTGATGCTCTAAGTCGTAGGAAGCACATTTCTGCTCTTATAATGTTAAGAACTAAGTTTAAGGATGAAGTAAAAAGTGTTATGGAACCTGATTCTTACTCTCAGCAAGTAAAAGCAAAACTTACTGCAGATTCGAATGATTTGAGGTATAAAGTTTTTCACTTTGATAAAGAAGGAATGTTACGATTTGAAAACAGAGTCTATGTACCTTTGCTAAATAATTTGAGAAAGAAATTGTTAGCAGAATTTCATAATTCACCTTTTTCTAGACACCCTGGCATTACAAAAATTCTTACTAATATAAAACAACAATATTTATAGAAAGGAATGAAAAAGGATGTTCTAAACTTTGTGACACATTGTTTTGAGTGCCAATGTGTTAAGGCAAAACATATGCACTGGTTTGTTGTATCCTCATAGTATACCGTAGTACAAATAGTAGGTAATAAGCATGGATTTTGTACAAGGGTTACCTATGTCGAGAAATAAGCATGATGTTATATTAGTAGTTGTGGATAAACTAAAAAAGGTAGCACATTTTATTGCTGGAAATTTGAAGGATGGTTCTCCTATTTTGTGAAGAAAATTTGTACATGAAATTTTTAGATTACATGGAGTACCTTAGTTAATAATTTCAGATAGAGATCCTAGAATGACATCAAGATTTTGGCAAATGCTTCATGCAGATCTAGGAACTAAGCTAAATTTCAGTTTTGCATATCATTCAGAAATAGATGGGCAGACTGAAAGAGTAAATCAAGTATTTAGAAGATATGTTATGAATGTATTGCATGGATCAACAGTATAAGTGAGAAGAGTATATTCCATTAGTTGAATTCACATAGAATAATACATATCATGTTTCTCTTAAGATGGCACCTTTTGAGGCATTATACGGAAGAAAATGTAGAACCCCTGTTAGTTGGGATAACATAGAGGATATAGAGGTAATTGGACCTAAAATTCTTACTGAAATGGAACAACAAGTTAAATTGATTCGTGAATGCTTGAAAGAAGTAGCAGATAGGAAAAAGAGTTACACTGACTTAATGAGGGTTGATAGGAAATTTAAACTTGGTGAGAAAATCTTTCTTCAGGTTAAACTAAAAAAGAGTTCTATAACTTTTGGCAAGGCTGCCAAGTTATCACCTTGTTATGTGGGACCTTTTGATATAGTTGAAGTAATCAACCTTGTAGCTTATTATTTAGCATTACCTCCTACTTTGTCACGAATGCATGATGTTTTCTATATTTCTTTGTTTAAGAAATACATTTCAGATTTATCACACATGTTAAATTAGAATTCCTTGCAGGTCCAAGAACCAGGAATAATCATGGTTAAACCTATACAAGTGCTTGAAACTCACCAGTTGCATTTGAGAAATCGAGAAATAAGTCAATGTAAAGTCCAGTGGGATCATTTTAATGAAGATAGTGCGATTTGGGAAAACCTAGAGGATATGAAAACTTCTTTTCCATATATATTTGAACAGAATTGATTCTGTACACTGTAAACAAAAATTGTAATTTTTCCTCTGTATATGACTATAAGTATGTCAGTTTTGGGTAGATATTTATATGAATTGAATAAATAGCTATTTAACGCTGATTTCTGGAACTATAATTTTTTGATATATTTGACTTATGGTAAGAGAAGTGAATGAATTGATTTTCATTGATATAAATTGTTAAAATGAGGTAATCATCGGGATGATGATTATTTTTAGGAGGGAAGCATGTAGCACCCTCAACAAATGTTATATTCTTCCTTTGCATTTCAAGTGTTGACAAGTGATTTTCTTCTAAAGATGTGTTCTTTTGATTGTTGGAGATCATGCTTGATATGGATAAATATTTTCTATTCTTAATATCATTAGAATAGAATGGAATGGCTTCCTTGAATCCATTTTTCACTTCTTATAGGTGAGTTGCAATCTGGTTTAAGAGTTGCAAACATTACCTCTTTATCTGACTCATCCTTCGATCAATTTTAGTGATCCAAGGAATGTTTTAAACCTTCTTAGTTGAATGAATGGTAAATTGACATTCCATGATTGAGGGACATGGTGGACTAAAATTTGTTATTACAAGCTCTTTAATCTTGTGTGAAAGTGTTTCTATTCAGCTGTATGTTGTTCTTAGGTCCTTGGAGATTGATCTTGGTAGTACATTACTAACGTAAATGAAATACAACATGTTCATGACATAGGAAGGATTCAGAATCCTAAAACTAAAGGATTATCCTATAGAAACCTAAGCTGGGTAAGAATATTTACTACCTAGCTATGTTACTTAATTGAATTTTTTTCTAACCTAAGCCTTGTGCTAAGGGAATAGGTAAAGGTTGCTAGGCTATCTAAATTAACCTAAAACCTAATGCTATAAGGTTATGAGATGATCTAACCTAATGTTGGAATTACCTAAGGTAATGTGTTAAGGCCTAAGGTAATTGTTCCTAAACTAACCTAAGTTTTAAGGGATCTATCCTAAGCTATTTAAATGGGAACCTAAATGGGTCACATACCTCTAAGGTGACGGTTCCAATGGCATTGAATTGTTGATAAGGTTCTTAAAGGCATTAAGTACTGCCAGTTTTGGTAGGGGCTAGTTGATTTGGTGGAGGCTTATGTGGAAGATCCACTAAAGATGGAATTGCAAGTTAAATGTGAATTGGAATTTGCCAGATGTGGGAGGCAGTGAAAATGAGAGTTTAGTGGAAAAATTAGAATTAATGAAATTAATTGGCCTCGGGTTTTGTTCACAACCGTCTAGGAAACTTGGAAGGTGGGTTTGTGGGAGGTTGTTGGTTTTTGCATGCTTTTCAAATTTTGCTTTGCATGAAGCAAACTAGTTCTTCAAACCACTAGTTCGACTTGCACTTCATTGCTATTTTTAACTCACCTGGTCTATTTTCAATCATGGGAAGGTATATGAGGCATGCTGAGGAAATTTGTTGGTTGGTTGATCTTTCATGGAGGAGAAAAGGAGTTGGAAGCTCGTCTGGAAGTCTCCTTTGATTTGGCAGAAGTGCTATCAGGCATGATAGGCTCTAACCATTAATATCTCTTGCTTTCTTCTAAATGTTTCATTAAAATGACTCTACTCTTTTGAGATTCTTGGCTTGCATGTTTTATCTGGTTATTTACTTGTTGTGTTTTTGTAATCTCTAGTAAATTTCGGGTAATAATCCATGGAAAAATTAGTGTTTATCTTGGAAACTTTCTTTGTATGGGTTAAATAACAAAGCATGCATGAGAAACTTGTTACTGTAGCTCTACTTGTCATTTCTTGAACCGTTATTTGAAGAGTTGTGTTTTTTAACTAACCTTCACCGTTGTTTTTTTGGTTTTGAGTTTTTAGGAACCTTGAATCCCGTATGATCATACATTTGAGCTCATGTTTTTTTGAGCTTGAGCTTGTATTTGAGCTCATGTTTTGATTTGAGCTAGAGCTTGTATTTGAGCTCGTGTTTTGTTTGTGCTAGAGCCTATATTCAGGTTCGTGTTTTGCTTGAGCTTGAACTTGTATTTGAGTTCGAGTTCATTTTTATTTTAAGCTTGATTCAGGGTTAGTATTTTGTTAAGAATTTGGGATGGAGGTTCTTGTTACTCTAAAACCGTGTTTGGATTCTTGAGTAATCTTGGAATTTTGTTTGAAGTCTATATGTACCTTTGTACTCATTTTTATTCTTGTGTTGTTATGGACTATTAATGGAAGTTTGTAATTTACACAGTAATCGTATTTTATGAGTAGTTATGAACTCTTGGTTACGAGCTCATGTTTCATTTTGAGCTAGTATGATTTTTCTTTTATTGAAATACAAACTGGAATGGGAATTTGTGGTTACCCTCAACCTATGAATATCTACTTGAATGGTTCTAAAATCTTATGTTTGAAACTTGTTTTTCATTTTGAGTTAGAAATAGGGTTTCTTGTTTACGCTATAAAATAGTTAAGGTTGTTTGTATTATATTCTGACTTGTATCACGATATTTTGTATATATCTATGCTCATGTTTGAGACTTTGTGATTCGACACTGTACATGTAATTTGATACATAGTGTTTGGAATTTTTAGTTCAACGATGTGTCAGCTCTATTATGGTATTTGTGAGTTGGTTTTAAATTATATTCTAGTTGAATCTTATAACTACTTTACTACAAACTGCTTACTCCTAGTAATTCTGGGTACGTAGTATGACTAAGCTATTTGACTATCTCTTGGAGATTTAACTAGAAATGCTTTCGTTTGATATTGGATTAGAACTTATTTTATAAACGAGTTTTGTACCAGTGCTTAGAGATTTTAGTGGAAGGATTACTTAACTCTGTTCAGTTTGATTATTAGTTCTAAAGGAATTATGACCCACTTACTCTTAAGTACAAAGTTGTGGGGGAATTTTAAAGGAACTTCAGTTTTGAGTTCAAGTATACTCCCGAAATGGTTTAGTTTAAGGTATTAGGTCTTCTATTCTTGTTGGGATCAATAAGTGAATACTTGAGTCTCTTAAAAGAAAAATAAAATTAAGAATCCTTAGGGACAAAGTGTTGTTTTTGAACTTTACTGTTTATGTTGATCTTAACTAAAATTGGAATTCATGATTTTTATTGATAAGGACTATAAGGGAGACTTGCAATACATTTTCCTTACAATGTGTTGGTTTTTTCTCTCTTCTGGGAACTAGTATATGAGCTTATCGTTTGGATTAGAAAAGGGAATTTTATTGTTAAGTGTAGAGAAATGATTAAGGATTGAATCAAATGCTGATAAGATTCCTTTTCTAACCTGTAGGGATTAGTTCATTTGATTGAACCCTTCTGTTATTAGTTCTCTTATGAAATGGAGATTTATTATAATTGTTTAGTCTTCCTTGTTCATATCATTTTTTGAAGTGATGTAGGAAGAGATTTGATGTTTCTAGTTTTTTTGAACAGAAAATATAATCTTGTTGGCAGACTGTTTAAATTCTATATTCCTTCTTAGATTGATATGGGATTCTGTTCTGATTAAAATCTTAAATGTTGAATTTAAAGGTAGTTGTCCTTTAAACGAAACAGTTAAATTCATGTTATGAACCTGTTTCTGTTTTCAGATGTTTTTGAGTTGGAGCATAGTTTGGAATGAATATTCTTCTTCCATGCTTAGGAGCTAGATGAATCATCCTAATGAGAACTATGTTGTAAACCCTTTCTATGTCTTATAGTAAAGTTAAATGTTGTATTCCATTATGATAGAATTGAGGAACAATATGATGTTATGATCTGTTGTTTGTTTAAAGGTAATTTATAGGATCAATTAAACTTTAACTTTGTGAGGAAGATGTTTTGGATTAAATTATGTTCTTCTCTTAGAAGTAAATTTAGATTGGTTAACGTACTTCTTTTTCTGATTGTTATTACTTACTGGTATGTTTGATATATTAATTGTTTCATTAAAGCATAGTTGTTTTTAATGGAACAATTAGTGGAATGCACTTCATTTTAAGGCTTAGTTCTTATCATGCTCAATTCATGGAACTGACCCGTGCTAGCAATTTTTGCAGATGGACTTCGTAAGTGATAAAAGAAGGAAAAACTTATATGATGCATTGGTTGATTTAAATTTGATTCTTTGTGAAGAATTCTTATTCGTTCTTGAGATTGTATTGAAAAAGAAAAGTTGTATTCTTTTTAGAATGAAGGTGGTTGTTATGAAGTATGCCTAAAATGCATAAGTCTTGTAAAAGTATAAGTTATAAAGATGAATTGAAAGTTGATAATTTACTTGTATTGGTTATGTAAATTATCTTGTACTTGTATAAAAGAGATGGATTTCTATCTTGTTTATATTCTTCATATTATTTATAAACGTAATTAGTTATCCTTTGACAAGTTTGATAAAGGGATTTAGTTCAATTTCCCTAATTAAGATGTAGCTTGTTAAGTTGTAGAATATGATGTTCTTTATCTAAACTATTTAACATAGTAATGTAATGTGTGATGAACATACATTAAGAAATATGGATATTGGGTAGGATATACCCTAACACTTAAAACATGTAGAGAAAGACTCTTTCTCTTTCTTAATTGAATATAAACCTAAAAGGTTTGGAAATATGATGAAAATATTAGACTTAATTTTGTGTGAATTCTACTTTAATTGGATATATTCAGACGTTGAACCTTTCTAAAAGTTATGGTACTTTTTAAATGAAACTTATGATAATGTTGTTTTGTTGCTGGTTAATTGGTAGTTTAACTGAGAAATCAAATAGTAAAAAGAAACCATAAGTATAACGAATTTCTTCATGAACTAAATGAAGTAAATTTAGGAAAGAACTTATTGAGTGTTGGATTAGGGTTTGGCAGGGTTGTTGTAATCAAGAAATAATCCAAACTAACAACGTATTAACAATCTCCTTGTGGGGGTATGTACATCTCGATGAGGCAGTTTCTATAGGATGTTGGCACATGCCAACTGTAGGGCTATAATTTTGAGAAGGCTTGGGTCTTCTCGAGAATACAACATTGTAGTTGACATGTGGCATCACCCTTCCACATTGATCATCTAGATCTACACACAATAGGAACTCAGACTTGAACTTAGTTTCTCTCTAGGTCAGGATAGGAGCATATTTAGGATAGGAATTAGCTTCCAATGGCTCAGGGTATGTTGGCACATCTGATCGACTTAGGTCAACCAAGTATGCCCATTTACCCTAAGCCATTGTGAGCATCTTCCTATAATAGGTTATGTTTCTATATAGGGCTAGGGTTAAACCTAGAACAAGTGGACTGACGGTAGTTAGTAAAGACCAATCATGAAAATAGAGGAGTGAGGTGAAGGATGTATTCCAATATGATGAGTATGTCGTCTAGGAATAGTGACATACACAGTATGTTGTAAATCTTTGGCCAAAGTATCGCAAGCTACTGGTTGCATTGTCTTATGTCACCTAGTTTAAAGAAATGTGATGTCAGATGAATATTGGTAACAAATATTCAAATAGGTTCTTTAAACAGATCACTCAGTACTTGGAATAGGGTAAGAAAACCAAGTATACGTAGTATACATAAAGTATTTAATACTAAAGTTAAACATGAATAGATCGGTAGGTAACCGAGTCATGGAATGAATAGATCGGGGTATCACTGAGTCATTCATAGCTGCATATGGTTATCTGTTATGAGATTGATTGGCATTGAATGTGTGTTCTAAATAATTTTTTATTTAGAACCGTAAACATTATAAAAAAAATCCCTTGTTTCTAAAGTATTAAATTGGGAATGTTACATCTTGGTATCAAAGCTGAAGGTTGAAGCTCTTGGACCTATTGTGTCCATAATCTGATGAAACTTAAATTTTCTTGTAACAAAAAATGGTGAGAACAAGAGAAAACGTTGCAAATAACCCTCCACCTAAGGAAGGAGTAGATAACTACTAAAGAAACTCAATGAGATCATTGCTTTCCCTGTTGGACACAAGAGATCATTTGGTTGTGCTTGAACAACAAGTAATAAGTAATGCGAAGGAAGAAGAATTTGATAACAATAATCAGCCACCTCCATGGGCACAATACCAATGTGGGTGTTGATAATAACGATGTTAACATACATATTCAGTCTTGAGAACAAAAAGGTTAGGATATAAGTAGCAGAACTCAGTAGTGACATAAAAATGATAAGTCCACCCAAGTTTGATGGCACCAAATTAGGAGATGAGGCTGAGAACTAGATCAGTGAAATGGAGAAATACTTTGCAATAAGAAATTTCTCATAAGAAACAAAGGCGACATGGGGAGTATATCAAATTTCTCACGAAGCATCTTCGTGGTGGGACAGCCACAAGGATGGAGTTGAAAATTGATGAATCTAATATCACATGGGACCAATTTAAATGTTAATTTAGGCAACGATGGCTGCCACAACTCTACTATGATCTGAAAAATGACTGAATTTCAAAACTTAGCTCAACGAAAGCTAACTATAACTGAGTATTGGGAGTGATTTACAAAACTCCTTAAGTATGTGCCTCAGTACAAAAATGAAGAGAAGTTTGGGATATGGAAATTCATCATGGCATTAAATCCCTTTATAGGTGGAGAGGTGGATGTTCACAGCCCAACCATTATGGAAGGGGTTCTTGAAAAATCCATAAGGCAGGAACATAAATTAAAGACCATTTATACTCACAAGGAGCCAAGTAAGGAAGAAGAATCCCAAATCCTCTTCCTAATCTCTTGTACCCAATCAAGGACAATGGAAGAAATTCAGAATGATAAGTAAGTTTTCATTTGATAGAAATTAGAAATCAGCAACAAACAAGTTTGTTGGTAATGCATGGAATAACTTATCCAAGAACAATAATAATGGACAGAAGTCCTATGGGGGTCTGAATGATAACTCTCAGGGTAGAACATAAACCTGAGCCTAGTTAGGGACCTATAGGAGGTTATTATCAACTATGGAAAATATCATTATGTAAATAATTTTCCCTTGAAGAAGGATGATCATAATGAACAGCACAAGATACACACTGCAGTAGCTGACAGACAGGTTAAGAAACAGGCCATTACCCATATAAGTTCTAGGTAAGTTATTTGGATGAACAATAACTATTCTTTTTGATACCAGAGCTACTGAATGTTTTATTTCTAGTAAATTAACATCAAAATTAAAAATAAAAGATGGAAAGATGGATACAACATGGACTGTATAATATGGGAATAAATGTTGTTCATATGGTTAGTATGTGTCTTTTTGGAGCAATCCTTGACTTACCTAACTTTTTCACTGAGGTTGATCTTTATGTTACACCCTTGGGGTATTATGATGTAATCATAGATGTTAATTGGTTAGAAGAACATAAGGCTAAAGTGAACTAGTTTTGAAAAACACATTACTTGTTTAGACGACTTGTAGAAAACATAGCAGAGATTCAGGGTCTGAAATGTGAGATTTATGTAAGAAAACTATTAGCTATGCAACTCAAAAAGGCTAGAAATTAAAGGATGTACCTTATATGCGAGTAAAAATTACTAAATCAACATAAGGGAGTAGTTATATTATGGAATGATATCCATTGTTATGAGACTTTAGTGATGCATTTCCAGAAGAATTGCCAGGTCTTCCACCAAAAATGGAATTTGATTTCATGATTGAGATCAAGCCTGCAAATAAATCTATTTCTAAAGCACCGTATATCAAATGACCACTAAATAATTAGTAGAGCTTAAGGCTCATTTGAATGAAATTTTGTATGAAGGTTTTATTAGCCAAGTGTTTCACCTTAGGGAGCACCCATAATTTTTGTGAAAAAGAAAGATGGAACACTTAGATTGTGCATTGATTACAGAATATTAAACAAGGCAACAATCAAGAATAGATATGCACTCCCTAGGATTGATGATTTATTTTATCAGATGCATGGAGCATCCGTATATTCCAAGATAGATCTTCAATCTGGATATCATCAACTATGTAAATTAAGGATGAGGATATTCATAAGAAATACTTTTAGAACAAGGTATGGACATTATGAGTTCACGGTTTTACCTTTTGGATTGACGAATGCACCTGCAACTTTTATGAACTTAATGAATAATATCTTTCAAGAATACTTGGACAAGTTTTTCCTTGTATTCTTGGACAACATTCTCATATATTCTAAAATCATTGAGGAGCATCATGAGCATTTGAAAATAGTTTTCTGAAATTCTGAGAAAGAGATACAGGTTGTTTGGTAAGTTGTCCAAATGTTCTTTCTATGACACAGAAGTCCACTATTTGGGTCATGTAATAAGTAATGATGGAATTGTTGTAGATCCTTCAAAAATTACATCTATAACAAAATGGCCTTCACCAAAGAATGTACATGAAGTTAGAAGCTTCATGGGACTTGCTGGCTACTATAGGAAATTTGTAAAAGATTTTTCTAAGATAGTTGCACCAATAACTTCCTTACAGAAGAAAGATAAAAAGTTTGTTTGGAGTGAGAAATGTGAAATTACATTTAAAACCTTGAAGGAACAGTTAACTTCAGCACCTATTCTTGCAAGTACCAGATCCTAATGGATATTTTATGGTGGTAACTGATGCATCTAGTGAAGGTCTAGGAGGTATTTTATTACAAAGTGGTCATGTCATAGCATATGAAAGTAGGAAACTTAAGTTACATGAGTTGAATTATGCTCCACATGACTTAGAGCTTGTCTGCCATTGTTCATGCACTACAAGTTTGGAGGCATTACCTCCTTGGTAAGCCTTTTGAATTGAAAACTGATCACCTTGGACTGAAGTATATCTTCACTCAGCCAAATCTTAATGCAAGACAATGAAGGTGGTTGGAGTTTTTGTCTCAATATGATTTTGATGCATTAGTTATATAAAGGGTAAAGAAAATAGAGTGGCTGATGCTCTAAGTCGTAGGAAGCACATTTCTACTCTTATAACATTAAGAACTCAGTTTAAGGATGAAGTAAAAAGTGTTATGGAATCTGATTCTTACTTTCAGCAAGTAAAAGTAACACTTACTATAGATTCAAATGATTTGAGGTATAAAGGTTTTCACTTTGATAAAGAAGGAATCTTACGATTTGAAAACAGAGTCTATGTACCTTCGCTAAATGATTTGAGAAAGAAATTGTTAGTAGAATTTCATAATTCACCTTTTTCTGGACACCCTGGCATTACAAAAATTCTTGCTAATATAAAACAACAATATTTCTGGAAAGGAATGAAAAAGGATGTTCTAAACTTTGTGACACATTTTCTTGAGTGCCAACATGTTAAGGTGGAACATATGCACCAAGATGGTTTGTTGTATCCTCATAGCATACCGCAGTACAAATGACAAGTAATAAGCATGGATTTTGTACAAGGGTTACCTATGTCAAGAAATAAGCATGATGTTATATTAGTAGTTGTGGATAAACTAACAAAGGTAGCACATTTTATTGCTAGAAATCTGAAGGATGATTCTCCTATTTTGGCAAGAAGATTTGTACACGAAATTTTCAGATTACATGGAGTACCTGAGTTAATCATTTTGGATAGAGATCCTAGAATGACGTCAAGATTTTGGAAAATGCTTAATGCAGCTCTAGGAACTAAGATAAATTTCAGTTTTGTGTATCATCCGGAAACAGATGGGTAGACTGAAAGAGTAAATCAAGTTTTGGAAGATATGTTACGAATGTATTGCATGGATCAACAGTATAAGTGGGAAGAGTATCTTCCATTAGTTGAATTCGCATACAATAATACATATCATGCTTCTCTTAAGATGGCACCTTTCGAGGCATTATATGGAAGAAAATGTAGAACCCCTGTTAGTTGGGATAGCATAGAGGATAGAGAGGTAATTGGACCTGAAATTCTTACTGAAATGGAACAACAAGTTAAATTGATTTGTGAATGCTTGAAAGAAGTAGTAGATAGGAAAAAGAGTTACGCTGAATTAAAGAGGGTGGATAGGAAATTTGAACTTGGTGAGAAAGTCTTTCTTCGGGTTAAACCGAAAAAGAGTTCTATAACTTTTGGCAAGGCTGCTCAAGTTATCACCTCGTTATGTGTGACCTTTTGAGATAGTTGAAGTAATCAACCCTGCAGCTTATCGTTTAGCATTACCTCCTACTTTGTCATGAATGCATGATGTTTTCCATATTTCTTTACTTAAGAAATATGTTTCAGATTTATCACACGTGTTAAATTGGAATTTCTTACATGTCCAGAACCCAGGAATAATCATGGTTAAACACATACAAGTGCTTGAAACTCACCTAGTTGCATTTGAGAAATCGAGAAATAAGTCAATGTAAAGTCCAGTGGGACCAGTTTAATGAAGATAGTGCAACTTGGGAAAACCTAGAGGATATGAAAACTTCTTTTCCATATCTATTTGAACAGAATTGATTATGTAGACTGTTAAATTTTTTTATATGATTTTTCTTCTTTATATGACTATAAGTATGCCAGTTTTGGGTAGATATTTATATGAATTGAATAAATATCTATTTAATGCTGATTTCTGGAACTATAAGTTTTTGATATATTTGACTTATGGTAAGAGAAGTGAATGAATTGACTGTCATTAATATAAATTGTTAAAATGAGGTAATCATCATGGGAAGATGATTCTTTTTAGGAGGGAATCATGTAACACCCTTGACAATTGTTATATTCCTCCTTTGAATTTCAAGTGTTGACATGTGATTTTCTTCTAAAGATGTGTTTTTTTGATTTTTGGAGATCATTCTTGATATGGATAAATATTTTTTGTTCTTAAGATCATTATACTGGAATACAATGGCTTCCTTGAATCCATTTTTCACTTCTTGTAGGTGAGTTCCAATCTGGTTTAGGAGTTGTAAACTTACCTCTTTATCTGACTCATCCTTGGATCAATTTCAGTGATCCAAGGAATGTTTTAAACCTTCTCAGTTAAATGAATGGTAAATTTACATTCCATAATTGAGGGACATGGTGGACTGAAATTTGTTATTACAAGTTCTTTAATCTTGTGTGAACGTGTTTCTATTCAGTTGTATGTTGTGCTTAGGTCCTTGGAGATTGATCTTGGCAGTACATTGCTGACATAAATGAAATACAACCTGTTCATGACATAGGAAGGATTCAAAATCCTAAAACTAAAGGATTATCCTATGAAATCCTAAGCTGGGTAAGAATATTTACTACCTAGCTATGTTACTTAATTGAAAAATTTTTTTCTAACCTAAGCCTTGTGCTAAGGGAATATGGAAAGGTTTCTAGGCTATCTAAATTAACCTAAAACCTAATGCTATAAGGTTATGAGATGATCTAACCTAATGTTGGAATTACCTAAGGTAATGTGTTAAGGCCTAAGGTAATTATTCCTAAACTAACCTAAGTTTTAAGGGATTTATCCTAAGCTATTTAAATGGGAACCTAAATGGGTCACATACCTCTAAGGCAATGGTGCCAATGACATTTAATTGTTGATAAAGTTCTTAAAGGCATTAAGTACTATCAGTTTTGGTAGGGGCTAGTTGAATTTGGAAAGGTTTATGTGGAAGCTCCACTAAAGATGGAATTGAATGTTAAATGGGAATTGGCATTTTTCATATTTGGAAGGTGGTGGCAAGGAAATTTGAGTGGGAAAATTGGAATTAATGAAATTAATTGGCCTCAGGTTTTGTTCACAAACCATCTAGGAAACTTGGAAGGTGGGTTTGTGGGAGGTTGTTGGTTTTTGCATGATTTTCAGATTTTTCTCTGCATGAAGCAAACTGGTTCTTCAAACCAGCAGTTTGACTTGCACTTCATTGCTATTTTTAACTCACTTGGTCTATTTTGAATCATGGGAAGGTATATGAGGCATTCTAAGGAAAGTTGATGGTTGGTTGATATTTCGTGGAGGAGAAAAGGAGTTGGAAGCTCATCTGGAAGTATTCTTCGATTTGGCAAGAAGCACTATCAGGCATGATAGGCTCTAACCATTAAGATCTCTTGCTTTCTTCTAAATGTTTCATTAAAATGACTCTACTCTTTTGAGATTCTTAGCTTGGATGTTTTATCTGTTATTTTCTTGCTGGGTTTTGTAATCTCTGGAAATTTGGGTATGAATCCATGGAAAATTAATGATAAGTGTTGGAAACTTTCTTGGTATGTGTTAATTAGTGAGACATGTATGAGAAACTTGTTATTGTAGCTCTTCTTGACATTTCTTGAACCGTTATTGAAGATTTGTGTTTTTACTGACCTTCGTCGACTGTTTATTTGGTTTTGATTTTTTGGGAACCTTGAATCCCATCTGATCTTAGGTTGAGCTTGTATTTGAGCTCGTGTTTTGGTTTGATCTTGAGATTTTATTTGAGCTCATGTTTTGGTTTAAACTAGAGCTTGTATTTGAGCTCGTGTTTTTTTTGAGCTAGAGCTTGTATTCGGGTTCGTGTTTTGCTTGAGCTTGAACTTTTATTTGAATGGGTGTTTCATTTGGGCCTATATTTGAGTTCATGTGTAGTTTAAGCTTGATTCGGGGTTAGTGTTTTGTTAAGAATTTGGGTTGGAGGTTCTTGTTACTTTGAAACCATGTTTGGATTCTCGAGTAATCTTGGACTATTGTTTGAAGTCCATATGTACCTCTGTACTCATGTTTATTCTTGTGTTATTCTGGACTATTAATGGAAGTTCGTAATTTACACAGTAATCATATTTTATGAGTAGTTCTAAAATCTGGTTAGGAGCTTGTGTTTTGTTTTGAGCTGGTATGATTTTTCTTTGTTTGAAATACAAACTAGAATGGGAATTTGTGGTTGCCCTGAATCTGCAAATATCTACTTTAATGGTTCTGAACTCTTTTGTGAAAAAATTTAGTTTCATTTTGAGTTGGAAATAGGGTTTCTTGTTTACACTATAAACTGTTTAAGGTTTTTCGCATTATATTCTAACGTGTATCATGATATTTGTATATATTTGTGCTCACATTTGAGACTTTGTGATTCGACACTATACATGTAATTTGATACATAGTGTTTGGAATTTTTAGTTGAATGACGTGTTAGCTTTGTTCTGGTATTTGTGAGTTGGTTTTAAATTGTATTCTAGTTGAAAGCTTATAACTCCTTTAATGCAAACTGCTTACTCTAGGTAATTCTGGGTAAGTAGTATGACTGAGCTGTTTGAATATCTCTTGGAGATTTAATTGGAAATGCTTTCGATTGATATTGGATTCAAACTTATTTTATAAACAAGTTTTGTACTAGTGCTTAGAGATTGTAGTGGAAGGATTACTTAACTCTGTTCAATTTGATTTTTAGTTCTAAAGGAATTATGACCCACTTACTCTTAAATACAAAGTTGTGGGGGCATTTTAAAGGAACTTTAGTTTTGAGTTCGAGTATACTCCTGAACTAGTTTAGTTTAAGGTATTAGGTATTCTATTCTTGTTGGGATCAATAAGTGAATACTTGAGTCTCTTAAAAGAAAAAGAAAATTGAGAATCCTTAGGGACAAAGTGTTGTTTTTGAACTTTACTGTTTATGTTGATCTTAACTGAAATTGGAACTCATGCTTTTTATTGATAAGGACTGTAAGTGGAGACTTGCAGTACATTTTCCTTACAATGTGTTGGTTTGTTCTCTCTTCTGGGAACTAGTATATGAGCTTATCGTTTGGATTAGAAAAGGGAATTTTGTTGTTAAGTGTAGAGAAATGATTAAGGATTGAATCAAATGCTGATAAGATTCCTTTTCTAACCTGTAGGGATTAGTTCATTTGATTGAACCCTTCTGTTATTAGTTCTCTTGTGAAATGGAGATTTATTTAATTTTTTATTCTTCCTTGTTCATATCATTTGTTGAAGTGATGTAGGAAGAGATTTGATGTTTTGGTTTTGTTGAATAGAAAATATAATCTTATTGGTAGACTATTTAAATTCTATATTCCTTCTTAGATTGATATGGGATTCTGTTCTGATGAAAATCTTAAATGTTGAATTTAAAGGTAGTTGTCCTTTAAACAAAATAGTTAAATTCATGTTATGAACTTGTTTCTATTTTCAGATTTTTGAGTTGGGCATAGTTTGGAATGGTTATCCTTCTTCCTTGCTTAAAAGATAGATGAATCATCGTAATGAGAATTATGCTATAAACTCTTTCTTCATCTTATAGTAAAGTTAAATGTTGTATCCTATTATGATAGAATTGAGAACAATAAGATGTTTTGATCTATTGTTTGTTTAAAGGTAATTGATAGGATCAATTAAACTTTAATTTGTGAGGTAGATGTTGTGGATTATATTTTTTTCTTCTCTTAGAAGTGAATTTAGATGGGTTAATGTACTTCTTTTCTGATTATTACTACTTACTGATATGTATGATATATTAATTGTTTCATTAAAGAAGTGTTGTTTTAATGGAACAATTAGTGGAATGCACTTCATTTTAAGGCTTAGTGCTTATCATGCTTAGTTCATGGAACTGACCCGTGCTAGCAATTTTTGCAGATGGACTTCATAAGTGATAAAAGAAGGAAAAACTTATATGATGCATTGGCTGATTTAAGTACAATTCTTTGTGAAGAATTCTGATTCATTCTTGAAATTGTATTTAAAAAGAAAAGTAGCATTCTTTTTACAATGAAGGTGGTTGTTATGCAGTATGCCTAAAATGCATAAGTCTTGTAAATGTATAAGTTATAAAGATGAATTGAAAGTTGAGAATTTACTTGTATTGGTTGTGTAAATTATCTTGTACTTGTATGAAGGGGATGGATTTCTATCTTGTTGATATTCTTCATATTATATATATGCTTAATTGGTTATCCTTTGATAAGTTGGATAAAGGGATTTAGTTCAATTTCCCTAATTAAGATGCAGCTTGTTAAGTTGTAGAATATGATGTTCTTTATCTAAACTATTTAACATAGTAATGTAATGTGTGATGAACATACATTAAGAAATATGGATATTGGGTAGGATATACCCTAACACTTAAAACATGTAGAGAAAGACTCTTTCTCTTTCTTAATTGAATATAAACCAAAAAGGTTTGGAAATATGATTACAATTTATTAGACTTCATTTTATATGAAGTCTACTTTAAATTGGATATATTCAAACGTTGAACCTTTCTAAAAGTTATGGTACTTTTTAAATGAAACTTATGATAACGTACTTCTGTTGCGGTTAATTGGCAGTTTAACTAAGAAATCAAACATTAAAAGCAACCATAAGTATAACGAAGTTATTCATGGACTAAATGAAGCAAATTTAGGAAAGAACTTATTGAGTGTTGGATTAGGGTTTAGCGGGGTTGTTGTAATCAATAAATAATCCAAACTAACAATGTATTAACAATCTCCTTGGGGGTATGTACATCTCGATGAGGTAGTTTCTGTAGGATGTTGGCACATGCCAACTACAGGGATGTAATTTTGAGAAGGCTTGGGTCTTCTCGAGAATACAACATTGTAGTTGACATGTGGCATCACCCTTCCACATTGATCATCTAGATCTACACACAATAGGAACTTGGACTTGAACTTAGTTTCTCTCTAGGTCTAGATAGGAGCATATTTAGGATATGAATTAGCTTCCAATGGCTTAGGGTATGTTGGCACATCTGGTCATGACTTAGGTTAACCGAGTATGCCCATTTACCCTAAGCCATTGTGAGTGTCTTCCTATAATAGGTTATGTTCCTATCTAGGGCTAGGGTTAAACCTAGAACAAGTGGACTGACGGTAGTCAGTAAAGACCAATCATGATAATAGAGGAGTGAGGTGAAGGATGTATTCCAATATGATGAGTATGTCATCTAGGAATAGTGACATACACAGTATGTTATAAATCTTTGGCCAAAGTATCGCAAGCTACTGGTTGTGTTGTCCTATGTCACCTAGTTTAAAGTAATGTGATGTCAGATGAATATTGGTAACAAATATTTAGATAGGTTCTTTAAAAAGATCACTCAGTACCTGAGATAGGGTAAGAAAACCAAGTATATGTAGTATACGACAAGTATTTAATATTGAAGTTAAACATGAATAGATCGGTAGGTAACCGAGTCATGGAATGAATAGATCAGTGTATCACTGAGTCATTCATAGCTGCATATGGTTATCTGTTATGAGATTGATTGGCATTGAATGTGTGTTCTAAATAATGTTTTATTTAGAACTGTGAATGTTATAAAAAATAAATTCCCTTGTTTCTAAAGTCTTAAAATGGGAACGTTACATTGGAACACTCACTTTGATTTGGCTCAGTACTTGGGCTATTTCATATGGAACACTCTTTGGTAAGGAAACATTG
Source organism: Taxus chinensis (assembly GCA_019776745.2). Classification (NCBI taxonomy): domain Eukaryota; kingdom Viridiplantae; phylum Streptophyta; class Pinopsida; order Cupressales; family Taxaceae; genus Taxus; species Taxus chinensis. The sequence goes on from CM034150.1 coordinate 459,007,284, forward strand.
GAATGGAGACAAGTAGATTCATTAGATGGGATGGAATTCTTGGTAGTTTGGGCATGAGGAGGATTGTAATTTTTGCTTGGTACAACAAAGTTTTTGGCAAGTGTTTCTCTTCTTGGAGCTTCTTTGGGAATACTTGTAAGCAAGGGTGTTTTAGGTTTGGTTTGAATCCCAAATCCCTTATCAACCTTACTCCTAGTGTTATACTCTTTCTCTTGAGCCAAAACAACATTCATTAACAATTTTCTATCTTCCTTTAAAGGGATACCCCCATCATACTTCTTAATCATCAAAGCTCTTAAGTATTCAAAGTCATTGTTAGGAATCTTAAAAGCTTGAACTACATCTACCTCAAGAGTATGAGGGGGAATAAATAATTATACCCATTTGATGCAATCCTAAAATTTTGCAGCTATCCTTGCACTTATTACCTCAGTTGATGTTGCTCCTTCTTGTGAGCTTGAATAAAATCCCACCATTCAGATAGCATCATCATTATAAGCTTCACCATCTTTCTAGTCCAATTCACATATAGGATGGGGTAGAAAACACCTATCACACCAATCAATATCAGCAACTTCCTCAACAACAACAACCCTAGCAGTTAGGGGATCATGTAACACTCTTCCTTCATGTGCTTGAGGATGTCTATTTGCAGATCCCATGGATCATTTCCCTCTATCATCATATCTCTGATCACCCCTAGGATGATTGGAAATTTTTTCATGATTTTGTGCTTTTTGTTGACCTTTTTTAGTCTACTCAATTCCCTTCTCTACCTGGGCTAACTTGTATGAGATTTCTTTGATAGCCCCTACCAAATTTTTCACAACCTCCTCCAAATCAACACCCTTGCTAGCTTGAGGTTTTTTAGGGTTTATCAACTTTACACCATCCCTCTTGAGAGGTTTCCTAACGGCCTTAATGTTATTTTGAATTTGCAGTGCCATGGTAAAGGCCTACCTTAAATTGGTAGGGTTATTGTCTCTTAGGTAATAGGCTTCTTTCTTGTCAAATGCATCTACATATTGGATTAAACAAGATTCATCACAAGGCCTTAGATTAATAGGAAGTCTTCTCAAAGTTTTGTTAAACCTTGTGTTAAAGTCATGAACTAATTCATTGGGGTTCTTCTTGATATTTTCAAACTCAAATAAGAGAAACCTAGGATAAATTTTTTCACCATATTGAAACCTAAATGCATTGTTCATTTTAGTCCAAGAGTCAATAGAATTATCAAGAAGAGCCTTGTACCAATCCCTTGCATCCTCTTCTAGTCTATGAATGAAAAATTTGACATACACATCTTCAAACTCTATTTTAAAATCCTCCATCATGTTAACAAAAAGTTTGAGATGTTGATCACCAATTATAGCATTGTTACCTTGGAACTTTGGCAACCTATTCCTTACATTTTGTGGGACAACATTTGGGTAAGCATCCATTCCCCTAAATTTTTTTGGGGAAAATATGTTAACAACAAAATGGAGGTCTACGCTAAGCCATATTGTTTGGTGCAGGTGATCTTAGGGGTGATACAAGCTGATGAGGATTACAAGGTATTTGGGGCACAAGAATGTGATTCATAAAATCGGTACTCTCTAAGTGCTGATTTTCTTGGAAATTTTTATTTGAATTAAAGCAAACAAGTGTAGATTGAGAAGAGAACTTACCAGGTACAGCAGAAGGACCTTAACTAGTTAAAGTAAATAAATTTGTGATAAGATTGCTTGAATAAGAATCACTGGAAGAAGAGTGATAATCCTGTACTAAAGGTTGATCTCTCTCACCAATAGATATACCTTTACCTGATGTCTGACCTTTAATAACCTTCCAAACTTTTCTTTCCTCTAAAAATGTCTTTCCCAATTCTTGAAATAAATTTTTACTTGGGTCCCTCCTGAAGAGAGATATTCTTCCTTCCAGGTTTGCAGATCTTATGTGATAAAGTTCAGTTAATGTATGATAAGGTACTAGTATTTATCAAAATTATAATAGCAAGGAGTCACCTCTAAGGAATTTCACCATAGTTTGTGCAAATGCACTATGAAGATTTATCAAATGACTGGAAATATCAGCACTATGTAAAGTTTAAGACAACAAATTGGAGACACTTGAAAATATCAAAATCAGAACTCTACTCTTCATTCCAGCCTTATAAATCTGATTAGAAGATGATGCTCAAATTTTTAATTGCACGTAAATCACATAATAAGTATTGCCACAGATCTAAAGCACTGAAATACTGAATAATGTCCCCAGCAATGGAGCCACTTGTGTCAGTAACCAAATTTGTTCATCTTTTCAGTTTGAGAAGCATCAAAGATATGACATGAAGCTTGAAGATATATGGATCATGGTGTGTGTCATTTTGTAGCCAGGGATATGATCTAACTGACACTCAGATTTGTGGAGAGATGGATAGCACTCAAATAGGACTTGATCTTAAACTAACTGTTTTTGGTGGTGCCTTTCAACCAAGGTAAGAGAACCTATTTTGTAACCCTCAAATGGTGAAGGAGATGAATATATCTCTTAATTTGTACAAATAGTAGGAAGGGGCCTTGGGAAAATATGATCAACACTCCAAATCTGAATTCCATGAGTTGTCACTTCCAGATTATGGAGATACTTTTAATGCAAGGCAAGGGTTACTGAAGACATTTGAAATCCTGATATGTTCTACGTACTTTAGAAAATGGATTTTGATCTTCTATGGGTATATAGGTCAAAACAGGGGTAAAATAGGGTAGGATTAATTGTTTTGAATGATTTTTGGGTGGGAGTTTAGACAAGACAAACCAAGGTCTTCCAGACTCTTTGAGGATTTCATAAAAATATGGAGAAACTTAGCATCAGTAAGTATCAAAATGGTTAATCATCCCTTCAACCAAGATATGTGCATCAAATGGAGGCCCAGATTTGCACTTTTCCACACAATATTTGATCATCTATCACAAAATATTGAGTTTGAATGAACCAATGAATCATTTAAAAATCACTATTTAATCATGACCTAAGGTGCTCCCAAAGGTTTACAAACAATCTCTGAAGTCAAGGAAGGTAAAGTGATTTTAAATTTGTTTATCTCTTTATCAGATGAAAGCTCTTTTGAATGTGAGATTGAAAATGCAACTAAACTATCAACAAGAAATGATAACATGTATGATCAAGAGATATTTTAAACACAAGACTACAACAGGAAACAAGAAACACAAATTTGAAATGCATTTTGAAATGTAATCATTCATAGATTTTTCCCAAAGACAACACAAAATAACTCAAAAATGATCAGATGTATCAGCAAGGGAATGTTTTTTTCAAAAAAATTAGATCTTGTTAATGGCTATACATGTGTAACTAACTTAACATGATTTTAAATATGATACATAGAGAGTTACATGAGTTTCTCAAGTGGTCACTCAGAGAAAGGGCTTCTTGCCAGATTTTCCCATGAAATTTTTAGTTTTCCAGGATTTTTTTAACTCTTCCAACCCTTTGCATGATAAATTTATACAATATATAGCTTTCAATGTCCTTCGAGCCTTCTTTCCAAAGAAAATAAAATGCCAAAGGATCAAATTTGTTACAAAAATTCCTCATGATTCGCAGACAGGGATGTTTAACAGAACACATCCAAAAAGTTACCAGTTAGGGTAAAAAATTTGACTCTACAATTTTTAGATCTGATATTTCACATTTTTGGTCGAGTTAGGGAAAAAATTCATTTCAAAAACATCTTTGATCTTAAAATTGATCCTCAAAACCAATTGTATTGGTCCTTACAAGCACAAACAACATGAATTTTCCAAAAATTTGGTGAAAATCGATGTAAAAAACACATCTCCAAGCTTACTGGACCTCAAAGGGTGGCCAAACTGAAAAATGCACAGTTACCATTGATCTTCCTTTATCCTTTAATCTGAGAACTCCACGTGTCATAATGTGATTGGAAATGGGCTTGGGATCACCTTTTGACATTTTAACACTTTTGGAAAAATGTAAAAATTTGACATTTTTCTCCGCCCCTCCACCCTTTGAAAATGATCTTGACACGTGTCCCAATGTGGGTCCCAACATAATCACAGCTCGATTCTACACATTTCCACCTCTTTTGAAAAAAGGAAAATTTTCCAAAATATCCCCACATCTCTGCCTCATGAAAATGGGCCTGACACATGTTCCAAAGTTGGCCTCGTTGGAATCGCGAACTGATTCTACACATTTCCACATTTTTTGGAAAAAGGAAATTTTTTCAATTTTCCTCCGCGGCTCCACCCTTTAGATTTGGTGTTGACACATGGCACAGTATGATTGGATCTGGGGTCACGACTCATTTTAAAACGTTTTTCCTCTTTTTTGGAAAAAGGAAAATTTTTTAATTTTCCTTCACGGCTCCGCCCTCCCGCAAGACATGTGTCCTCATATGATTAGCTGAGGGGAAGTATTCTAATTTCATACTTTAACTCCTTTTCACCAAAGGAAATTTTTTGACATTTCCTCCACACTCCCACACCTCCGATTCTATCCCTGCCATTTGTATCTCTCTAATTCGTTGCAGAGCCATGCTTCAAATTACCACTTTAACTCATTTTACCAAAAATGCAAAATTTCCTTTTTTCCTCCGGCGGCCCGCACTCCCCTCTGCCCCTAATCCTACCATGTGTCCACTCCTGATTGGCCTAGCGGACCTAGGACCCTTTTCACAACTTTTGTTCCCTTTCACCCAAAATAAAAAAATTTCTAAGTCTTCCGCCAACCTCCATTCCCGCCTTTGATGCAAACATGACACGTGTCAGCCTATGGGGCTTGCGGGGTTGTGGGGGCAACTTGCACATTTTTCCAAAACACAAAAATGTTAAGTTTTTTAGAAATCTCCCACCAATCCTTGTCTGATTACAAATGGCCATGTATGTAAAAGTATATGAGCTAGAATTTTACGGGCAAAGGACACCCGTATAATCGTAAAAAAATGTAGAAATTGCCATCAACCCCCAAAATCAATTTTTTCTTCGTGGGTGAAGAAATTTTTGATCAAAAGACAAATGGAAAGTGTTTTTAGGTAATTTACGACCATGGCAAGGGATATTTGAGGGAAAATATATATAAAATGAACAATTTTGAGCTCTAAAGGCCAGGAAAACACGGGAAAAACATCAGAGGTGTTTGAATGGGCAAAATTAGGGAAAAATGCAAGGAAAACTTAGAGATTCCTTAAAAATGGTGCAAAAATGGAGAAAAAATGAACTCAAAGCATTCAAACACAGATACAAGTTTTTTTTTCACCGAATGCAAAGGATGGGAGAATCCAAAGCCGTTTTTTCTCAAAAACAGGGCAAAAATGCACTTCTCCTTAACAAATTAGGGCAAGGTAATGAGTTTGCAAATAATCCAATGCACAAGAATGGAGCTACAACTTCACATCATCGATTTCATGAGAAAAAAAAGTTTCAGAACACAAAGAGAAAAGGGGAAACATGGAAAAATGGAAGAGGATCAAAATGGGCACCAACAAAGTATAAAATGTGTAATGTGTAAAAACTTGTTTAAACCCCCAATCATATGTTTAGGAAATGAGTTCCTAGAATTTTTGGTGTAATAGACGTCTCATAATTGTATGGTATATTTATTAAGTATGGTTAAAATTATTGATAACAATAGGGATGATAAGTGCTAGTGTATACAAGGTGTTTAAAGTCTAGTGTAATAGTGAGAAAACCCTAATTCATCACAACTTTGTTTCTCATCATTATGATAGTGAAACCCATGTTTCTAATCCCTAATTTAGTTGTAATTCATGTTCAAAAAATAGTCAATGCTAAGCCTTAAAAATTAATTTTCACCTTGATTACCATTAGGGAGTGGAGAAAGAATCCAATATAAGTCTATTGGTATGCTTAAAGGAAGTTAAATTCCTTCAACCTAGTGATCTGACCTCAAATGATGATAGTAAACTTAAAAAAATAATGTCATCAATTCATTCCTATTTTTTTATAATTAAGTTTGCATGGATCATCATCATCATATCCATATATAAATAGGTTTGGAGTGTTAAAATCCCTTAAAAATATGTTTTTTCCCTCAGACATTGTAATACATGTTAGAAACGGTTATTATTTTTATTTAAGAAAATTTTAAAGTAATGGAAATTTGTAAATTAGTTTATATCATCTAAGATTCCCTCAAGAAGTTGAGAAAGAATGTAGAAAGTAAAATAAATATGCGTAGAGAGTATAATTCCTAAAAACCATCACTTAGTCCTAAATCCATAAAGATAGTTTAACTATAAACTTGATGTTCTAAACTTTGTTGTGTATCTAAGATCCCTATTCAAGCATTGAGATAAGAGTTGAGAAATTTAGCTCCATAAAAATTTAAATGAAAATAGTAGTAGGTTGATATTATTTAAACTATTGATAGAAATATATTTTGTCCTCCTAGGTCTCAATTGCAAGCTTCCATATCAATGGTCTCTACATTTCCAATGGTGTTTTCTATTTCCCTTGTCTTTATTATGCTTAGTGATGGTACTTATCTCATACTGGTTGTTTCTTCCCCTTCTTCCATTGTTTCTCCCATTATTATCATGCCACATCCTTTTCACATTGTCACTCCATAAATTACTTCTTCTTACCTTTCTTCCACCTTTCCACTATCACCCCCATCATCTACCATCATCTACATAACCATCATTAGGTGTGTACCAAATAGTGTTCCTCAAAATCCCATATATTTCATGGAGATGATAACATGAGAAGGGTAGAATTTATTTATTGTCTTGTCACCACCACTTACTCATTAATATATTCCTTCCATTCCTTTCATCCTAATTCCCATCCCTCAAGTACCAATATAATTTATTATGGGTTAACCCACTATGATACTTGTCTAATATATTAAAAATTCACCTATCTTTTCTCCTACGATTTTTTCCTCTTCCTATACTATTATGGTTTCATATACTATTGAGGTAGTTTCATAAGTTCCCAAATATTAGGTTGAACTATCTAGACAACAATGTAAGAAAAACAAATAATGAAATTATCTAAAAATCCTACATACTAACCTACAAATGTATCTTTGTATTACAATAAAAGAGAAAATATTACAAAAGGTAACTGCTATCAGAGTGAATTCAAAAGGTAGTAAAATGTTTTTTAGAATAAAGGAGGATGTTATGGCCCTTTCTAAGAAAATAATAAGATAAGGAAATCCATCTGTTGACCCATTACACATTATAGAGGCTTCCCTTAATATGGCCAAAGGAGCATTGCTGGAAGCAAGAGAGGAAGCTAGTTCACCAAAATAACAAATCTATAGACCTCCTAATCTTTAAAATGATGTAAATATGAGCTTAATATACCTAATTTTTAAACTCAAAGGCATTTCTTCTACCAAGGATAGGGAAGACATTATTAAAGGCATGATAGATAATATAAAAAAAAAGGTTATAGACAAGAAGACTAGATAGAGGTTATTTAGAATATTGTCATGAGTAATATGTTAGCTAATGTGCCTCTCATGGGCATATAATATGTAATAACAATAGAGAATAATTTTTAAAAATCAAAAATTGGAATTTTACAATATTTAACTTATTTATAAGTTGCATGTGATCATTTGGAATTTTCATTATAATATTGTTTCTTTAATTTCATAGGTGGCGTAAACTCAACTTCTAAATCTAGTTGGGTAAGTACACATGGTTGAATAATTTTATGTTTGTTTAATATAAATTATGGAATTTTGTTATTAGTAGTTAGCGAGTTTGATCCAATTAAACAACATAAAGATCCATGATTTCATGTTTATTACATCACTAAAAATTTAAAAAAATAATCGAACTAATTTATTTTTGGGGGCATGTTTTGTTTTTTTCAAAATATAATTAAAAGTGAGGAGGTATTCAAGATTTTAATCATTGAAACTATTTCTATTGATAACAACGACAAAATATGATAACTAGAACAAAATGGTGGACCACATGTATCTCCTTGAAGTTCCAATTATCCATGCAAAATGAGAGTCAAAGGAGACTATTTTTATCTAGTTGCCTATAATTAGGAAATGTATTGTAAATTATGAGATCTTGTTATCATAATATATTTTTCAATATTTTGTTAACTTTAGTTTATTGTTATCTTTCTTTCTCTAGTTCTTTGATTAGATTTTCCTTTTCTAAGAGTTTGAAAGTATGAAGAGTATGTGGTTACATATCATATCTCTTTATATAACTTTAAAATAAAATGTAAAAAGAATATTGAGAATAGTGAATTAATACAGAGAAATAATTTGGAGCTCCATGTGGTTTTGTGAGTTTTATATTGTTTTAATTTTTTATTCATGTTTTGATTCCTTGAAAATAAATCTATGTTATATCTTGAGTAGTGTTTGCACTTCTAATTTTAGATGAATTTGGAGGGTAAGAGATTGAGCATTGATAATCTTAATTTAATAATTTGATTTTTCTTTTAATTATATAATTAAATGTTATTTTCAATATTACAGACTTGAGTGATTAAGATATTTTATCAAGTGGAAATTATTCTAGAATTGTATGTAAAAATTATTTATCTTAAACAATTTTTGTGATGATAAACCTTTTTTATAATATTTATGAATGGAATTTGATATTTTATTAGATGATTTAGAATTATGTTTCATTTTGTTTAGTTTCCTTTGAATAATTACCTAAAGTGTTTAAGGAATTGAGGTAAAACTATATATCATATTATTTGGTTTGTGTGAGAAAAAGGTAATTGTTATACTTAATGATTGACAGAGATTCTAGTTTCTTGTCTTCTTTACCCTTATATCCTTTTTATTTTATTTTTTTAATTTATAAATCACTTAGCTATGATTAGATAATTTTAAATATTAGTATCTTGGGAAAGAAAATGTTCTAATAGATGGGTTTGGAAAAATTCACCAATCCCTCCATAGGTTAACACTTGGTCACATTGTTCCCAATTTAATCTATATATCCCAAAGTATTTTGTAACTAGAATCCTACTTCTAGTAGTGCTTATAAAGAAAATAGGATCAATATAATGTCTTCTATCAAATTTTGTGTGGTAAAATTACATCAACATATAAATATGGTGCTAGAGGAGTGACATTAAACCTCTAGTTTCAGGATTTGAATTTAGAGTTTGTTTCTTGGGATATATATAGTTTACTACCTCCTTTATTGATCCTTCCTATTTATTTTCTCAAAAAATAAAGAGATAAAGAAAATTCTAGAAGGATTGCCTATCAATTTATCTTCTAATGGAATATCATAAGTTGGATTTGAAAGCTCGTCGCATAATGTCTAAGTATGATCATGGGGTTTCTCTTCAACAATTATCACTCCATATAAAACCTAGATAAAATAAGGGAAAGATTAAATTTTCTTAATAGTTCCAATTTCACCAAAAAAAATTCCTCCATTAACTTGTCTTCCTCCACATAACCCACCATGATGGCTCAACCTAACTAGTTAGGAGGTGCTAAACTTTCAATTCTAGGAGGAATTTTTGTTTTTTCTAAAATTATATGAGGCATTCATGATTTTACCATAAACCTATAGATATATTTACCTATTTATAAACATGATGGTAATAGGATCGCTAAAGAACATACAATAGATTTTAAGTCTACTTTGATAATAATGAATATTATATGTGAATATGTAGATTGTAGATTGTTTCCATTCACTCTACAAGATAGTAGTAATGACTAGTTTCTTAATTTGATACATGATTCTAATACCAGTTGGGTAAATTTTAAATAAAAATTATTAGCAAAGTTTTCATATTTCATTTATGTTAGTGTTTCTCATCAAAACAATTCTAGTGTTAAGAGATAAAATAATTAACCCATCATAAATTTCGATTATAGCTTTCAGTTTATGTTAGGGAGTTCCACACCATAGTACAAACTAGTTAAGAATATTTATTTAAAAATACATATTATTTTCTTTTTTTATTTCACTTAGATATAATGTATCCACTCTTACACAATATTATGTAGTCTATAATTGTAAACAAATAATTTATCTATCATTACTTTGGATCTCCAAAACATTCCAACTCTAAATCTAATTCCTGGTCTAAATCAATTTTGATTTCATATGTAAGTTAAAAACACCAACCCAATTTTTTTCTAAGTAGTAACTCCTACAAAAATAGTTCCCCCAAGTTTTAGCAACTTCGAGTGAGAAGGAATACAAAATATGATGGAAAAACATAGAAATGATTCAATAATTAGACTAGATTGGATAAAGAGCCTCATATGAAACATATAATAAATGAATATAATGATAATAATGAGAGCATCAAATTACAATTTCTTCATACATTAGAGTTTATGCTTTTACAATTTAAGAATCTCAGACATAATTTTATCACTTAGAGGATAATTCTAATGGTGTTTGGACATTGATATTTGATGGTACAATATCAAGATAAATATCAAGAGCTGAAGTTTCACTCAAATATCCAATAGGTAAACATCATCATGTTTTATACCACTTTGAGTTTACATACACTAACAACATGGAAATGTATGAAGATATAGTTTTGGGATTGTTATTTGTGTTAAAGCATGGATTTAAAAATCGGATTGGTTTTGGGGAATTTGAGCTAGTAGTAAATCAAGTAAAGATAAAGCATAAGTGTAATTTGTCCTACCTTAGGAAATATAAACATAGGGTATGGGATTTGATTGAATAATTTGGTTCCTTCAATTTGTCTTCCATTCTAGAGAGAAAAATAAAACTTCATATTTTATTGCTGCCACCACTACAACATTACAACCATTTGAAGAGTATCAATCGGAAATGTATTTAGTACATAATGTTTCATATCCATCTATAAGTAGCGATATTGATAATTTCCAAGTTTTCTATGATGATCAAAAAATTATGCATTTTATAACAAGTTTATATTTGTTTAAATCTCATATTTTGGATGAATATAATATAAATGATGAATTTGGAGGAAAAAATAATATCACCCTACATGGGATGATGATGAAGTAGTAAAGTTGAAAGACTACAAAATTCCAAAAAGGATAGTATCTGTAGATATCTAAAATCCTCTTACACAATTTTATTGCTAAAATTATACTAACTATCCTCTTTACTATCATTTCCATTATAATTAGTGATTTTCCACTAATTAACTAACGTTTCCATATATTTTGGTCAATTAATGACACTTCATTAATTAAATAGCCTTTATTGTATTCTGGATGCCAATTAAAGACATTTCGTTAGTTATAATCCTCTTAGAATCAATTAACTAACTATTATTAGTTAATTAAGACTATTTGACAATGTATTTAATTAATAAACCCTCTTATTGGCTAAATCTCTTTTTTAAATGTTGCAAATCATATCAAAATCCTCCTAAATCACCTCCAAATAGCCTAAAAACCTTATTCTAGCCTTTTAATTATTCCTAGTGGATTAGTTAAAGCACTCTCCAACTCCTATGAGTTGTTTATCACTTGCTAATCAAGATTAACAAGTATAAATATACTTTATCCTTTATACCACATTCATTGAGATTGAAGCCTTTCCCAACTAGAAAGCTATATAAAGGAGCAAGCTCCTTCCTCTCACACCTACACCATACTTATGCTAGTATTATCATATCAAACAAATGATCAAGAGCATTAATCCATTGATGGACTTTAACTTGCATCATATTTTGCATCCATTTCTTCAAGCTTGGTTAGTAAATGAAGATATAAACATGTCTTTATAGCCATTTTAGAGAAATCCTTTCACCATATTAAAGTAGCAACATCTAATTTGATTTCTTGTGATCTTCGTAGGTCCATCTTTAGTATGCAATCATTCATTAAGTATAAATATTTGTAATTAGATGACTAATTTCATGTTTAATTAATTATAATCATTTCAATAAGCTATGATCATGATGGTTCGATGGTAGATTTTTAGCTTAGATTTTAGAATAATAGGTGTTAGTCTATTTCAATTAGCTTTACAAAAGTTTATGTAGTTCACATTTGGTACACACAGTGGGACATACTCCATTTTCCTTTGCATTCATTTTCAATATTTTTAGATTAGTTTCAAATTTTATTTACTAACCCTCTTTTATATTTGTTTTATAAATATGAAGTTTATTAACTAGATTAGTTGAGGTTGATTTTTTTTTCTGATTTTTGTAGGATCAAAGGAGGTGAGTTGTTGTCAAATTTGGACCAAATTGACAAAAAATTGAGATTTTTGATAATTTTCTATCAAAAAATCAAGTGTTTTGATGATCTACAGGAATCTTGGTCCACAGAGAGTCTACTTTGAGTTACCTCTCTGAAGCTTGCGCTAGTGCTTGAACCCCTTGCACTACTTCTCTCACGTTAGCACTACCGCTTGACTAGCTTGTGCTAGTACTATTCTATCCATGATAGTGATAAATTGTGTTTTTTTTTCTCTGTTTATGGATTATGTTACTGCACTACTAGCTTGCATTGTCACTATAGCTTTCTCTATTGAGTCTTTTCTTATGTTAGTGTAACATTGTCTGTGTTTTTTAACTCAAACTTGTGCTAGTGAGCTCTTCTTTGCATGACCGTGAAGATCCTTTCACTACTACTTTAGAGGCACATACTATTACTACATTGGCTTTCGCTAGTAGGTTGTGTTGAATTTTTGGCTACATTTTCGAGGTTTCAGATTCTAATTTTTTGTGTTTAAGTGGTTTTACAGGTTTTCCTAACTATTTTCTGTAGGTTTTAACATTTCTAATCATATTTCTAACATTTTGCTTAAGTTTTGAGGAATTATTTTGATTCCATGCTTTATACAACTTAGGATAAAAGATTTTGTATACTCTTATCTTACACCTTAGGGTGATCTTGAGAATCAAAATAAGCTTTTAGTTTTCATTTTTTTCAAACATTTGGTTAAATTGGAAACTTAATCTTTCATTTTTGGTTTAAGGGGATGAACAATTTATCAAGATTTGTTTAAATTTCATTTGATTCAAAGAATTTCCCTTACATTTATCTAGTTGGATCAAATTATTGTGTATCCTCTTCTCTTACGTCCTTGGACAATCTTGAGAATAAAAAAAAATTGGTTCAATTTATATTGGAAATTACTAAAATCATTTGTGCGTAGGACCTAACGCTTGTCAATGACTTGGGATATAAACAAAATCTAGTTACACATGTGTTTCAGGTTTCCAATGGTGTATTAAACCTCATTTCTTAATCCAAAAGATAAAAAATGCACCACTTTAATCAACACATTGTATTTGTAGGTTTCAGTTAAGGGTTAAAACATGTTCTCTTTAAACTAGGAGAAGTATCTTGACATAATCCATAAAAATCATTCTAAGGATTACCCTAGGAACCCCAAAGTAGTCCACACCTTAAGAGAAATGGTGGATGAAATGGGAAGTGCTCTATTACACAATTGACAAGTACAACTTTGTGAGATTAGCGTAAAAATTATCTTCATGCAACCCTAGTACAATACAACTGAATGCAATTTGTTGTTCATTATATCAAAGGGGGTAAATTAAAGTAGAGATACTCCTTGAATATTCCTAACGTGATTTTCTTGACAAACAACACTTATAGAGATATTTTGTGACACCTAGAGAGTGAACTAATAGGAATTGTGTTTTCTTATGGCCAACTTGACTTCATCCATCATGTTTTATCAGGATCTCACAAAGCAAGAACTAACTTTGGATTAAAAACATTGTTATTTCGAATAATGGGAGAGCCCATCGAAGATTGAGCCTAGTGTTATTCATCTCAAAATTTACAAAGTGTTACCTTGTCCTAGTTTTTCACTTGTCCTAAGACAAGGTGAAACTCTTCCAAAGTTACACCAATTATTTTTCATCACCACTTGGTCTAATCCTTTATTTTCATGTTTCCCATTTGGGAAAAAAGAAAACAAGCATATGTAATGTTATCAATTGATTATGTCCACCACTTTTACACATGCATCCATCCTTATTGCGATTACGATAGTAAGCGTTGAAAGTGTGTTGGTACATCTTTATATCTTGGTAGCCATAATCTTAATAACAATGTCAATATTATCATTGTAGTTAGGTTGTCTCATCATTGAATTCCTTTGAGTTGTTACACTTCTCATATCATATGAAAATAGTTTTTATACTTACATCTTTTTTCCTTTCAAAAACTTGGTTGAAATTGTATTGGTATGTTGCTCACATAAATAACAACTTCTTGATATACTTAGACTTAGTTTTGATCCCAAAATTTCCTTGAGTTTTGGAAAGTTTCATTGTTACACTGCTCACATTATGGTAACATCATTTTAATACTAAAATATTTCTTTTTCTACAAATCTTGATTAACATGTCCAAATAGTGTTGTTGAGCTGCCCAAATTTATAGCCTCCATTTTCAAGACTTGGACTTTGTTTGTATCTAAAACTTGTTTTAGTATACCTTATTGGGAGATCACGTCAACATCTTCTTATTATTTAGGTCACGTGTTTTTTAAACTTGACCTAAGTGGTGATATTGTGTTGTCACTATTTTCACTAAACTTATACTTGAAAAGCATAGGGAACAACTATTTTTTTGATTGGATCATAGTCTTATACTTGATTTTTGTGTCCTAGATACTTATTGCTACATGTACCTTAGTCAGCATGTCATTATTTATTATTTGGTATTCTTATTTCATATTTCCTTGATCCTTTAGACTAGTTACTATTGGTTATTGTAAATTCTTTGTGATGATTTGACATTGTTATGGTGTTCGGTTTTACCTAGGGTCCATTTTAAATCAACCTTAGTAAAATATTTATCATTATCCCTCCTATAAAAAGTATGGGGCATCAAAAATTAGGGTCAAATCCCTTTATAGATGAGATGTTAAACCCAATTTTTGAAGACAACACCATGGTTGATCATAGTGGTGGTGAGGAGAATTCTCCTTAGGAAAAATTTGAATTTAGTCCCGCCCAAATAGAAAACTTCTTGTTTCAAAATATAAATGAGGTTTTTATGTGTGTTGTAGAGTTAAGAGCCAAGTTTTAATCTATGGTTGATCCCACTCTCGTTGACATCATGGTTCAAGAAGAGGAAGAAGTGACGAGTCCTCCACATAAATTTGATGAAATATTAAACCAAGGACATGATTCTACTTATGAAAAAAGGAATGACGAAGAAGTGCCTTCTCAAAATGATGGAAGATATCACGTCCCCATTGTCAAAATGCATTGTAACCTCATTTTCTAGTTTCTTACAAAGATGGCAAGAGCTCACTAGTCACTTCTCTTACTCCATACCAGAGAAACATTTGGTTAGCATATTTGTTGATGCAACCTAGAATTTACTATGGAAAACCCAAGCATGGTGTCATATCACTTAGCCTAAGTTGAGTGCTCACCCAAAGCGCGCAAAGGTACCAAGTCATGTAGTCATTTTTATACCCTTAGAATAGCAGTCCAATCAAATTCACTCCAACCAATCACCCAGTGGGCACTTGGTGCTCACCCAAGGAACATATGGGTGTCAAGCCCCTCCTTTATGTGAGTTGTGTGAGAATACATCATTAATGATAGATTATTAGATGCAAGAAGGGAAAGAACCATGCATTCATTCTAAGATTATTAGGATGAGTTACTATATTAATGCATCCATGCAGATAACAAAAGATCAGTATCAAATAGAATACATAACTCATTCATAACACAAAGGAAATGCACTAAGGTTTATGCTCATGAACAACATATGTTCTTTAGAACATAACCTTATATTCATGTTAACCAGTTCATTAACCACATTACATTAATTAAGGCCATAATAAACCAATATAACAATGCAGATCAGAGTCATGCATCAGAAACCTAAGCCATGTTTTCCACATTACAAAAATGTAGTATAAACTCATCCCTCTAAATATGCCATCACTCCTATGGTTATCCTAATCCCAACCCAAAGGAACCTTCATTACTCCTGCATAGCTTTGCCTATCCAACATTATATGATGTTGTTCTTGGTGTCCCTTTTTTTCTACCCGAGCATCTCTATATATAGCTTTATTCTCCAGTGACATGCCTTCCTAAGGTAATAGATCGGTTGTCAAGTGTCCATCTGATCCTCTACTGGAGCATGCTTCCTTTGATCTGAGCTCTCCACTCTTTTCAATGATGTTTTTCTAGATCCTTCCATCACATGCATGGACTATTCCTTTCCTGACCATATATTTGTCAAGATGACACTTTATCTACTCTTCATGCTAGATGGGTCACACTTTTCTCGTGTGCTAACTGGAATGTCGAATATGGCTAAGTACCAAAACCTGTCTTACCTTACATGCACATTGTTTGTTCTGCTAAACCTTGCTAAAAATCTGTCTTGTGTGCTTTCACCCCGAGTTCCCTTCTGCAAATAGGTTTTGCACGCCCACACACCTTCTTGTACTTAACCAATATTCTAAGGCCCAACATCACCCCACTCAACTCATGTTCTCCATCTTCACAAACACTTCTCTTTAATGAGTAAAGAATAACAGGCTCTGAATATTGGGAAAAAGAATGAAGGAATGAAGAATTGGGAGAAAGGATGAAAGAATGGGGAAATGAAAGAGAATAATTCTTATTTTTGAAGGAGGAGAGGGAAACCTTCCATATTTCTACCTCTAGTTTCTCCAAATTGTTAACCTTACTATGCGCTTACTGATAGAGGTCTCCGACTAGGGTTCTCACCCCCTCAAAACTTAGTTCCTCCCCTCTGGTACTCATTGTCTCAATAATAATCTATAAAAATTTTCACAAGTGATCAAGTGCATCCATCCTATGGGTGATCTGGGGGTATAATTCCTTTAGTCGGATTTTGATCAAGCCTCAGCTTCTAACTTCTTTTCTACCTTGGCCATGATTTTATCCCTTTCTGCTCTATTCCCCTTATTCTTCTCTTGAAACTCCTTGAGTTTTGTTTCATGTGTAGCGACTAGGATGCTTTCCACTCTATCTCTATTAGCGCAATTGTCATATGTAGCTTTAGAAACTTGTGTGGAAACCTTTACCTCTGCAAGGAGTTTGGTATATTGAGCAATGATCTCGCCAACCTTCAAATTCTCTTCCTTTTCTTGGTGTGCCAACACCTCTTTTGAAGATTCTAAAGTAATTTTTTGTCTTTTCATCGTGAGTATGTGAGGCAAATCCTCCAAACACTCCAAGGTTGGTTCATATTTTTGATCGGGCGGTGCTAGGTTGGGATGCTTTAAGACAATGGCATCTGTAATCATCTCTAACTTCTTAGAGACTTCACATACCTTTGTTTTCTCTTCCTTTATTTTTTGCCTTAACTACACACTAATAAGTTCTTCTTGCTTCAAGCCTTTTCTCTTCTCAACAAGATCCTCATTTTTCTTCTCCAATTCCTCCTTCAAGAATCTCAATCTATCATTTATTCCAAACAATCTTGCCTCAATCTCAACTAAAAATTTGTTGAGCATGTTGTACACTTGCTCATCTAAAAATTGTTGAGTATTCACCAAGGGATTTACTCCTTTAATCTTTGGAACCTTCATCGGTGCTCTCTAACTTACTTCAAATGTAGTTTCATCCATGTGGGACACAAACACCCAAGATAGCATCTTTCTAGTTCATGGATATTTGCCTTCTTCATCAAATGAAGTGTTAACTAGGAGTTGTTCTATAGGTATGGTGCTCTTGAAGAACATGTGTAGCACCTTGATTACATCATTAATGTACCCCACCCCTTTCCCTTGTGTTTTCATTACTCCCTTCCCACTTGTTCACATAGCCTTTGGGAAGCTTACCGTTAAATTGGGATTCACACCCATGCTGCCATATTCTTTCCCAATGTTCTCTTCTTCCATTTCCTTCAAAGTTTCATATGTGCTTCACTCCAACTTTTTCTCCACCAAGTCCTTAATGATGCCCACTACTTCTCTTTCCACAACTTCTTCCATTTGTTCCTTGGTGAGACTTATGGTTCTCTGATTTTTTTTGCTTACCTCTTCACTCACCCCCTTGCCTTGATCATCTTCTTCCTCCTCATCATTCTTCTCTTCATATTCCTCCTCCTCAGAGTCATGTACATTATATACTATATGGTATTGACCTCCCTCGAGCTCATCATCATACCTATATCCAATTTATTCTTCTAGGCTCTCTATTTCCTCTGAGTCTTCCTTTTCTACAACCTTCTGATTCTTCCTAACTAGTGATTCTAGTATAGGAGATTCTTCCTTCTCTTTCTCCTTAATAGGAAATGCCTTCCTTGGTAATTCTTCATGTGTGATGGGTCCTTCATGCTCTGGCACCTCTTCTTCTGGGGTCTTTTCCTTGACTAGGGACTTCTTCCTGCATGCGTAAGTTCCATGCTTAACACTTTCTTCTAATGCACCCAAAGATTGTGTTGTTTTCACACTTGGTGCCTTCTTCTCCTACATCTCTTCTTTATCCCTCTTCTTTGGCATGAAAATTTTCCTCCCTCAGGGGTTTTCTAGAATGGAGACATCACTCTCTAGATAGGAACCTTTCTAAAAATTATTCCTTATGTGTAGATATACCCTTGTTGTAGCCCTTTGGGTGATCAACAACGTTATTGGCTTCATCATCTTTACTTTATGGGAGACATGATTATCAACATATGTGCACTTATTGGGGTATACGAACTTTTGGTGTAACTCGTGGTGGATTTGGTCTACCTCACTAAGATCAAACCTTAGCCTTTTAGCCTCCTTGAACCAGTTGACCCCTGCTTGGAAGTATTGCACGGTGAAAGAGAAGGCTAGCTTGCACCATGGACTCTTAGTCCCATTTTTCAATGTAAACCTGCAAATGTAGAAATTTCTCTTGATACCCTACTTCACAAAATCTCTTTCACTTTGTAATCGCAAGGTAAATAATAATTCTCTTGACCTCATACTTATAGCTTTTTCCTCCTTTCTATCAATAAATGCTATGTCACCTACCAATTTGCTTAGAATTAAATGTAGATTTTTCCACTAAAGATGATCTTAAGTGCCCTCACCCACACGCCCAATATTGCACAAAAAACCTTCTACAACCTTCTTTCATGTAAAAATACAATCTGACCGAAGACTCTTATGTGTGCTTCTACAGTTCCAAAGGCACTTCTTCTGTCCTTTACCTAATTTTTCCCTTGCCTACCTCATATTGTTCCTATGCTCTTCATCCTTTGTACATGGTATTTGTTACAACCTTCTTGACACCACAATTAATTATCCACCATTTCCCCACATGCTTTCTCAACCTTACATGCTTCATTCTACTGGGCCATTCAAATTTTACTACTCATTTATACTTTACTTTTCACTACTCTAACCCACATTAAAACAAATGTGTGGTCCTCTGCGCATACATAACCTAAGAAAATAATGTGGTTACCGGCACACAAGGCGTAAAATAGAACAAAAATAAAGGAACAAGCAACGAGAAATGGAAACACAAGAAAAGAAAAAACATAAAGGGAAATCCTAATCTAACTAGAAATATTACCTTATTTACAAACATAAGGAAGATTTATTTACAGTAGGGCTTCAGCCTACTCCTATTGAAATGGCTAGGTAACTTCGTCCCATCCAACGCTTGTAACTGACATGTGCTTAAACCAAGGATGTACGAGATGATGTAAGGGCCCAACCAATGGAATTTCAACTTCCCAAGATGGTGCATATACTTGGAATCATACAACAGAACCATCTACCGAACCTCAAACTGCTTGTTTTTATATGATGATCATTTCATGGCTTTTGTTTGACGTTTTTAGTCCTATGACTCCATGTAGCAAATTATTGTCTCTCATCTAACTGCATCAATGTATCTATCATCATCCAATTCTCCTTTGCGTGCTATATGCAATGATGGTAACATGAATTTAACTAGCAAAATAGCCTCCATGCTAAACACCAACTGAAATGGTGTGGCCTTGTTCAATATTTTGTAGGTTTTCATGTATGTCCATAGAATGGATGATAATTTTTATCCCAATCTTGTCTTCCAATGTCACAGATCTTGGTCAACGTGTGACTTAGTATTTTGTTAAATGCCTTGGTAGTTCCATTTGTTTGAGGGTGATAAGGGGTATTCTTTTGATGGGCCACCATAAATTTTGCTAACACAATCCTAACCATTTCATTCAGAAAATATGTACCTCTATCACTTGTCAAGCTTAAAGGACATCCATACCTATTGATTATGTTCTCCCATAAAAATATAGTAGTTCTCGCTGCAGTGAAATCCTTTGTAGGTGCTACCTCTACCCATCTTGTCAAGTAATCAGTGTAAGTAATGATATACCATGAACTAGTCCTTCGCATAGCTAGTGAAATTGGCCCTACAAAGTTAAATACCCATTTTTCAAATGGTTTAGTGTTGGCAATTATTCGTAAAGGAATTTCATCTCTCTTTTCATGTTTTCCAAGGTGCTAGGAATGGTCACGGGATGGTTTCCCACCAAATCCATGTCATTAAAATCTTCCACGTGGTAGCATTTCCTGCATAGTGTCCTCCTGAAATCCCACCATGTGCTTCCTCTATAAGTGCCACGCACTCATGTCCAGTATGCATCGATGCATAAATTCATCACATCCTAACTTATATAGATCTCCACTAATCAACATGTAGGGTATGACACATATTGATAATTTTTTTCTCTCCAAATTTTTCATCCCATCTGACACCACACCTAGTTTAAGAAATACCACAATATCTTCCAAGTCCAAGGGTGTGCACCATAACCTAAATAGTTGCACATCCGACATGGTATCCTCAATAATTTTCACGTCCTCCCCTGATTCGATCTTTGATAAGTGGTCATACCCTAAATTAGTCTATCTTTGTTTTACAACCACCGTAAACTCAAAATCTTGGAATAATAGGACCCAACGACATATGCACCCCTACAAAACGGGCTTTCTCACCAATTATTTCAACGCCATATCGTCTGTGTAGAATATATAAGGTGTTGCCAATAGGTACTATCTTAACTTATGGAGCGTGTAGATCATTGAAAATGCATCATGCTCAGTAGTTGTGTAATTTTTTTCTACCTTTGTCAACTTCCAACTTACAAAACACAAGGGATGATCAAAAATCCCCTCACCAGGTTGTGCTAGTACTACTCCCATGGTTGTTCTTGAGGCATCAACATGCACATGGAAAGGCTTATCCCAAGAAGGAAATTGTAGTATGGGCACAATGACAAGTTCATCCTTCAAAGTGTCAAAATCCTTCTGCTGCACCTCTCACCAATGAAAAGAACTCTTATTTTTTAGCAATTCCTCCAAGGGCATGACCATCTTGGCATACCCCTTGATGAATTTCCTATAGTACCTCGTATGTCTAAGGAATTTTCACACTGTTCTTTTACTAGTAGGCTCCCCCAATCCCACAATAACAACTACTTTCGTGGGATCCACTAGTAAGCCTTCCTTACATATAATATGTCCCAATAGGGTTCCAAATGGAGTAGTAAAGACACATTTATTAATGTTGAAGGATATCCTCAATTGTTGACATCTCTCAAACATCATCCTCAAATTGTCACAATGGTCTTTTACCAACCCTTAAAACTTCCAATCATCTAGGTAGACTTGAAGAAATTTATGGATGAAGTCCTAAAATACTTATACCATGATGCGCAAGAACATAGCAAGTGCATTCTTCAATCCAAAAGGCATAACCGTGTAGGCTAAACTTCCCCATTTAGTGGTGAAAGTTATCATTATCTTGCCTTCCTTTATAATCTTAACTTAGTGATACCCTAAGAACCCATCCGTGAAAGAGTAGACCTCGCACCCAGCTACTCCCTCTAGGATTTATTCAATAAAGGGGGTTGGGAAAGGATCGATGACACATACTGCATTCAAGTCCCTGTAGTCCACATAGATCCTTAATCTTCCATCCTTCTTGATACTGATGACGATTAGGCTTATCCATTTTTATTCCTCCATAACCTCAATGATATTAGATGCTATCATCTTTTCTATTTCCTCCTTGAACCATACACCCAAATTTGGATTCATCCAATAAGGCCTCTTCCAAATCGGGTGCACACCTTCCTTTAACTTGATCCTCATATTCCCTAAGGAATGGTGGATTCCTTTAAGTTCATGGTTCCCGTGAGGGAAAAAATATTGGAACTCACACAATAGATCAATGACCTTTGAAATCTATTTTTCCAACCAATAGTCCCCAATGATAGTTTCCTTAGGTTTTGTCTTTGTCCCAATGTTAACCTTCTTTGTTTTCAAGGGCTCGTGGTAGGCGCGGGCTTGCTCATAAGCACTATCTATGAATTCACGCACACCTATGGAGTGGTTAACATCCGGTCTCTCCCTTTCATCACCATCTATCACATAAACCATTTTTCCTTTTTCCATTTCCATGCACATGCACTCAAGCTGTACTTTCTCTTATTCCTCTCCATAAAAATGTGTCTCTAAACCAAATTCTCTTAGTAGCTCCTATATTCTATCTTACGACATAGTGGTATCTCCCATTATAAGGCACCTGAATACTTGTAACACCTTATCCACATATGGCTTTGTACTCCTATACTCGATAGATTGAATGAGATCAGTTGCCAACTCATACCAATTACCATGTCGTAAGATACCATGCACGTGTATAACCTTGTAAGGTGGAATATAACTTATGCACACATAATAAGGGTGGTAATGCTTTTACACCTTTTATCCAAGCCTTCTTACACGCTTGGACATGAAATGAGGTGGTCTCTTTACAATGGTAGTCTTAGATGACAGTAGGCACATTACTCTTGGAGAACCTAACAGAGAATGCAACCCTCACCTCATGCCATTCTATAAGGCTTTCTCAATGTGTTTCCCACCAACATGTTATAGTCTCAAGCAAGTTATAATTGGGCATGCTTCTCCTCTCGTCTTTTTTTCCACTGAGCCTCCATTTCTTGTAAGAAATCATCAGAGCTTGCCCCTCTAGAGTAACTTGGTACCTTTTGTCTTCCCAGGCACTTGACCGAATGTGCCCATGTTACCCTTGTTATAGATCCTCTCAAATTTCATCCAATCAACTCATAAGTCCCATGTGCCCAATTGTCACATGTCATGATAGTGGTATCACTCAAGTATTGAGCATCTTCAAAGTGGATAACTCCCTACATGGGATGAATTATCTCAGGGTCTCTAATGGAGCATACATAAATTTTGTCAAGTACTTCTTCAACTAACGGCTCAATATAGGGCATTGATTTTGAATCTGTCAAGGGGATGATGACTCATTCCTCCTTGTTCTCAAAAATTATATACCCCTTGTTAAACTACAGGTCAACATTGTTCTTGTAACACCAAGGGTGCCTAATGCTAGGAAATTATCTACCTCGGCAAGTGCCAAGACTTCAAAGTAACCAGTGAACTTGGCCCCTTGAATAGTGATAACCACATATTTCAAGACTCTAATGGGAATTTCCTTTATCTTGTTTTTCATATACAACACATTAAAATATGGCTATAATATGGGCCTTCCCATTTTATTTCATGCATCCTAGGTGAGAACATTGACCTCCACTCCTGTGTCGACGAGGAAATTTCTAAAAAGCCACCCATCAACAATTGCATTTAATGTAATCTCTTTATCATAGTCAAGGCTGTGAGTAGGATGGTTTGTATGCAAACCCTACCTTTTGCGCTCTACTCCAATGTGTGGTATCTTCTCCCGAACCCATTCTCTTAGCAAGGGAATAATATTTTCTTGCCTTAACATCCTACATACTTCCTTGAATTCAACGAGGTCCTCCTTTGAATCCTTGACATTCTTCCTTTGCTCTAACTTCCTAAACTTCTCCTTTAGACATTTGATTTCCCCTTAAAAACTCTGAATCACATCTATATTCTCTTGATACACTTCCTTCTGATGAGTATGGTCTGAATACTTCCCATGTACTACTTCCGTAACAACCACTTTTTGTCTTGGCATCTCCCTGGCATGTGGCCTCTACTCACGTTGTCACTAGTATATGTTCTAATCCTAATTCACGTGCCACTCTCAGCATCCATTATGGGTCGGCCTTCTTTATACTCACGATCCCACTGCCTTTGTCTTTTTGGTTTTCTTGTCTCATGTGCTAAAACAGCTCGGGGAACTCCTTGTATTTATGTTTTTTCTGTAACATGAGCACTATAATAGGTCAGGACACTCACGCTTATAATGCTCTATAGACCCACAATTATAATAGGTTCCTCGTGGAAACTCACTTCTTCCTCCATTACAGTTACTATGACCACAAAATCCTATGTAAAAACTTCTTCCATCCAATCCTCCATCTGTGCACCCTTCATAGTGACAATCATCATCCTTAGAACTACTTGCAAGGCTATTCTAGCACACAAAAATATTAATAGTATCATGAATCTGATCAATCAGTATGCAATCCTTGTTTATCATGGGTCGTAGAGGTACAAATATTATTGTAACAGGACACGTTCTTATAGATTTCACATTGTAGTAGAAGACATATACTTGCATCATGGTCCCCATGAAAAATCTCATAGTCTATCACCACTATACTTACTAACTTTCAAGGGAAACTATCCTTTGCATGCCCTTCCACTTCACATTCTATACACCAAATCCCACTGTGAATCTCATGTGTTAAGTTTGCAAAAAAATTCTCCAACTACTTAGTCATTATAGCATTTTGAGACTCTAGAAAAGGCTAACACCAATATCAATGCTCCCAACAGCCTTAGTGCACAAGGAAGCTTCCAAGGCCTTGTGTAGGTCTGTGAAAGTCTTGTGTGACATTTCACTTCTAAATGGTGTTATCAGTCCTCCAACAAACCATAGAGCATGTTGAGAAGGATGAATGTCATAGGATAGTTTTAACAATAAAGTCTTGACCCGTGCATCATACTCCCTGATCCAAAACTGAGGGGTTTCAGACTTAAGGAACAGATTAACAAATGTGCCAAATGAATTGCAAAACAACTATCTCTGAAAAGAGATGTAAATTACTCAAAGATTTCAAAAATACATCAATTATCTCTGCCAAGAGATGTCTATCTCTTCTTTCGGTTACATATGTATTTATAATAATTTTATAAATACGAAAGGACACCTAGAAAGATGTGGAAGGTCACCAGTCTCGAGGGAGATGAGGTGTTTCATCTTCCAAGACTTACATGTGCACTAATTTTGTGAAACATACTATTTTTAGAATTTACTATTTTTAGACAACAGTACAAAAATCACAATTTGGGCCCCTTAAACGTGGATTTTGGGGGTCAAACATTGCCGAACAAAGTTCACACCTTCTCATCGCATTCTACGCATTCCAAGCTTTCCGTTGCCTTTTGAATGGAGTCAATCGGAGCTACGGTGCAAAAGTTATGGTCTCTGGAAGTTGCGCCACTAGAATTGCTGCCTGGATCACTCCCGCACACACTCTTTCATTCCTTACTAGATATCCTTCAAAGCATTGATGCTCTTCTGCTCAAACTTAGGGATATGGAACTTTTTTAGGAAGGTGTTATTCAATGTAGTGTAGTCTACCACTGTTTGATGGGGGTTATACTTCCAATACCAACTATGTGTGTGCCCTTATAACATCGTTGCAAACTGACTTGCCTTCCACTCCGCGGTAGTGATCCCTTTTTCACGTCATAGTAATTCACACTTGTTGACATGCTCTACAACATCCTTAATACCCCTGTAGTCTAGTAAACATAAATACATCTCAAAAAATACTTGTGCAGGTTGCCACAGCCCTTGTCCTTCTGGTCTAGATCCTTAGTTCCCTTTAGTGTTTCCTCCTCCACCAGATCCACTGGATCAACTAGGTCCTATTCCTCCTGACTCATGAGATCCTCCAAATATTCTAGGTCCACCAAGTCCTCCAACTCCTATACCACTAGATCCACCTCATGTAGCCGGAAAATGGTCTGAAGTGGTTGCGCCTAGTGTTCCCAACACCCCATTGAACTATGTGTTGATGCTTTGGGATATTGTCCCACTTCCAGTTGTGTGTCCCACGCCACTTCTAGATGTGATACCCAAACCTTTTGTATTTTCAACTTGTCCAGAAATTATTCCAAATATTGGAATGGTTTGTGTAGCCATGGATTTCCCGAATGAGAAATTATATCCCTTAGACGCAGATCAATTACTCCAGCTTCTACCAACTGGGTTAACAATACTTCTCCCTTGATCTAGAAAACCAAGTGCCATGGGTTGGTCACCAGGTGGGTTCAAATGCGTGTCAAATTCTCTCCTTTCTCCACACAAAAAACTCTCATTAGAATATAAAGGGGCTTCTCTCGCATGCTTTCCGAGATGGGGTAGCACAGACTGCTCAGGTTCCACATCCTCTACGTGAACCTCAAATCCTTCTCGTAACATCTACCTCCATAGATCCATCACACATGTAACCTCGCATTGTCTAGCCATCTCCCTTTGATGAGCTTCACTATATTTGAGTCATCTCTCTTCTCTGTATTTTTCATCTGCACTATCTGCCATCTTCCACCACTCAAGCTTCCTCGCCCAATGCTCAGAGAAGCTTAGTTGACCATAGAGAATTCCTCTAAACTTAGGGTAATGATCAAGATCTTCATAGCCAAATGGATATCAAGTAAAAATGATCCTTTAGGTTCCCTCAGAAACTTGAACTCAGCAACCTCTGGGAAAGAATACAAAGAAATGGCATATTCTAGAGTATAACTAGTCAAAACTCCTTTCTATTAGTGATCAATAACACGTGTCCAAGTCTGATTTGCATCCTACAACCTCTAGTAATCATCTTGGTTCCATATGCTCGATCTATAGTACCAACTCAATCTATATGCATATGCTAATAGCCATTCATATAGTTCAACTAGAAAACAACAGAAGAAGTTCTCGTAAAACTCATGCTACAGGTTCTCTTCTACCCATCTATGTGCATTGAATTCAGATCCAATGTTGAATATTTGAGAAAACTCACCCTCTGTGCTCTTGAACCATGCTTCAACACTTTCCAAGGTTAGACATTTGGTTATCATGCATCACAAGGACCAAAATGTATGCCATTTCTCACAATAACTTTGAAAAGAGGTCCCGATAACAGAACCAAGATGTACTCATTTTTATACCCTTAGACTAATAGTCTAACCCCATGCACGTCGGCCAATCACCCAACAGGTGTTGGGTTCTCACCCAAGGCACGCGAGGGTTACGCACCCCTCCTTTATGTGAGTTATGTGATAATACATAATTCTTAATAGATTCTTAGATGTAAGAAGGGAAAGAACCATGTATTCATTATAAGAGTCTTTAGATGAGCTACTATATCAATGCATCCATTCAGATAACAAAAGAGAAGTATCAAACATAATACAGAACTGATTCATGAGACAAAGGAAATACACTAGGGTTTATGCCCATGAAAAACATATATTCTTTAAAACATAACCTTATATTCATGTTAACCAGTTCAATAACCATGTTACATTCATTAAGGCCATAATAAACCAATATAACAATGCAGATCAGATTCGTGCATCAGGAACCTAAGCCATGCTTTCCACACTATAAAAACATGTTATAGACATATCCCTCTAAATATGCCATCACTCCTATGGTTCTCCTAATCCTAACCCAAAGGATCCTTCATTATTCCTATAGATCTTGTCCTATCCAATGTTATATGATGTCACTCTTGGTGTCCTTTTTCTTTTACCCAAGAATCTCTACATATAGCTTTAGTCTCCACCACCATGCCTTCCTGAGATAAAATATTGGTTTCCAAGTGTCCATGTGGTCCTCTAATGGATCATTCTTCCTTTGATCCAATCTCTCCACTCTTTGCAATGATGTCTGTCTAGATCCTTCCATCACTTGCACGAAATATTCCTTTCTTGACCATAAAGCTATCAGGTTGACACCTTATCCACTTAGCATGCTAGATGGGTCACACTTTTCTCATGTGTTACCTATAATGCCAAATATGGATAAGTATGAAAACATGTCTTTCCTTATGCTTGCATAGTGTGTTTTGCTAAACCCTGCTAAAACCATGTCCTACACACTTTCACCTTGCATGCCCTTCTTCAAATAGGTTCTACGTGCCCACACGCCTTCTTGTACTTATCCAATATTCTGAGGCCCAATAGGTCCCTCTTTAGATTATCTTGGATATTATTTTAGTGAGATGATGCTTAAACATATCTAGATTCATAACGAAACATAAACATTCCATAGTGCATAAACCAAATCTAGATCTCAGAGAATAATGAACTAAACCATAATTATAATAATATTAACCATACAAAACCCAGATTCAATTATGTCTAACAAAGTTATCAAACAAATATACTCCATTACATTAGACACTGTAATACATAGAATATTCTTACACTATAAATTATCTCCATGATTCATGTGTGAGTAAAAAACTAGCAACATAACTCTATAATAATTCACTGCCCTCTAAACTACACAGTTTGATTACATATTTACAGAGGTGGGGACTTTCCCTTCACCACCCATGTACTTCTCAAAATAGGTCACATATTAATAATAGCCATGGACCTATACAATAGCATGCACAACATGAGAGTGTTATAACAATAAATGTCTTATAGTTAACTTGGAGAAGAAATCCTATTATTGGCTTAAGCTATGCATGGCGCTTATCAACCGCTTGCTCCCAAAATATGATTATGTGCAGTGCAAGTCTTCATTTCTATGTTTTCTCCACATTCTATCTCCAAAAAATATCCCTTAATCACAAAACATCTAAGTCCTGATCTTGGGTGCTTCAATACTATTATATCTCCATGCACTTACAGCACCCTATTTTCATGCTCCCAATACTTAGAATACTTCTAGCTGCTTAACATTACCCCACACTTGAGTACATTGACTCCCTGATAATGGGAATTTTTTCTGATGTCACCAATGATAAAGAATAGTTAATGAAAGAATGAAAAGAATGAACCAAACTATGTACAAAATAATGACATTTATTCTGCAACACCCTCTTCTTCAACAAGAAGGATTAGTTCTAGATATTCATTCCTGATCTAAACCTCCAAGATCTACTAGTCATACAGGACACTCCTCATTCTCTTTGGAATATTAGTTTCTATGCCATCTAATTCATCCTTAGAGAGTTTCTATTTCCCATTTTGTAGTATCCAGACAACAATGGCCATACCTAATAGAATTCCCTCCATTAGGTCCATCTTCTACGCTACGAGATTTCCAATCTCATTAATCCTTTCCTTGTGTGGATCTTGGGCTTCTGTGAGAGCTTAGTGCTTTTGTTTTACTAGCATGAACCTTTCTGTGTACCCAAGTGTTTCATCCTTCATCACCTTCATAGATTCATTATCTTCTTCTATAGTTCTATTCCTTATAATGGTGTCTGGCACTGCATATAAATTAAGAGCTTGATCAGCTCTCTTCATCTCATCCTTCAATTTTTTGAACAATTCCTCATATACTGAAACTTTTCGATCAATAGTGGCCCTTGCTCTTACTACTTCTTCCTTTGCATCCTTTTTCTTAGGGAGGTGCATTTTTCCTTCATCCAAAAGTAGGTGAACTATTGCGCACAGATAGTGTAACTCAAATTTGAATTCCTGAGGCACCTTTTCCTAAAAATCAGTCCTCTATAGAAAAATCTCATCTACAATCTGTTCCACCATCATCTTTACCTTATGGGCCTCTATGAATGCATTATCACACTCTTGAGTAAGGCACTTTT
This sequence comes from Taxus chinensis, assembly GCA_019776745.2. Classification (NCBI taxonomy): domain Eukaryota; kingdom Viridiplantae; phylum Streptophyta; class Pinopsida; order Cupressales; family Taxaceae; genus Taxus; species Taxus chinensis. The sequence goes on from CM034150.1 coordinate 459,037,013, forward strand.
TTTTTCTATGTCCTTCTCCTTTTAATCCTCCACTAGCACTTGGATTGTTACTTCCTTATCTATATTTCTATGTGCTACTTCTATGAACACCTTAATCAAAGCATTTCTCACCTGTTCATCTAAAAAATGAGTTGGCTTAATGGTCATATGGCGCGTATGAGGCACCTTCCTCGTCATCTTTGAAGTGCAGTCCTCCATGTAGACATCAAAATCAAGTTCATCCATGTGAGTCTGCATGCCCCAAGATAGTTATTTGTGAGTGCATGTATTAGCCATTTTAGGGTTCATCCAATCCCATCCATACAACTTTTTGTTTAGTAGTGTACTCTTGAAACAGGTTCTAATAATTTATGAAGGGTCATTCATATAACCCAAGTATTGAGTACCTACCATTTCTTCTTCTTCAGACATGCTTGCATGCTCATTAACATCCTCATGTGCTAATCCATCTTCTTATTATTGTTTAGTTATGCCTACATCTTGTGGGAAAATGCCTTCAACCACTTGTTGACTTCGTCCGCATATTTTCCTTCTTCCTAAGTCGGGTGCTTGAGTACTTTTGTATCCCCACTAGCATTTCTTTCTCATTCACTAGAGATATCTTCTCTAATACTCATGATGGGGTCTATAGTCTCATATACTATGCACTCGCCCATCTCTTCATCATCATGTATCTCTCCACATTGGGGGTGGCCTTAGCTCTATCTTCACACATTCTTGGAGCTTCCTCCTCTACTTCCTACATGCTTGGATGTGGGGATTCCCCCTCACTATTTTTATAGGGATATACTTCCTATGCTTTCTCTTCTCCTTCTCTTCATCCTTTACCGGAGTCATGCACAGTCATTTCCTTATTGGCTATGAAGTTATAGAACCATTATCTCCCTAACCATGCCTCTTCCTCAGAATCCTTCTTGTATGCACAAGCCCAACATTTTCTTCAGGTTCCTCTTATTCTGGGACATTTTGAAGTATTGTATGTACTGGGTCCTCTTAAGTAGGGAGTGTAGATGTAATATTCCTTGAAGTCCCCATTGTTTGCTTCTTCGTAGGAGGTCTTGGGAGATCCTTATCCACACCCTTCACCACTTGTTTTTCCTTCAACTTGAGGTATATGTAGACATGTTTTGGTTTATTCTTCCCTATATCTAAACACTCCAACATGATGTCTATAGTATCAGACTCCATAGTTTTGACATAGGCCTCCTTTATCTAGCCATACATATGTTTTACGCACAATGTGAATGTATGCATCCACTTTTTTTACGTTGAAGTGGAGCTAAACCTCATCATGAAATATATTTACATAGTCCATGATATACCTTTTGGTAAATGAAAAATGTAACTTACACCATGGGCTCTTCTCTCTATACTTCCTGTGGATCCGTCCCAACCTAAAATGTTTGTAAACTACAAATTCAGCCTCCACGTTCAACACCTTGGGTAACTCATTCAGAATGTGTCATTCTCCCTCGAATTCCCTATGTAATCTCTGAAACCACTTGTCCAATGTCTTTTTGTATGTGTTAGAAACAGACCCACACAACATGTACTTGGCATATCTTTTGGTTAAAGACTTGTTCTCTAATGAAAAACTCCTATATATTTTCCCTAGCACCATTTGGTACCCCAACTTCACTAAACACAATTAATAACAAAATTGTACCCCAAGTTATCTTCTCACCTTTTTATTCTTGGATGCATGCCTCATTCACCAAATTCTCTACAATGTAACTAGCAATATTACAGTAGGTATTGTTGGCCATTTTTTGCACTATATGAAACTAATGCATGTTTACCTCATTCCATCACTCAATGGCCCATTTTTTACTCCCTGCTAATTACGTTACTACTCTAGTAGCCATGTTTGCAATATTAGTGACCTTGAAAGCTCACCCCCCCTTCGTATACTTATATAGGGCTAATGTGGCATTAATTATCTCATCATTTGTCAAATCTATAGCAATTTTTAAACATGTGTTGTGCATTCCTCTTACCTTCCTAATCAACTTGGAAGTTTTCCTCATTCTCCTACCCATAAAATAGAAATTATATTCATGGACTTGTAAGATTAGCCACTGGTATAATTTCTAAGGCTTTCGACAGTAGGTAAAATTTAGGATCTGCATTACACCCATGCTCTCAAGTAGTTTCTTCACTGAGGTATCAAAACCCTAGTGTCTTTCACCATCCACTGGTTAGTATTTATGTAGGCTTCTATTGTGATGTTGTTCATACATTTATAGTGTGGTGGCTAATATCTGCAACTCTACAATGAGTAATATTTATTTTCCACAATAACCCTTCAATGACTCCTTCTAAATACAACATGTCCACTAGCCACTCCTGTGTTGGGTCGTCAACCTCCTACTCTACCATTGGAGCTTTCTGTAGTGCCATCGCCCCTTTTGATTCTGTAAATGTGTAAAACCCCTAGATGTAAATGAAAACCCTATTCACCCTTCCGTTGTGCTCACACACTACTTCTTAAATTTTGATTCTGTGCCTGGGTACTAAACACCATGCTTCACAACATGACAAATTTACATAATCTATAGGATGCTCTTTGTCTCCAGCTCTTCTTAGCACTTTTTAATTTCTTCTCAAGTTTGAAAGGTAGAAAATTACATTGAGAACGTCAACTTTAAACCAAGCTTTCAAAAATTACCTTCATTAATTTCTCTACCTACCACTGTACACAATATTAGTTTCTCTTGAGCGCATTGCATGCCTCATCATCTCAAACTTCACTTTCTCTTGCCTTAAACTTTTCCACCTCAATCATAATTTTTTGGTGCAGTGATAGTTATCCTTCATTGATCTCCTCTACCCGCACTTCCTTAAGCCGAAGTATTTTATCTAATATGACCCAACATACATAGTCTCAAATGCCGCATCTTGCCTTGATTTATACAAAGCACCCAATGCCTTATGCATGGTCTTAATTTCTTTTGGAAATTCTTCAAACATTCTCATGAATTTTGAAACCTTGCTCCTTTTGTTCCTCTTATGGTTACCCATGAGTTTATTTATTTTCAATACCTTCTTTATTGATCCGTAAACTTCTACTTTGGAACTCTACAAATCACACAACTATGTTGTTCTACTTTTAAATTGTGAAAATGATAGATTTTCTTGAAAAATTAGAGCTTTGTGACTGATTATCTAGTGTTATAGAAAGGAAATTGCAGAGAAGGAAATAATTCAAAACTTTAACACAAACAATTTTATCCTGGAAACCTCCAATGGAGAAAAACCATTCGGGAAGGGAAACTGCTATTTCTTCCCATTTTTATTGGTCTAATATAGACAATTACAAATTAAAATAAGTATGAAAAGAAGTAACAATGTAAACCTTCTCTCCAATTACTTTCTTTCTCTATTTCTACACCTTGCTCCTACAATTCCATTCCATCACTGAAGATCTTGCTCACTGCTCTCATTAGACTCTGCTTATGGATCTCTCTTGATCTTTGAATGATATTCTCTTGTTCCTTTCATGAATTTATAGGCCTTCACATTTCCTCTCATTTACTGGAGAATGTGAAATGGAATTGAAGGGAAGTGACAGGATTGGGCACTTCATATTCATGTCCATTCATGTTCCATTCTTCTTTTTTGTTCGAAAGTGTCAGGACTGCCACCCTGTGCATACCAGAAGTCTCAAGACTACCTCCCTGGATGGGGGATGGTTTCAAGACTGCTACCCTACAAGGTGGTGGTTCTAAAACTACTGTTCTACACAAAGCGGTCATTCCTTCCAAAACCTCTGTTTACCTCATTTTTTCACTTTTCTTATTTCTCCTTCTTGGTGCTGATGGAACTGATGAAGTGGTGTGTTTTTCTGAATCCCTATGGATCATACCTCCCCTACTTAGGAGGCTTTTGGTCCCAAAAAATATTAGTGGGGGAGTGGTAGAGGAATCAACTCCCTCTCATGCTCATTTAAGTACCACTGGGTCTACCTTGGTGTCTTCTCTTATCCAACCTACTAAGACTCCTGTGGATCTCTAGTTTGTTGTTCCAGTGCTACATACTCCTAAGAGTTGCCTCAAGTACAAACCTCTTTAGAAGGTAACTTTTGTATCTTTCCTTCTGTGTCATGCATAGATGGCATTAGAGGATGTGAGCTCTTGTAACTTACTATCGCATGCATTTGTATGAAGTATGGCCTAAAGGTTTCTTCTTCAACTTGCTCAAGTATAAAGAAGGTCCCATACTGTACTGGTTTATTCCTTGTATGTCTTTGTCTGTTGAGATGGATTAGCCAAATCCCCCCCAACTATGTTGCTGCTATAGTCACCATTTGTTCCTTATATCTCCTCTTCTTCTTTCTACCCCATGGCCAGGTCTAGTGAATTCATAGGTGGGTACAGTGACTGCATAGCGGAAGTTTATTTTACTCCTTGAATGAGTAGTTCTTATGGTGGCTTCTTCTACAAAAATTGATAAGTGGTATCCAAATTCTCCATCCTTTGGTCAGAAATAATAGTGCTCTCACGTCCATTTTTTTCTTCCAATAAAAGCAAACAAAACTGATGATTTTCCTGAATAAGTCTTGGTGCTTAGTTGGTGTTTACCATAGCCTTCTTTGATTTTCTCTAGTGTGCCACAATGTTAAAAATAAATCCATCCTTTACCCATCTATACCAGTTCTCACTCCTTATGAACATAGCATCCCTAGCATACAAGTAAGGACTTATAAAGACAACATCAAATGCATCAAGTGGAATAATATCAGCCTCTAATACATCTATGTACTGGTTATTTATCCCAAATTGAAACTTACACTTCCTTGTAACTTGTATTTCTACACCCTTTTTCACCCATCCCAGTGGGTATGTATGTGGATGCACATAAGTATTTAGACCAAGTTGTCCTACAACCGGATCAAAAATCAAATTTGACTGAGAACCATAATCTACTAAAGCATTTACCTTAGTCTTCTTGATTTGGATCTTGATTTGAAATAGCTTACTCATCTCTTCTTCTTCTTATGCCCATACATGTTAGTGGCCATGCATCCCAGCCTCTTGTCTACATCCGAATCATCCTCAATCTCCACCTCTCTTTCTATCTTCACAGTGACCATGGATTTCCTAGAATCCTTGGTTCAGTGCTTTGGATGAAATTCTGGATGCAACTTCCAACATGTGGCTTTATTGTGTCCATTTAGATCATAATTCTTAAATAAATTCTTAGGATCTTTACAAGTATGTAAAGTATTAGCGGCATGTTTACCTCTGCTACTTTTCTTCTCTTGTTCTTTGTCTTGTTGTTCTATTGACTGGTCTCCCTTTGACTCTATTTCTCCTTTCTTCTTCTCATCATCAATGTAGTATGCTTGTACAAAAGCTTTATTGAGATCCTTGGGCTTCATGGATATTACCTTCCTCTGAAGGTAAGTGTGAAGTCCTCCAAAATATTTGGTTAGAATGTCCTCATCCTCCAAGTCCATATTACGCAACATGGCTTGTCTCCAAAATTCCATAGTGTAGTCTTGCATGCTTTGACCACTGCTCTATCTAAAGTTCTGCCACTTAATCATCATGTTAGTCTTATGGCCAATAGGATAGAAGTTATCTCTTAACAATTATTTAAAACCTTTCCAAGTACTGAAAATAGGACGTTTCTTTTTCTCACAAGTGGCTACATGGGTTTCCCACCAAACTAGAGCATGACCTTCCATTTTGAGACCTTCACAGGTGATCCTTTGTGCCTCAATGACATTATGCACATGAAAGTAGACTTATAGCTTGTTAATCCATTTATCCAGTAATTTTGCATCTACTTTTCCTTCAAAATTATTTATTTCCACTTTTGTTTCAACTTTAAAAAGTGTATGTGCATATTTTACCTTCTCACTTACAATTGGTGTCTCTTCATGCTCTTCCCATCCTTACTCTTTGTGGCTATTTCCGATATCAATTTTTTTGGCTAGTTATCGAGCCACCGAGTCCATGGAATCTTGCTTAACTGAATCTATCTTTTGCAGATCTGAAATCTCTTATTGTTTTCTATGCAATCTATCAATCACGGTCTCTAGCATCTCGACTCTATGGACCAAATTCTCTTCCTCCATTTGAGCTCAAATTCTCTATTTCCACTTCTTCATATAAATATGTGGCTCACAAGGTAAAACTTGTTGACCTTTGGACCTTGTCACTGTCATACAAAATCATAAGAAAGATTTGAATACCACTGTCCTAGATATATAATCAGCTCTGATACCAAAATGATCCATACACTTCTACTTTGGAACTCTACGAATCACAAAAATATGTTGTTCTACTTTCAAATTTAGAAAATGATAGATTTTCTTGAAAAATTAGAGCTTCATGACTGATTATCTAGTGCTATAGAAAGGAAATTGTAGAGAAGGAAATAATTCAAAACTTGAACACCAATAATTTTATCCTAGAAACCTTCAATGGAGGAAAACCAGTCGGGAAGGGAAATTGCTCTTTCTTCCCACTTTTATTGGTCTAATATAGAAAATTATAGATTAAAATAAGTTTGAAAAGAAGCAACAATGTAAACCTTCTCTCTAATTACTTGCTTGTTCTATTTCTACACCTTGCTCCTACAATTTCATTCCAACACTAAAGATCTTATTCATTGCTCTCATTAGACTCTGCTTCTGGATCTCTCTTGATATTTGAATTCTATCATCTTGTTCCTTTCATGCATTTATTGGCCTTCACATGTCATCTCATGCATTGGAGAATGTGAAAGGGCATGGAAGGGAAGAGAAACGGATGGGCGCTTCAGATTCACATCCATTCACGTTCCATTCTTCTTTTCTGTTCAAAAGTGTCAGGACCACCACCCTGCATAGACCGATGGTCTCAAGACCACCACCATATGTAGGTGGAAGTTTTAGGACCATCACCCTACAAGGCAGCGGTTCTAAAACCACTTCTCTGCATAGAGCGGCAATTCCTTCCAGAACCTCTGTTTACCTCATTTTTCTCACTTTTCTTGTTTCTCCTTCTTGGTGCTGATGGAATTGATGAAGTGGTGTGTTTTTCTGGATCCCTATGGATCATTTCTCCACCCCACACTAAGGGTATTTATAGTTCTCTACACATATAAACACTTTAGAATGTAATCAGTTGCTGGCATGTAAACATGCTTATTACACAAAACACTGAACTAAATTGACAAACCATAACGATGAAGAATGAAATACATTAAATGAAATACAATAAAGGAAATATAATCTAAATAGAAAGACTTACTTATTAAAAACACAAAGAAGGATTATTCATAGTAGGGATTCAGCCTACTCCCGTTGAAGTAATTGGGTAATCGTGTTCCATCAAGTGCCTCTAACTGGGCAGCGCCCGATTCAAGTATGTGAGTGATAACATACGGTCTCAACTAATGCACCTTAAGATTTCATAGGTGGCATAGAAAATTTGAATCATGAAGAAGTGCCATCTTCCTGACCTCAAGCTTCTTGTCTCTGATGTGTTTATCATGCACTTCCTTCTACCTAGTATTTTCTTGCTTGTGACTCCAAATTTCTATGGGACATCTCTCATCCAGTTTTATTAGCTTGTCAATTATTTCTTACAATTCTTGCTCATTAGCTAGACCTCCCACATGTGCAATACACAAAGAAGGTAACATGAAATCAATGGGAAGAACTTCTTATATGAAAAACACCAACTAAAAGGGCGTGGCCTTATTCAACCTTTTGTAGGTTGTTCTATATGACCAAAGTACAAGAAAAACTTTGTCATCCCAATCTTTCCTTCCAAAATCACAAATGTTTGTTAAGGTCTGGCTCAATATCTTATTGAAGGCCTCAACAATCCCATTTACTTGAGGATGATAAGGTGTAGTCTTATTGTTGGAAACCATAAATTCATCCAATAATATCTTGATTGTCTCATTCAAGAAGTGTGTGCCCCTATCAATTTTCAAAATCAACGTACATCCATATCGAGTAAGAATATTTTCCCATAAGAACCTTGTTGTTCTAGTGAATGTACAATCCTTTTTAGGTGTTAATTCTACCAACCTTGTAAGATAATCTATACAAGTGATGATGTAGCACAATCTAGTTTTACACGTGGATGAAGAAATATGACCCACAAAATCTATTTCCCATTTTTCAAATAGCTTTGCACTTGTAATAGGCCACAACATAATTTCATCTCTTTTCCCAGGTTTTCCAAGGTACTGATAGTGATCACACACCTTATAATACTCTTTGCAATCCTTGTATAAGATCTCCCACCCTAAACCACTTAGGAGAATCTTATGTGTGGTGGCATCACCTACATAGTTCCCACCTACAATACCATTATAATCCTCTTCCATGATATATGTGCACTCATGTTCCAATACACACCAACATAATAATTCATTTGGGCCTGTTATCCAAAATGTGCCCCCTGCTCATTTTGTGGTTAACTCCTCCCATTCTTCCCTCTCTTGTGCCTCAGTCACAAAAATTTTCTTTTTGGCACTCAAAACCTTCTAGAAGTGGCACCATTGGATAGATCTCTTTCTCAGCTTTCCAAAAAGGTAAAGTTTTCCTCCTAACTCCATGTATTTGTCAAGTTATGGCTCGGCGGAGTTTTTGTGGGAAATTTTCCCCTGAAAGGCCCGCAGCCAATGAGAACATGCCACGTGTCCAAGAAATTGGCGGGGGTCGGAGGAGAACTTGAATTTTTGCCAAGTGTTTCGGTGAAGGTTTCAAAAGGAAATATTTTTCCCTATAGGCCCGCCGACAAATCAGGGGCTGCCACGTGTCCAAGGGGAAGATTTTGAAATTTTGGCTAAGTGTTGGCGCAAGAAATTTTTTTGAAGGATGGCCCCGTGGCCAATAAAAACATGACACGTGTCCTAGGGAGCCAGAAGTTCACAACGTGGGGGGAAGGTTTGAAATTTTGCTAAGTGTTTCACCAAATTTCAATGGAGGATTTTTGGACCCATTTCCCCGAGCCAAATCACAATGCGACATGTGTCACCAGAGCTCAGACCAGCGGGGCGCAAGGAAGAATTAGATTTTTCGGAAAAATGTTTTGCCAAAATTCCAAAGGATGAGTTTTTGGCCCGCTGCCTCGGTCAGCCAATCATATGAGGACACGTGTCCTGGAGTGGCGGAGCATGGGGAGAATTCAGAATTTTTTCTCAAGGAGGAAATAAAGGAAAATTCAGAAGGGAAAACCCGCCCCCCTTATTGTAAGCCAATAGAATCTCACCACGTGTCCAGGTGGGGCAAAAATATCAAAGCGACCTGCATGAAAATTTGAAAGAATGGGCCCACTCCCAATCAGAGCGTGACACGTGTCCCAGCTCGTCGGCCCGGAGGGAAATTTTTGGAAAATTTTCCAAAGGATAAAACAAAGAAAAATGGAGCAGGAGGGGCCCGCGCCTAATGAAAACTTTCCATGTGGCACCTAGACTTACGGAGTACGGGAAAATTTTGGAAAATTTTCCAAATGACCAAAAAGGTAAAAAATTCAAAAAAAATTCCCGCCGACCCGATTTGGCCCAGTTTTGCCCTAAAACTTCAAATGGCCATATCTTTCGATCCAAAGCTCAGTTTTTCATGTTCTTTATATCAATGGAAAGCTGGTGAAATTATCTACAATATTCCTAGGTCAATTTTTCATTTTGATGGATTTTGGATAGAGAAAATGAAAAAATGTCTCTGGCACGTGGTGATGAGCAGAAATGACGTTTCAACCACCATTTTTAATGAAGAATGGATCGCATTCTCTCCCAGCATGGTTAAAAATGTCAGGGAATGAGTCTGTCAGGGTGCCCATGCTATTTTGATGGAATTTTGGTCAGTGGTTGAACCCCTTGCATGTTTTCCTGAATTTCTCTCTCCTGGGGTCGTGGTTTGCACTGTAAAAGCCAGAATGAGTTCATTTTACAAAAGAGAGACACTTTTTTCAGCTCTGCAACTTCCTTTTTCTTCCTCCTTGGCAGAATTTGTGAAGAAATTTTACCTTTCCATGTAATGCAACACCTTTTCTTGCCTCTGGATCACTGTAATGTACTGTATTGGATCTGAGATGTTGAGATATGTTCTATGATTAAAATTCCTCAATCCGTTCATATATCTATCATTGCTTTCTTGATCTTTCATTACATTTTGAGCATTTGTGCATGTTTTTGTGTTGTGTTTCCTTGTGGATTGTGTATTTCATGTAGCATAAGGTGTCTCCAACTCCTTTGGTGCATCACCTTTTAGCATTAGTTCTTTCTTTTTTACATTCTCTATCTTTGTCTCCTTGGAATTTAGAGTAGATTTAGGAGTTTAAACCTCTGCAATTATACAAGTGAACTATCTTACCAGAGGAATTAAGGAACCAGCCTCTGAACTGGAGATTCCTTTCTCATTTTGTAAGTCCCACACTTGGGTAAAGGATTCAATGTTGTGTAATCACACTGGATGCTAGTATGATCAAACTAGTAATCTGATCAACATCCAGGGGGTGCTGCTGATTTTCCACAACAGTTTTGGCACGCCGGGTGGGACCTTAGAGGTATTCCACTTTATCTTTGATAGGTTGGTGTGTTCCTGTTAAAGATTCAACCTTTTTGAGGCACTTTCAAAAGCACATCTGGCAACTCCATCTGGTAAACAACTCATTCTCTAAGTTTCAGACGTGTTTTCCATTCATTTCCATCCATTCTTCTTTCCATCATTTTCATTATTTTCCATTCCATGAAGTTTTGCAATCATGACTTCATTTCCATCATGGAATTCACATTTACAACAGCAGTATATCACACCTCCAACATGTTTTACAAATCCTCCAAATCAACATTTTGATCAAATTCAAAATCAGCATGTCGACCCATATGAGCAGCAATGCCAAAGTCAGTTTGGATATGAAGCATGTCAAGCACAAGGGTATGCTAGTTGTGAGGGTAGTCAAGAAGAAAATGCAGATCTGCTGGAACAAATCCAAAATATGGAGGTGAACATGGTGCAATCCAGGGCTCAAGCACAAATGAAAGCATTTAGAATCAGTTGTAGAGCACCTTGTCCATGGGTGGGACCTTTTCTAAGGCATTATAGCCCTCAAGAGAAGCTAGACTTCATGATTACAACACTACCATTGCTTGCAAAGTGGACTGAAGGAATAAATGTGTATGAGAGGAGTATTCAACGACCTTGCCAATAGGTAAGCACACCATCTCATTCCTTTTCTCTCCCTCTTTCCCAATCTATTTTATCTCAGCAGCGTCAAGTTTTAAACTCTCCATCTGTTGTCCCAAGTGTTGAATCCATTTCTCCATTCCCTAGTCTTCCACCCCATCTCAATTCTTATGTCATTTTCCCTTCCAAACAGCCATTCCCTCCAAAGAAACAAGAGTTCCTACCTCCTCCACCACCACAAAAAATTGCAAAATCAATTGAGTTACAATCCACTTCTCCTCTTGCATTCCCAAATCCATGTTGGGAGGAATAAAATAGAATTCCAATCAAGGAAAACAGTAGCAGAAAGAAGAGCCAAACAAGGATGAAGAAATTCAAAGTTTGAAGAGTTGGGCTCTTAAATTCGGGATTACAAAAATCCCCTTGATGGTGAAACCAATAGAGGATGTTGAAGTTGGAGAACAAGTGGAAAACAAGGCTGATTTTATAACAGCAGTGAAGCGAGAAAAACAGCAGTTTGTTGGTGATGAGTTGGGTGTCCATGTTGGCAGTTAGCCCAAAGAAAATGCTTATCCAGTTTGCACTGCAAAATCAGCCATCGAGAAGGAAGGAAAACCATCTCAAAACCCCATCTTTGAGGATAAAATGGATGGGGTCAAGTTAGTTTTTACAACAGTATAAGAAGGAAGCATTATTGATACATTTTTGATTTCATTTGAAGGGGCTGATCTGATTGATGAAGCCAGTATGGAGGTGAACAAAACAAGTCCAAATTGTGAGCAAAAGGAACAAGAAATTTCATGCTTCTCTCCCACTTCATCTCTCCAATAATCTGATTTTCGGGATGAGTTTGGATTGACAAGTTTCATGTTTGAACATGAAGTTATACAGGGTGAAGAAAATGCAGATTTTAAGGCCACCATACAAGAGGGAGAGACTTTGCTACAGCAAGACATTCAAGAGTTTTATTTTCCATCAGACTTAGAAGAATGTTTAGATGAAGAGCTAGCTGAAATTACCATGTTTCCTTCTTCGCCATTCATTCTCGAACAACAAGAACTTACTGCCATGGACAAAAGAGTTCAAGGACAACAGCATACAGTTTGCAACATGCCTCTTGAATCAAAGCTGGAAGAATTTTATCTTCCAAAAGCTACAATGGAGGAGCTCCAAAGCCAACAATGTATTGTAGTAGGTAACAACAATGCAAAAACAACTTCATTGGATGTTGCAATCAATAACGAGGAGTCGCACACTATAGAAGAGTTCCATGTTGCCATGAAGGAAGAGAAAGGGTAGAAAAGTCCTACCATTGCTTCCACATCACCCACACCAAGAAGGTCTACAAGAAGACTCCATTTTTGGAGTTGAAAATCAGAGCTTGGGCATATCAAATGGATCATACCTTTCCCAATAAGGTATTTGACTTCATTGGAGTCAAAGGAGATGTCACAACTAGTCATGCTTGCTTCTAAGCATGAGGATGAGCTACAAAGTACCAAGGATCAGCTTTCATACCTCTTCAATCCAAAGAGCAACTAAAAGAGGTATTGGATTTGTTTTTAGTTGACACCTTGATGATTTAGGTAGAAGACCAGCTTCTTGTTGATTTTCCACTCATCCAATCAGCCATGTTCAGTGCCAAATCAGTTGCATGGTTGCAACTTTTGAGAAAGGGAAGCTATTTCTTCCAACCAGTTGCAGGGTTTGTTTAGCCCACTTTTGTTTCCAGTTAGAGTAGGATAGGTAGTTTTGATTTCAGTAAAATAAGTGCTTGTGCACACTCTGCATGTTCCATTTTGGAGCATGTATGACCTTTAGTTTTGTACATAGTTTTTGTGGTGCTAGTTTTGATCTTGCACAGTCCATTTCAGTGGGTTTCCAAGTGGCTCAGAGCAGAGGTTTTCAAATTTTAGATCATTTTGCAGGCTACAACTCATGACTCCATGCCTAATGGATGCTTCAGGTGACTGGTAACTTCATCTAGTAGGTAGATGACCTCTCTGAGTCACCAAAATTGCTATCCAAAATGTGCCCCCTGCTCATTTTGTGGCTAACTCCTCCCATTCTTCCCTCTCTTGTGCCTCAGTCACAAAATTTTGCTTTCAGGCATGTAAAACATTCTGGAAGTGGCACCATTGGATAGAGCTCTTTCTCAGCTTTCCAAAAAGGTAAATTTTTCCTCCTAACTCCATGTATTTTTCAAGTTATGGATCGGTGGAGTTTTTGTGGGAAATGGCCCACAACCAATGAGAATGCACCACGTGTCCAAGAAAGTGGCGGGGGTCGAAGGAGAACTTGGTTTTTTGGCAAGTGTTTTGGCAAAGGTTTCAAAAGGAAATATTTTTCCCCGTAGGCCCGCCGACAAATCTGGGGCTGCCATGTGTCCAGGGGGAAGATTTTGAAATTTTGGCTAAGTGTTGGCGTAAGAAATTTTTTTTGAAGGATGGCCCCGCAGCCATTAAAAACATGACACGTGTCCTAGGGAGCCGGAAGTTCACAGTGTCGGGGGAAGGTTTGAAATTTTGCTAAGTGTTTCACCAAATTTCAATGGAGGATTTTTGGACCCATTTCCCCAAGCCGAATCACAATGCGACACATGTCACCAGAGCTCAGACTGGCGGGGCACGAGGAAGAATTAGATTTTTGGGCAAAATGTTTTTTCAAAAGTCCAAAGGATGAGTTTTTGGCCCGCTACCTCCATCATCCAATCATATGAGGACACGTGTCCTGGAGTGGCGGAGCATGGGGAGAATTTAGAATTTTTTCCCAAGGAGGAAATAAAGGAAAATTCAGAAGGGAAAACCCACCCCCCTTATTACGAGCCAATAGAATCTTGCCACATGTCCAGGTGGGGCAAAAAATATCAAAGTCACTCACATGAAAATTTGAAAGAATGGGCCCGCTCCCAATCAAAGCGTGACACGTGTCCCAGCTCATCAGCCCGGCGGGAAAATTTTGGAAAATTTTCCAAAGGCTAAAACAAAGAAAAATGGAGCAGGAGGGGCCCGCACCCAATGAAAACTTGCCACGTGGCACCTAGACTTGCGGAGCGTAGGAAAATTTTGGAAAATTTTCCAAATGACCAAAAAGGTAAAAAATTCAAAAAAAATTTCCACCGACCCGATTTGGCCGTGTTTTTCCCTAAAACTTCAAATAGCCATATCTTTCAATCCAAAGCTCAGTTTTTCATGTTCTTTATATCAATGGAAATCTGGTGAAATTATCTACAAGATTCCTAGGTCAATTTTTCATTTTGATGGATTTTGGATAGATAAAATCAAAAAACGTCTCTGGCACGTGGTGATGAGCAGAAATGACGTTTTAACCACTGTTTTTAATGAAGATTGGCTCGCATTCTCTCCCAGCATGGTTAAAAATGTTAGGGAATGAGTCTATCAGGATGCCCATGCTGTTTTGATGGAATTTTGGTCAATGGTTGAACCCCTTGCATGTTTTCCCATGTTTCTCTCTCATGGGGTCGTGGTTTGCACTGTAAAAGCCAGAATGAGTTCATTTTGCAAAAGAGACACTTTTTCAGCTCTGCAACTTCCTTTTTCTTCCTCCTTGGTAGAATTTGTGAAGAAATTTTACCTTTCCATATAATGTAGCACCTTTTCTTGCCTCTGGATCATTGTAATGTACTATATTGGATCTGAGATGTTGATATATATTCTGCGATTAAAATCCCTCAATCCTTTCATATATCTATCATTGCTTTCTTGATCTTTCATTACATTTTGAGCATTTGTGCATGTTTTTTGTGTTGTGTTTCCTTGTGGATTGTGTATTTCATGTAGCATCAGGTGTCTCCAACGCCTTTGGTGCATCACCTTTTAGCATTAGTTATTTCTTTTTTGCATTCTCTATCTCTGTCTCCTTGGAATTTAGAGTAGATTTAGGAGTTTAAACCTCTGCAATTATACAAGTGAACTATCTTACCAGAGGAATTGAGGAACCAGCCTCTAAACTAGAGATTCCTTTCTCATTTTTCAAGTCCCACACTTGGGGAAAGTATTCAATGTTGTGTAATCACACTGGATGCTAGTATGATCAAACTAGAAATCTGATCAACATCCAGGGGGTGCGGATGATTTGCAACAACAGGGCCTAAATTGTATAATTCACCACTAATAAACATTAAATGTGCAGCATGAATTGCAAGTTATTTCTTTTCCTAGGATTTCATTCCTTCTGGTGTCATACATGTGCATAAAAATATAGCAATATCCTCCAATTATAAAGGCATGTGGTTTAACCTATACAACTGTGCATCAGGCATTGTATCTTCAATTATATATGTGTCCTCTCTTGATTATATTCTTGATAAGTGGTTTGGGACAAAATTACTTATACCTGGTTTTACCATGATGGTAAAGTCAAACTCATGGAATAATAACACCCATTAGCATTTGCACACCTATAAAATGGGCTTATTTACCAAGTATTTCAATGGCATGTGATATGTATAAAACATAATAGGTGTTGCTAACAAGTACTGTCTAAACTTATTCAGTGCGTAGATCATCAACAAGGCCCCACACTCTATAGTTGTATAATTTTGTTCTACAAAAGTTAAATTTCTACTAGCAAAACTATAGGATGATCTATAATACCTTCACCAGGATGAGCTAACACTACACCAATGGCCATGTGAGAGGCATCCAAATGTATTTGAAAAGGTTGGTTCCATGAGGGAAAGTGCAGAATAGGTGTCGTAGTAAGCCTCTCCTTCAACACTTCAAATGCACGATGATGTAGTTCTCCCTAATAGAATGTCCTTTTTCCTTTTAGTAACTCCTTCAAAGGCATGGAAATCTTAACATATCCTTTGATAAATTTTTTGTAATGCCTTGTGTGGCCCAAGAACCCGTGTACCTCACTTTGACTTGTAGGATCCTCAAGGTCTATGATAACTTCAACCTTAGTTGGATCTACTAACAAACCCTCCTTGTAGATGATATACCCTATCAGAGTTCCAAAAGGTGTAGCAAATACACACTTCTTGATGTTTAAGGAGATGCTTAATTGTCTTCATATTTCAAACACTAAATGCAAGTTTTCATAATGATCCTTAACAAGCCCATATATTGTCCAATCATTTTAGTAAACCTACAAGAATTTGTGAATAGAATCTTGGAATGCTTGAACAACTATGCATGAAAATAGTGCAGGCATGTTCTTCAGTCCAAATAGCATAACTGTGTATTTAAAAATTCCCCATTCAGTGGTTAAATTTGTTTACTCTTGATCCTATTTTAAAATTCGTACCTGATGATACCTAAAGAATCCATATGTAAAAGAGTAAATTTCACACCGTGTAACACTTTATAATATTTCTTTGATGAAAGGTGTAGGAAAAGGATCAATCACACATGCAACATTCATCTCCCTGTAGTCCACACAAATCATAATCCAACCATATTTATTTATATTGATTACCATTGATCCATAGGGATCCATAAAAACACACCACTTCATCAGTTCCATCAGCATCAAGAAGGAGAAATAGGAAAAGTGAAAGAAATAAGGTAAACAGAGGTTCTGGACAAAACTGCCACTCTATGCAAAGTGGTAGTTTCATAACCATCGCCCTACAGGGTGGTGGTTCTAAGATCATTGGTCTACATAGGGTGGTGGTCCTGAAACTTTCAGACATAAAAGAATAATGGAATGTGAGTGGATGCGTTCTTGAAGCACCCAGTCGTGTCTCTTCCCTTTCATGCCCTTTCACATCCTCTAGTACATGGAAGGACATGTGAAGGCATATAAATACATGGAAGGAGAAAGATAATATACATTTGAAGGTGAATCAAATATTCAAGATATAGAGAGATTAAGAAGTACAGTATAATGAGAGCAATAAGCAAGATCTTCATCACTGGAATGGAATTGTAGGAGAAAGGTGTAGAAACAGAGAAAGCAAGTAATTAGAGAGAAGGTTTACATTATTGCTTCTTTTCATACTTATTGTAATATGTAATTGTCTATATTAGAACAATAAAAGTGGGAAGAAAGAGCAGTTTCCCTTCCCGATTGGTTTTCCTCCTTGGAGGTTTCCAAGATAAAATTGTTGGTGTTGAAGTTTGAATTATTCCCTTCTCTGGAATTTCCTTCTATAACACTAGATAATCACTCATGAAGCTCTAATATTTAAGAAAATCTTTCATTTTCCAAATTTGAAAGTAGAACAACATAATTGTGTGATTTGTAGAGTTCTAAAGTAGAAGTTTACGGATCATTTTGGTATCAAAGCTGATTATATATCTAGGGCTTTGGTATTCAAATCTTTCTTGTGATTTTATATGATAGTGACAAGGTACAAAGGCGAAGAATTTTTACCTTGTGAGCCATATATTTCTATGAAGAATTGGAAACAGAGAATTTTATCTCAAATGGAGGAAGAGAACTTGGTCCATAGAGTCGAGATGCTAGAGACCATGATGGATAGACTGCATAGAAAACAAGAAGATATTTCAGATCTGCAAAAGATGAATTTAGTTAAGAAAGATTCCATGAACATGGTGTTTTGAGCACTAGCCAAAAAAATCAGTATCAGAAAGAGCCATGAAGAGGAATAATGGGAAGAGCATGAAGAGACACCAATTGTAAGCATGAAGGTAAAATCTGCACATACACCTTTTAAAGTTAAAACGAAAGTGGAAATAAAGAATTGTGAAGGACAAGTAGATGCAGAATTACTGGATAAATGGCTAAAACAAATGGAAGTCTATTATAGTGCACATAATGTCATTGAGGCACAAAGGATCTCCTTTTCACATCTAAGAATGGAAGGTCATGCTCTGGTTTGGTGGGAAACCCATCTAGCCACTTGTGAGAAGAAGAAACGTCCTATTGTCAATACTTGGAAAGGTTTTAAAGAATTGATAAGAGATAACTTCTATCCTATTGGCCATAAGACTGACATGATGATTAAGTGGTAGTACTTTAGACAGGGTAACAGTCAAAGCGTGCAAGACTACACTACAGAATTTTGGAGACAAGCCATGTTGCTTAATATGGACTTGGAGGATGAGGAAATTCTGACCAAGTATTTGGGAGGACTTTACACTCACCTTCAGAGGAAGGTAATCTCCATGAAGCCTAAGGATCTCAATGAAGCTTGTGTACAAGCATAATACATTGATGATGAGAAGAAGCAAGGAGAAATAAAACCAAAGGAAGACGAGTCAACAAAATAGTAGGACAAAGAACAAGGGAAGACAAGTAGCAGAGGTAAATGGAAAGGTAAAACTATAGCCACTACTTTGCATACTTGTAAAGATCCTAAGAATTTCTATAAGCATTGTGATGTAAATGGACATACTGACTCCACATGTTGGAAGTTGCATCCATAATTGCACCCAAAGCATTGAAACAAGGATTCAAAGAAATCCATGGCCACTGTGAAGACATGAAGAGAGGTGGAGATTGAGGATGATTTGGATGTAGATGAGAGGATTGGATGCATGGCCACTAATATGTATGGAGCTGCAAAATAATAAGAGATGAGTAATTTATTTCAAATCAAAATCCAAATCAAGAAGACTAACGTAAATGCTTTAGTAGATTTTGGTTCTCAATCAAATTTGATTTCTGATGTGGTTGTAAAACAACTTGGTCTAGAGACTTACACACATCCACATCCATACCCACTGGGATGGGTGAAGAAGGGTGTAGAAATACAAGTTACAAGGAATTGTAAGTTCTAGTATTGGAATAAATACCCAATACACAGATGTATTAGAGGATGATATTATTGCACTTGATGCATTTGACGTTGTTTTTGGAAGTCCTTACTTGTATGCTATGGATGTTGTGTTCATAAGGAGGGAGAACTAGTTCAGATGGGTCAAGGATGGAGTTAGTTTTAACATTCAGGCACACCAGAGAAAATCAAAGAAAGCTATGGTAAGTTCCAACCAAGCACTAAGAATTATTCAGGTAAATCATCAGTTGTGTTGCTTTCATTGGAAGAAAAACAAAATGGACATGAGAGCAGATATTTCTAACCAAAGGATGGTGAATTTGGATAGCACTTTTCATTTTTTGTAGAGGAAGCCACCATAGGAACTGCTCATTCAAGGAGAAAAACAAACTCTTGTTATGCAGTCACCATATCTACCTATGGATTCACTAGACTGACTATGGGATAGGAAGAAGAAGAGGAGATACAAGGAACGGTGGTGACTATAGAAGAAGCATACTTGGAGAGGATTTGACCAATCCATTTCAAGAGGCAGAGACAAGAAAGGAAAAATCCACTACAGTATGGGGCCTTTTCCATACCTGAGTAGGTTTGAGAAGAAACCTTTGGGCCATACCTCATGCAGATGTATGCGATAGTGATTTGCAAGAGCTCACATCCACTAACACCATTTATGCATGAAAAAGAAGGAAAGATACTGAAGTTACCTTCCAAAGAGGATTTTACTTGAGGAATCTAGGAGGAGGATGTAGCATTGGAAACTAGAGATCCACAGGAGTCTTGGTAGGTTAGATGAGAGAAGACACCAAGGTTGACCCACTGGTACTCGAATGAGCACAAGAAGAAGTTGATTCCTCTATCACTCCACCACTAAGATTTTTTTGGGACCAAAATCCTTCTAAGGAGGGGAGGTATGATCCATAGGGATCCATAAAAACACACCACTTCATCATTTCCATCAGCACTAAGAAGGATAAATAGGAAAAGTGAAATAAATGAGGTAAAAAGAGGTTCTGGACAGAACCGCCGCTTTGTGCAGAGTGGCAGTTTCAGAACCACTGCCCTGTAGGGCGGCGGTCCTGAAACTACCACTCAGCTAAGTGGCAGTCCTGAGATCACCGGTCTTCATAGGGTAGTGGTCCTAAAACTTTCAGATAGAAAAGAAGAATGGAATGCGAGTGGACGTTTTCTTGAAGTGCCCAGCAATGTCTCTTCCCTTCCATGCCCTTTCACATCCTCCAGTGTATAGGAGGACATGGGAAGGACTATAAATATATGGAAGGAATAAGAGAATAAACATTCAAAGGAAAATAAGACATTTGAGATACAGAGAGATCGAGAAGCATAGTATAATGAGAGCAGTAAGAAAGATCTTCAACGCTAGAATGGAATTATAGGATCAAGGTGTAGAAACAAAACAAGCAAGTAATTGGAGAGAATATTTACATTGTTTCTTATTTTCATACCTATTTTAATATGTAATTATCTATAATAGACCAATAAAAGTGGGAAGAAAGAGCAGTTACCCTTCCTGACTGGTTTTTCTCCTTAGAGGTTTCTAGGATAAAATTGTTGGTGTTGAAGTTTGAATTATTTCCTTCTCTGCAATTTCCTTCTATAGCACTAGATAATCACTCACGAAGCTCTACTATTTAAGAAAATTTGTCATTTTCCAAATTTTAAAGTAGAATAGCATAATTGTGTGATTTGTAGAGTTCCAAAGTCAAAGTTTATGGATCAACCATGGGGCTAACCCACTCTGATTCTTCTAGGGGCTTAATGCTACCAAATTTCAACATCTTGTCAATTTATTCTTTAAAATTTACACGTAGGTTAGGGTTCATCCTATACGGTCTTTTCTTTACTATGTGAGCACCTTCTTTCAGCTTAATCCTCATCTCACCTAAAGACTCATGCACTCCTTTTAACTCATGGTATCCCCTAGGAAATAAGTCCTAAAAATCGCATAGTAACTCAATTATCTTAGCCACTTTAGAATCATACCAATAATCTACAATTATGGCCTCCTTAGGTTCAACATCTATGCCAATGTTCACTTTCTTGGTCATCATAGGTGCATGACAAGTGCATGCCTTCTTATCCACACTATCTAAAACCTCACACATACCTTTTGAATGATCAATGTCCAATTTTTCTACTTATTCATCATCCAAGTTGTAGACCATCTTTCCAGTTTCCTTCTCAAGGAAAGTGTGCTTAAGTAGTTCAACATCAACCTCATCTACTTCATCAAAACATGCTCCTAGGTTTTCCTCACCAAATAAATATTGAATGATTTCTTCATCCTTTACAATGTATCCCATATTCAAGTGCTCCATAACCCATAATGCCTCTTTCACCAGAGGTTTAGAGGAGAAGTAGTCAAAAGTCTGGATCATTCTTGCAGTCAAGTATCACAAATTTCCAGTCTCCCTATGTACCTTTGTATAAACATACCAAGCATGTGCCAAGCTGCGCAAAGTGAAAAAAAGTTTGTGCACCCAGATTAAAGGTGGTAAATATTCCTGCCCCTCTATCCAGAGTCTATCACACTACTTAACATGGTCCTGAAAAAGATGATTACCATGATATGTGAAGATTTGAATAAGCATATTGCTCTTGAGAAACTAGGTTGTTAGAGAAATTCTCACTTCATTCCATTCTATGAGACTATCCCTGTGAACCATCCACCAACGTGTTTCTATCCTTCATAGGGTATATAGTAACATATTTCTTCTATCCACTTGATCCTTTTATTCTTCCTCCATGGCACGTAGGAATACTACATGGTCTCCTTCTCCAGTGTACCGAGGTATAGAGTTATTACCTATCCTCCTAATACAACAAGGCTTGTCTCTTTACGTAGATGCACTTATCACTTGATGCCCTACCATCTCGTAAGTTCCATGTGCCTAATTATCACAAGAAATACTTGTAGTATCACTAATAGACTATGCATCTTCCCACAGGAGGATTTCTTCCTTAGATGGTTCAAGTACATTTGGATCTCAAATGGCATGCACATAAATTTTGTTCAGGTATTCCTCACTCAAAGGTTCAATATAAGGTGCAGATTTCCCATCCATTAAAGGGATAATAACATTCTTACTTATTCTCAAAACTTATATACCCATTATCACCAACGGTGCCCAAGTAGAGCTAGGAAATTTTCTACTTCTGCAAGTGTTAAAACCTTAAAGTCCCCAATGAACTTGGACCCTTGTATAGTAATGGATGCATCCTTTAAAACTCATATTTGATTGGGGTTAGTTTGATTTTCCATAAATAGTACATTAGAGGATGTCTATAATGGAGGTCTTCCCATCTACACCTGTGCATCTAAAGTAAGCATATTAACTTCCATGCCTGAATCAATCAATATATTGTTCAAAATCCACCCATCCACAACAACATTCAAATTGATCTCCTTATCATAATCCAAGGTATGAGGGGGGAGATTAACATGCAGGAACTGTTGTTCATTCTCAATTACTATGCATGTAGTGTTTCCTTTTAACCAATTGCCTAGTAATGGAATAATATTCTCCTGGCACAACATATTTCATACCTCTTTCAAATCATCAACATCTAACTTGATCATCTCTACTACCTTGTTTTGTTCCATCTTCTATGATTGTTCCTTTAAACATTGTATTTCACCCTAAAAATTTCTAAGCACCTCCATAGTCTCTTGAAAAAACCTCCTTCTGATGTGTAGGATCTAGGCATCTTGTATGTAAAACCTCATCCTTAGTAATGGTAGGCTTCTGTTAAAATGTGTCTCTGGCATGCATAGCTTGAGATCATGTAGTAATTTTCACATGTATTACCTCAGGTTCCGGTGCCAACTTTGGCATCCATTGATTTTCCATGGCACAATGAAATCTAACCATCCTTGCACCCTTGTTTATGTTGCTTGTTAATATGCTCATATAATTTTAGGCACTCCTCATAGTTATAATTCTTTCCACAAAATGAACAAGTAATATTATGAGGAAATTCACACCTGTAGCGGTCAGGAGATCCACACGTATAACATGTTCCCCGAGGAAGCTCACCTCATCCACCACCACAGCGTTAACCCTTGAATTCACCATGGTATCCTCGACCCTTGTCACGATCTCCTTCAAAGCACCCTTCATTATGATCATAGTGCCATTGAGTGTGATCATTATCATGGTGCTCACTTCTACCTTTAGAGTTATCTGATATTCTTGTTTATTGTACACCACTATCAATGGTAACATGGATCTGATCAATCACCTAAAGTCTTCAGTATTGTGAGTCATGGAATGGAAAATATTATAGTAGCAAGATACATTTTTCCTTATCATGCATTATAACAATGGGAAACAACTTACATCATGGTCCAAATGACATATCTCACAGTGTATCAATAATGAACACACTAACCTACAGGGACAAATATCCTTAATGTGCCCCTCAACTTCACAATTTGTACACCAAATCATAGTGTGCATCTTGTATGTTGAATTGGATGATAGTTTCTCCAACTACTTTTTCATAGCTGCAATATGAGCTTCTAGGAATACACTCACTCTAGTGTAAATACTTCTAACTACCTCAGCATGCAACACTACTTCAAGCACTTCACGTAGATTCGTATATGTCGTATGTGACAACTCCCTCCTAAAAGGTGTGATCAAGCCCCCAAAAAACTAGTGTGTATGTTGGCTTATATGGATATCATATGAAATTTTAGACAAAAGTGTTTTGAAATGGGCATCATATTCCCAAACACTCTTAGTAGTGTGTTGCTTAATATCCTTGAGCACAGTTATACACTTCTGCTCAAACTTAGGGATATAAATTTCCATAAGGAAAGAATCTCGTAATGTTGTATAATCTATGCAAGTCTGATCAGGGTCAAAATTTCTGTACCAACTGTGTACGCATCCCTACAACATAGTTGTAAATTGACTTTCCTTGTGCTTAGAAGTTATGATCCCTTTTGCACACCACAGTATCTCACACATGTTCACATGCTCAGAAGCATCCTCTATTCCCCTATACTCTAGAAGATGAAGTGAAATCTCCATGTAAATATTTTGGGGTTGGTGAGGACCATGACCATCAAATCCAGAACCCCCTATGTTACCTCTTCCTCCAGACCCACCAGATCCATCAAAACCAGAGCTACCTATGCCCCTGATCCTCCACCTATAGCCAGAAGTGAACCAAAGGATGTACTTCCCTATGTCCCAATAGTGGTACTAAACTGAACTCCTACTGTCTATGAGGTATTACTACTCCCAGAAGTGAATCTAAAATTATACATGCTTGAGTTATGTGCCAATGACACACCTAAAAAGGTACCTCCATATAAAAATGAAGATGTCCTTCTAGCCATATATGTACTTATTATTTGATTCACTCTTGTTATTCTACTATTAGATGTACTAGAAACTTGAAAACTAAGCGCAAGGGCTAGGTTCCTATGTAGATTCAGATGCACACTCGTGGCCCATGTCATCTCTACTGGTGCACACACATAAATTTATCTAATGTTCACAGTAACTAAACTATTCCTAACATTCACCCCCTTAGTGTGAACATGGGAAAAACATACACGCTCTTATCTACAGTATGCTCTCCTCTATGGAGCATGTCAAACTTTGTGACTCATGACCTTGATACTAATGAAGGGAGAAATGCTCAACCTTCTATGGTTTTATAGGTTTACCACAAAAATTGACGTGTAACAGATCCATCACTTGTCCACCTCTTGTGGTTTTCTGGATCTCCCACAAACCTTTTCAAGATCCATGAACTGTCTTACTGTGGTGCTTTTGTTCTCCTATTTCATTACATCATGAGTTACATTCAAGAATTTAATACATTACAATTGAACAATAATTTTTTCTTATTCTCACAAATGCACATTAAAAGCAAACACTCATCACATTGAAAAAACACGGCCACCAAATCTGTGTCGCAGCCTTGTCAATGGTGCCTGAAGAGAGGTCACTGATTGACCTCCTTCCTCCATTGCCTCTAGCCTCCATCAAAGTCCTTGCTAACTCAATAGAAAGTATATTTGAGGGGTGGAGCCCCTGAATCCAAGAATGGTTTTCATCTACATTTTCCCTTAAAAATTGAGTGTCCGATTACACCGAAAATGCACTCATTTGTCCTTTTTTTTAGTAACAAATTTTCGACTCAATTTTGATGACAATAGAATGATATAATAAAAATCCTTTAAGATCACCTATTTAATAAGAATATGAAATGACCTTTTCACCTACCAAAATATGACTCTTGACTCTGACTTTTGACTATAACACTTGATTTTAATTGACTATCTAATGAATAACTATGATGCAATCTACTAACTACTTAAAAGACTCGCCTATAGAACATACTTTATGACTCAACCATAAAACAATAATAAAAACTAATTAACAGTTAATAAAATTGACCAAGTTAAATGAATTTGGACACATTAAAAAGAAAATGACAACTGACTTTTACAATATAGGACTACTAACTTTCGAATAAATTTTCCTATGAATCAAAAGGAGTTCATTTGATGGAACAAATCAACTTACAAAAAACAAGTTTACACTAACAGATTTTAGACGCATATTTTATCAAATTTTGACACATTAAAAAAACATGTGACCTGATCTCAAGATAACAAGTGGAAAGATAGTGTTTGAAGATGTCAGTTTGTGTACGGAGTCGAATCAGCAATTAAAGTCACAGTAAAATTGATTTGCTTCATCTTGCAGATGATAGAACGATACGCATAGCTTACACAACGGTGAATCTTTAACATGCACAACTAGAAGTCAATGATGCAAGCTTCTAATATGATTGCTCCTCAGGAAAAAAATCTCCAACATATCACTCAACCTTTAAATATCATTATATGCAAACTACAGGATGTATATGCACAATACATGCTCTTTTCATGGCACCACGCACAAAACAACATAGGTTCAATGTCGACTTTGAGATGCCATGTGATCTTCGTTGAAATGAATAATTCAATGATTGAATAATACAACAAGACACTTGCAATTTAGAACAGATGAGTGTCCCGTTTCTTTCCTGATATTAAAAATCTTTTTTTTCTGGCAATAAACCCCGTGTTGAATGGGAATAACTAGATCTAATGACTCCAACATCTCGGTATGCATACAATTTTGTCTCTAGACTTCTGCTCAAAAAGAATGGATCTTCCCTTATTCTGGCACTTCGAAGGAATCCACGCAGTTGAATCTTGACAGATTTGCATGTGTATGAAAAAGAATAGATCTTTAGAAGTCAGGAACAGATCTGATGACTTCACTCATTGATAATTCTAAGTCATTTGCATGTAGATTCAGGAAATCAAATTTTCCCCACAGTGAATTCTCAACGTTCCAGACCATGCTCTGATACCAATGATAAAAATTGAACTATAAATAAAACATTGAATCCTAAAAATATGGAAACTAAAATTCATTCGAGATATTATTTCAATATAGAAGATTACAATATATAGATTGATAGTCTCCTACAAAGGAGGAGTCAATCATGATCTCCTAGAGTCTCTCTATCTCACACAAATCTCTCTAACAATTCCTAGTATCTCTCAACCTTATCTATGAGTTGTATATGACAACTCATTATTGCACACGCATAGATTTATCTAATGTTCACAATAACTAAATTATTCCTAACATGGAGAGGATGATGTTCTCATATATGATTTTAGGAATGGAGAGGATGATGGATGAGGAAAAGAGAAAAATAATCAGGAATTTAGTTTGAATTCTCATATGGGTGAGACAGTGATCCGGACCCTAAGTCGCCTTCTCCTCCAAAGGATTATGTGGTGCAAGCTTTATGGGGAGGAATAGTGGCAGGTCCTTGTTCTAGAGTTGGGTGTCTATGAGCCTCGTCTCCCCTGCTTTTCCCTATCTATGAAGAGTGAGTATCCCTCTCTTTCTTTCCTTGATGTAATTATTGTTAGATCTAGCACCATATTCAAATATGCTCTTCAAGGTAGGTTTATGGGGCGCATCCCAACATTAAAGCTATGAGAAGTTGGGCACAAAGAAAATGAAGGCCAAAGGGTAATTTGGATATTGTTGCTTTGGCCCATGAATACTTCCTTTTCAATTTTCTGTTGGAAGAATACTTTCTCGATGTTCTTCAGAATTCTTTGGTTCTTAATTGGAGTGGTTTGAATCTGGAGAAATCGGCCCCTAGTAATTTCTCTAGAAGTTCTTTTCCAATTGTTTTTCCTTTGTGGGTTAGGATTCCTAATCTACCTTTGGAGTGTTTTTTGGAGCATGAAATTATTGTTGGCATCCTCATGGATTTGGGCCCTTGGGGATTCCACTGGTTATTTATTCAATCACTAGGACCTCCTCTATAATTATAGACAAACCTACCCTTAATTTACTAGATGTTGCACATAAGTATGGTTGCTGACAAACCTACCCTTATATGCTATTAAGGCTCATGACCAAACATGAGGTGTGGATAAAAGACTTGTTCTATGAAGACATCAAAAATTTCTATGTGAACTGAAAATATGTCGGTCATAGATCTACAAGTTTTGATGCTCCATAACCCTAGGTGAAGAAGGATCTACCACAGGTAGATCATGAATATGCAGTCTCTGTGGTGGAGTTTAACAGGGTTTCATTACAACCTGGGGATTAGAACCCCTGTAAATGTTATGTCCTCTCATTTTGTAGTGCCTATTGATGGATGCATTCAACAGTTAGAGGTTTGAGTGGAGATTCTAGTTGAAGGAAAGTTAGGCAGGAATTTGGATGAAGCCATGGTGTCCCAAGTAGATATTGATTCACTGGTGGCAACTATGGTTGTCTTCCTTATTTTGGGCTAGTGTTTGGAGCTTGGGAAAATGGCTGAAAGATTCTAATGTCCTTATGTTAACTTTTGTTCACCCTTTGTAAAACAGATATGTATTCTCACTTCATTATTTTTCTTAGATTGTAGAGGCCCAAAATTAGTCTCCTTTTGAACATAACAGATGGAGGTGTGAAGTAGTTTGATCCTTGGAATCAGCGCCATCTTATGAACAATTTGAAAAAATGGGTTTGAAACATGGAATAGATGAAGAAAATTTCTCTAATGGGAAATTGAAATTGGAAATTGAAATTGGAATAGATGAAGAAAAGTTCTTAAGGATCATGCCTCTAAGAAATTCACCAAATTATCTCTCAATAAGTTTTTCCCCCCCATTTTATCCCGACTCACTCAAAATCTATCAAGTTTGGGATGTTCCTCGTTATAAAGACTACATGCGTATGAATTTTGGCACGCAAGAGTATTTCAAGGTTTGGGTTGATGATGATGGTTGGAATCTCTTACACAACAGAAAAATAAATTTAAGTAGATTCCATTTTTTCCCATTGTTAGGCGGTGCTTCTGTCATGTCTTGGTGTTGTTTCTAGTGTGATTTGGTCACAAATATAGTTTCTTGTTGGTTTTTCTTTCTTATTTTCTTTTCTACTTATCTTGGTGCTAACCTTTTTGTTTTTAGGTAGGGTCGCTAGTCAAAAAACCTTTACCCTCAATATAAAAAAACATAACAGACCCTTGTCATGAACTCTGGAATCTATTACAAAAATATTTACAATATTATCTCCTCCATCCCAAAAAATTATTAAAAATTAATGGCTTCAACACAATTTGGTTAATCATTTAGAGACATTAGGTTGTTAATAATTATTCTCCCACATGAATCTATTTATCAATGATAGGGGTATTATTCCATCTCATATGTGTCTATCTCTTTTACCTTACAGAAACATTCGGTATTCGTACTTACCTCATTGGATCTATCATTTCTCTACTTCCCAATGTATCACCAATAATAGGATAACTACTGCACATGTGCTTCTGTTTAGATGGTTCTAAGAGGGACAAATTTTTTCTTCTTGTATTGATAATAGGATCCGCTATATTTTTATTATTTAGTCTGGTAACTACTGATAGAAACTATAAAAATTGTATTATATTTTGGGTATGCATAACTCTCCCATCGACCACAGGTGAAATCAAATATTTCTTGTGTTTTTTTAGAAATTTATCCTCATATTATTCAAAAAAATGAATATGTGCAGAGCACTACATTTCATTTATCCTCTACACTAGCGTGGTCTTGGGTCGATAGTTGAAGAAATAAACTTACATCCTCTAGGTTTTATTTTAGGGGCCTTGTAATCTAGTGGATGCATTGGTGTCTTTTGATTCCTTTGATGCACTAGATATACATTTCAATGTGTCAGAGAACTTTTTTTATAATGTGTTGAACCATTTCCCTAGTGAGGCTTCAATAGGATGTTTTTTCCATAGCTTGATATTTCCTATTTGCACTCACCCATCCTCCATAAAGTTCCTAGGATTTATGCTCTTACAAAAAATGATATAAGGGATATTTGAGGATCCTTCAACAGATATTTACGAAGTACAAAAAATGAAATAAACTTTAAAAAATAAATTCAATGACTTTTATATCTCAAGACACTTCAAGGGCACAACCTCATTTTAGAAATCTCAATACAATAATATTAGTGGATACATTTCATTTCCTAAGCACTCCTTAATATATTAGTTCTATTCTATAAATTATTACTACCCATGCATGCAAGATAATACTTAATAGATTAGAGGACGCATTAAATAACATATGCATCCCTTGCATATATTACATTACTAATGTAAGGATAAAGGTAAGACAATGGGTCTTAACAGGCTCATAAGTTTCTTTCTTTTATGGTGGGACATTCTCAAAATGAGGTTTCCCTATGTGGATGCTTGAACCTTTTTCAATCTATGTTTCTTTAGAATTTGGATGGTGTGTCAACTCATGTGGATGGAAATGGGTGGGGTTACACCACCCCCATATGATTTGTTACTTTGGGTAAGGAAATCTCATCATTTTCACAATCATAGTTTTTTCTTTTGGATATTTTTAGTTGTTGTTTCTCCATTTGGGACGTGGTGGTTTTTTTATCTTTATGTAATGTTCTATGGAGTGGTAGGTTTCTCCACTTTTATTACTTAGGCCTCTATGGATGGATGCTTCTTGAAACTGAACATGAAGGAAATACATATCAAAATGTAAATGTTATCTATGTATATTTTTGGGTTATGTTATATATGGTAAAGGGACTAACCAACTCTTGTTAATTAATTAAATAAATATTTATATTTACAATAAATCAAAATAAACAATTTAATCGAATAAAACTAATTAGAAACTAAATTTAATATATGTTTTTATTTTACTAATAGAATTTTGAATGCTTATAATTTATTAGTGAAATAGTAACATGTTTGTATTATTCTTGAGAAATATTTAGAAGATCAAGAGAGTACTCCTTTGGAAAGGGATTGAGGATGTTATGAAGATACCATTAATCAAATGGGAACAATTATTCCTCCTGAAATTCAAACCCATAAATGACATTATAAACTTGGATGTGTAAAAAAGAGATCTCAGGGAAACCTTAGTATGGTTAATGATCAAGAATCCCAAAACTAAATGGTGTCACCTTTTTTAGCATAAGTATCTAGGTTATAATCAACAAGAGATTACTTTGACCTTCCCTAATCTTCCTAAGGGGTATTACTTATGTAAATTCATTTTATCATGTTGACCCATCATTTTAAGAATTACTTCATGACAAATATGAAAGGTATGGAAGATATTTTTTTTATTCTTAACATTTCTTGCTTAACAAATCTTTCTCACCATTGCATGTGACTCAAAGCTCAGAGACCATTGATATTTTTACCAATTTAATTCTTTACAAATAGTCCATTGGAAATATTAAATTAATTTTCCTTTTCCTCAAGCATTAAAGGATCGAATGATGGTTGATCTCAATTGCAAAAGTGTTTACATATCTATAAATAATGATGACATCATTCGAATGGCTATTAAATTGGGGGAGTACATGATGACCAGATGTTATAATTTGATTTTATTCATGATGCATGTATTAATACTCTTGATGTTTCTAAATATAATGTACTAACTCATGATGATGCTAAGGAAAATTTTTAATTTGTTTTTCATCCTCCTTTGGTTGAGTATGTTGATAAATGTGTACAAACCTTCCTTCCTATTAAGGCCCCTTCCATCTCTAATACTAGCTACCCTCTTTATGATCCTAAAGTTTACTTTCAACCTAATAGTGTCTCTATGACTACTTACAGTGGAAAAATCCAACCCCTTAATGAGCCCCTCAATGTGTATGTGATCCCTCCCTAAGAATTTATTTCTCTTATGAATTTTTTGGTGATTTGCAAAATAAGTTACATACTCTTACTCTTTAAATTAGGGCCTACTATGCTAATACTGATAATAATACCCTTCATGAAAATCCCATTCCTAAGAATATTCACAATTCATCCTTTCCTAAGGGTTTTACTATTCCTACTTTTTGACTTTTTGATAGGATGGGTAATCCTTATTTACATCTTAATGATTATAGATTACTTATTCCTTCATTCTCTAATGATATATTGTTACTCAAACCTTTTCCTAGTAGTCTTATTGATATTTCTTCTCATTGGTTTCATCATTTACCCAGTGGATCTATTAGTACTTATCTTGATATGGAAGAGGCATTTATTAGTTTTTTTATTTATAATAATGGTCCTAAAGCTTCATTTGAGCATTTACCTTCTTTGCATCAAGAAAAGAATGAACTAATTTAGGATTATATTTTATGTTTAAATTCTTGCATGCATCATTTAATTATTCAGCCTAGTGATCTAGAAATGCAATATATATTTTGTCGTGTCTTAATTCCTCCTTTGAAAGAAAAGTTGTTATATGATACATGTGATTCTTTTACTCTTCTTTGCTTCAAAGTTATAGCATTAGAAAAATAATTTCTTAATGATAATACTATTGTACATACTTCTCATTCTTCTACTCCTACCCCACCTAAATTTTCTTCCATGCCTACCCCACCACCTTCACAATAACCATCTCCTCCTAAATATATGCATGCACATTATTCACCCTTGTATAGGCCTCCATATCATTTCACTCCACCTGTTAAGAGTGATCCATTAAAATTTCTACCTTATATTAGTACACATGATGTTTTACACACCTTGCTTGATGAGAAGTTGATTTGTTTATCTTCTAATGAGCATTATCCTCCTCATTGCTTATGACATAATCGTAACCAACCATTAGAAATTTTTTAGAGGATCAATGGTCATTGTGACAATGATTTATATGTTCTTATTGATCGTATTCAATTACTTGGGGACCGAGGCCACTCATCATTCCTAGATTCACATTCTTCTAGTGTTGTTGTGATCAGTTCACACACACATACGCGTGCACGCGCACACATGCACGTGCACACGCACACACACGCACACACGCACATGCACACACACGCATGCATGCGCACACACGCACACACACTCACACATGCACACGCACACACATTCACGCACACATGCACATGCACTCCCGCACGCACACGCACTCGTGCACGCATGCACTTGCACTCACACATGCACACGCACTCACTCATGCATGCACACACACTCACGCACACATGTAAACGCACTCACACACGCACGCACATGCACTCACGCATGCATGCACACACACTCGCACACGCACGCACACGCACTCACTCACACACGCACATGCACTCACGCACGCACACACACACACTCATGCATGCACACACATGCATGCATACACACACACTCACACACACACACGCACGCACGCACACACGCACATGCGCACATGCACACATGCGTAAAAACATGCACAAATGCACACACACATGTGCACAGACGCACACAGATGCGCACATATGCGTGCACACACAAACACATGTGCACGCGCACACATAGACGTGCACGTGCACATGTACACACGTTCATGCTTGTATGCCCACGCATGCACACTTAGACACACAC
This sequence comes from Taxus chinensis, assembly GCA_019776745.2. NCBI lineage: Eukaryota > Viridiplantae > Streptophyta > Pinopsida > Cupressales > Taxaceae > Taxus > Taxus chinensis. The sequence continues at coordinate 459,069,808 of CM034150.1, forward strand.
ACCCGCACACACACACACATGCACACACGTGCACACACACATGCACACACACACATGCACACGCACACATGTACATGCACACACACACACACACACATGCACACAGACGCACGCACATGCATGCATACACGCACACACACACGTGAATACACACATGCGCATGCACACACACACACATACACATGCACGCACACACATGCACACACATACACACACATATGTACATACACCCACCCACACACACACACATACACACATGCACACACACCCATGCACACACACTCACACACAACCACACACACATGCACACATGCACGCACACATAAACACACACACACAAACACACACACACACATGCACACACACACACACACACACGGTATACTACCTCTATATACATCATACATCCTCCTCACTACTAAAGGTTATAGCTACCCTAGAACTAGGTGCACCCCACTCAGTCTCGGATGCTGAGATCATGACTGATGCTTCTCCAAGCTCTCTCGTAAGTCTAATGCATCAACCATGTCCTCTTCATATCAACCCTAGAGCTCCACGTATCTATCAAACATACTTTATGTGAGGCTACCTCCTCTTAATGTATCTTGCACTCATGTTAACTCCATCCTCACCTCATCTCACTTAGACTACAATACATTACATGTAAAGGACGTTATGGAAAATAGATTAAAAAAATAGGCATGTTATCCAACAATATGATCAATCATCTCCAACATACCTCCCCCACAAGTAAATCCAGGGGCATGTTGCAAGTCAACATGTGTATCAATGTATCTATAATCAGTCACCAACTGTAATGATATAATATTTATTAGTATTCAAGCATCACAAATACCAATATGAACATCGATAAAATCATGAATAACACAAATCAAATCTAGTTACGTTGCACAAATGTATTCTCTATGAAATCATTCTTATGGGAAATTTCTCATGCTCTTGCTACCTCTCCACATACTATAGGTCCACCTAGCTGACTTTGAGTCACATATACAACTAGTGGATAAAATATCACCCATTGGTGCTTCACCCACACCCATATATAAGTTGGGGTAGACCCTACATCATGGACTCTACTCCCCACTATCTCTACATCCCTCTCCTCAACACCATGTAATTGTAACTGAGTTGTATTAGGTCCCGTCCTAGCTCCTACTATCTTCACTTCTTGTATAGATTATTTCATACATATGGATTTATGGTCACATCTTTTGCAAGGCCAAACTATCTAGACACTCGCTAATGTTGAAATAACTTTGTTTCCCTTGGGAACATTTCCTCCAACCACATGGTAAATTGAATGCACTACATATCTATATCATCCTCTACTGACCCTCCATAGTCTTTATACGGCCTCCAAATAATGGCTCTGGGATCCATCCTATCTAACATCAACCTATAGGTTGTCGTATTAAACCATCAGCTCCCTGGACCAACCCATCGCCCTACAAAGATCTCTGGATGACTCCAATTCAATCTCATCCCACTCACCGGTTACACTATAATAATATGCTCATATAACCACACATGTAATAAAGTAGTGGGTCTTATACCACCACCATGGTCCTTGATGCATACCACGTGACATGCTCCTAAATACTATGGAAGATGTCATACATCCTATATGAAATAAATACCCCATCTATATTAACTACCACACTAGATACTAGTATCACTGCAATAAACTTCTGTAATCACAAAACACCTAATCTAACAATATCATCGGGCATGATCAATGACTTGGCACATTCCTGTGACCCTCTAAAATACTATCTCGCATCCCTATATGACCTCCATGTATCTCTTGGGACCATCACATGTACTCTCTCTCTCTCTCTCATAACTAGAAACCAAATAATCATATATGCATCCTCTAATGTCATCGCCATCTCACTAGTGGATAGCCAAAATGTGCAAGTATCTACACACCATCTCTCACATAATGTAGTCATCAGATGCATATTATGGGGTATCTCCCCCAATATAACAATGTGTTTTAGCCTAGAATGGTCCAAAACATCCCAACCCTCCTTCTTTGATCCCAATGTAAACAATGTATATAATTTTTGACCTCCATAAAACTCTCTCGAGTGTATAACTCATTACACAACGCAAACAAGACAACAACTACAACATTAATACTCATAAAATGGTCAAGACTCAACATACAATATTCCACACAAATTTGGACATGAGTGCCTAGCTCACTGGACACTAGCATCTAGAAATGGGACACTATCTCCCAAATCTGTAGGTGTTGACCAAAGGACATAACCACCCCCATTGACACTATATTAAACACAAACACCCAAAAATATCAAAATTAAAAAAAGAAAAAAATTATCCAAATATACATATATATGCTTAATGTGATAGGTAAAATACATCACTTATTAATCCATCTATCGTCTATGTCAAAACAGCCTCTATCATCCTCTCAAACCTACTTGGGATGGCCTCTCATGCACGTGAATTTTTTCTTGCTTGAAGCTCAATTCACAATTCTTAAATTTACAAATGAAATTCCTTGTGAATTTTTCACTTTACTTTTTATAGTAAAATCTTATAACCAATATTTATTATAGTTCCTATACTATGATTTATGGAAATTAATTCATCATTACTATTTCTTGCATATCTTTGGTATTGCTTTTCCATTCTTAGCATCATCAGTTGCATTGGAATCGTATTTTCAAAATCTTCTATACTGAATATTTCCTCCCATGCCTCCTTAGGCTTGGTTTTGAAATACTCTCACATTGCATTCCTTACTATTGTTTAAGGTTTTTTTTGTTTAGGTGTTATAAATGTAGAAAATACCAAAAATTCAAATAAGTAGGATTTACTTATACCTACATCGACAATCGTAAAGTCAGGATAATGAAATACGAACAATGTGAAGAGTAAATCCATTCACCGAATGAGAAGGACTATAATAACCAATAGCTAAATTAAGGGATATTATATAAACATAGCAACAAGTTCCTTGGTAAAGGCTGATCCCAGAAATCCAAGGGGACTTCCTTGAAGGATGTAAATTTGTTTGATACAATTAAGTTATTTTTATAGTGATAAAATAAATAATCACAACAATTGATTTAAAACTAAAGAGGGATAGTGAGAACATGTTCATCTTTGTAAGTGGCCCATGATAGGCAAGGAAAATTTTAGTGGTGAATATTCATTAATTCATGAATATTTTAGTTTTTGAAATTTGAAATTGGTAAATATTTAGGGTACAAGCTAGGACCAATTCGCCAAAATTTTCTGGGTATAAGTTAATTATAGCAGTCAATTCACAATTCCCACGAAATAGAAATTCACAGAATTTCCCTGAATATAGTCATTTGATAGCATATTTTTATGTTGTCGACCGATAACATATAGTATGTTGTCAAATTGGTACAATAAAAAATGTTACCGACCGACATCATTTTTATGCTACCGGCCAACACCATATAGTTATGATGTCAACTAGTAGCATAAAAATGTTGTCAGTTGATAGTATTTTTTATGCTACTAACTAACAGCATACCATATGTTGTCTGTCAATAGCATAAAAATATATTACCAACCGATAGCATATTGTATGTTGTCAATCGGTAGCATAAAAATATGCTACTGACTAGTAGCATATAAAGAAGCTATCGTATGGTAGAATTTAATAGTGATTTCATGATGTCTTGATATTTTCCATGTGAAAGCTAATTTTCCCATATTCACCAAATATTTTCTTAATATTTTTTTTGGAGGGACCCTTAAAATTTTCCCAAAGGCTAGACAACGGAAACTTCAAAGTCCTCAAATTATTCATACTATAACTCTTTAGTATCTTCTCACTCTTCTTGAATGATTTTGATCATATCTTCTATATCTTCAATGTTTGGTTTGATTGTGATGGCACATATGCTGAGTTCATTTAGGATATCAATTTTTTCCCACATGAATGGGTGTTGGAGGATAAGACGATTGTATATGCTAGTAATAGCATATGACATACCTGGAACAATCATCTATAGAGAACCCATCTTTCAAATAACTTGTTAGACTAGAATCATATAATTGTAAATACAATAGTGCTAAAATGATAAGAAAATATAGGGATCAATGGAGATCTAAGGGAAAATGCATGTTTTGATAAAATAATGAATGGAATAGACAATAATAAGTTTCAGAATAAAATTGATGATGCTAAGACAGGGTATGAGAAGTATAAAAGTTTATTAAACTCATAAAATAGATATTCAGGTGTGTTTTTAAGGAAAATTATATAACAAGGGGCTATGGATATCGATCGATGGTGATTGGGAGTTTACGCCAATAAGAGAGAAAATTTTGACTTTGACAAAAGACTTGATAAAATAGATATTGATTAGTGAAAAACATAATTAAAAATGATGAGGTAAACTAGAAGGAATATAGGAACCAGTAGGATTTTGAAAAGGGATTTGGAGTTATTTGGGAATCTAATGAAATCAACAAAGGTCGAGGGACCAATTCAAGGTGATCAGGGATCAAAGACAATATTTGTGGATATTACAAGTTCTGTTAAATTGATCTAAATGATTGAACAAGAAGAAGAGCTCAAGAAGGTTATGCAGGATGGTGTAGATGATAGGATATAAACTATAACTAATGTCAAACTAATTGATAAAATGAAAATAAAGGGTACTAACCTTGATGGATAATTTGAACATGATGAATCTTTCCAACATCTTAACAATCTGATGAGGCTCCTGATATAGTTAATAGGGTTATGTTGATGATCTTGAATACAGTGATGTTGTTTGTAGGTTTAGAAAGTAGTCCTTACATGTAGGTTCTGAATAAATGGGAAAGGGAGCTAGGGGTTGGCTAAATAGGATCAACGACATCCATAATGATTGGCAAACCAACAGGGAAAACATGGCATATGTTTGAAACCACTTTCTATCTGAGATGTTAGGTTATTGGGTAGATAGTGTGAGGTTAAGGATTCACGTAGTTAAAGGTTAGGGGGTTAGGATGGGTAGGGTAAATAGGTTATATTGGTTTTTATGTGGTTAGGGGAGGTTAAATTTGATTAATTTGGTTAATTTAGCTTTTATGATAGTGATTTTGAGGTGAACCTAGGATATTGATAATAATAATAATGTTGATGTTAATGTGTTTAAGGTTTTTTGGGTTATCTAGGGGTGAAAAATGGTGTCTAAATTTACCCCTTTTTGTTGAGTTGTATGTAGGCACAAGTTGTGAGACAAAAACTAGCACGAGGATGTCCCAATTTTGTGACAAGGATATTGTAATATTGTTCCTGCCTAAAGCCAATGAGCTACTATGTTGGTCATTTTATTGAAGAGAATTGATTGTTTTGCTGGAAGCACAATGAAATGATAGGGAGGGTGAATCAGTTCTTCAATCCTTTAAAAAAATCATAATATCATACATGCACCATTAACATTTATTCATCCACCAATGTGTGATTAACAACATAAAAACATTCAACCACATAAGCACAATCAAGAGAGTATACACATGAACACAAGATATAAGAGGGAAACCCTTATGGGGAAGAAAACCCACTGAAACTCTACTTATATTACTCAAAGAAAATAATTATAGTGAAGAACCAACTACAAAAGGAGCACCAACCTATGATTTAGTGAGGCACTAACCCCACAATGGGCACCAACACTACAAGGAGAACCAACCCCTAATTTAGTGAAGAAATCACTCCAAAAGGAGGATAAAACCCCCTAGGATGACCAAGCACCAACTCATCCACCTAAATTTTTTTTATCTCTGATATTGTTGTTGCCACAACTAATGGAGATTACATATTCAGCTCACAAACCCTAAGACAAACCCTATGTCTTCAATCTCTCATATTCTTGCTCTTGCTTCACTTTTATTTTCTATAACCACTTTCTATCATGTATTAAGAAAATCCTCAACATTTCAATCTCTTTCTCATCCTTCAAATAATTCTCTTATACCTGTGAAATATCTTTCTCTAGGATGCACTTCTTCCCTCCAAGAGCACTAGTTCAAAAATGAACCAAACAAGCACTTAAATGTGTTTTTATTACTTCCAAACCAAAAGAGGTTTGTAACTCATGATAATTTTGACCCATAAATCACTATAAAATTTATAAAATTTAATTACAATAGCTACATATAACCCAAATAGGTCCTCCTAGCTAAAACTCTCATTACATGTGCCAAAAATGGCTCATAACCCCATGGGCACATTCTTAAAATTTCCCTTACATAAAACACATACTTATTCATGAACCATAAACCTTTAAATATGATTAAACTATAATAAAATATTCATACATGGTCGCAATTAATATCATCCAATCAAATTATTTCATTTACTGGGCCCAATTCCCTTTACAAGTGTCAAAACAGTTGTTTCCTACACCCTGAAAACTTCATATGATCACCAAATCACTTATAATCAACAAAAACATCCCCTGTTACCACTAAAAATAAATTAAAAAACCTTTAGGACACTTCTAATTAAGTTATAAGTCATTAAACATCCTTCACTTCAAACCACAACAACACATTCCTTCACCACATCAACCTGCCAAAAACGTTCATTCCAAAGGTTAGCTTATAAAATAATTTATACATATGGTAAATATATTAAAATTGATTTATTGGATTAAAAATTCATCCCTATTGACATTAAATGTGATAAGACGAATCATCCTATCCATATCATGCCTCAACCAACATCAAACTTGCACCAAAACAGATGTTGTCTTGAACTACCAAAAATATTCTTTCTCAAAGAAATCCTATCAAATAACCTCATCACAAGGAAATAAATATATCATTGGAAATATATTTTAATTCTCTTTCTAATTCAAATTTAATCATCTTATAACTTGACCTGTATCTCAATTTATGCTCATTTTATTGGACCCTGCTATTTGAGATCCCAAAACTGCCCTTTGACTAATCAACCTATTTGGACATCGAAACATCCTAAAAATACATGAAAATGTCCTAAAACCTCCATAAAAATTAATAAATACTCCCAATCATCATTCACCATCAATTTTTCAAGCTGCTCCTTTGGACCATCTTTTCCTAAAACCTTCTTCTCCAGAAACTACTATTTTTAGGTGGGGCCCACTCATCACCATAACCTCAACTGTAAATTTATATAAATCATGAGGATTAATATAAAACATAAAATCATTAATTTTTCATTATCAATCAAAATTAGGTCAGTATACTTTACTTTATGCAAATTTCTCCTAGCTAGGGTTTAACCAGGGTTTTAGACCTCTTTGCCTTCTTAACATTCATTCATAAAAACATGACAATCAAATACCCTGATTATTTTATTGAAACCTTATAAAATAACATTATAATAATCCCTAAAATCCAAAAATTCCCATGCATAACAAACTATTCAGAATGAGCATCGGAATTTACACTTCGAGTTGGAATTTGACTTGATTTTCACCCTGTCTCACAAAATCAGCCATAACAGAAAAAATACACATCATGGGCACCTAAAATTTTTCTGAAAGCACTATGACTCATCCCTCTAACATCTCAAATCATCATAATATTTATTCCATTACTCAAACTCTCCGACATATCTCATTTTCATAGCTAAACCTTATGGATTCTCACTATAGAATCTAATATCAACTGAAATAGTGAAATAACTAAACAAGAGACTTCTGAAAATGACCAAAAAATACCTCATATTCCATTATATACCATATTGCATGCTTTCATGAGCTCAAATGGCTCGAATCCACATTGTCACACTTCCAAACAAGCATACCTACTCCCAATGAACACTTGTAATATGGTGAACCACCTGTACTTGTACTATACCACTGTTATGAGTACTCAAGAACGATCAAAACATGATATTCATCATGTAATCATGCTTCCCAATCTACCAATAATCTCATAGTATCAAGCAACACCTCTTAGGTACTTGTATAGGCTTGCTAAAGCAAGCACACATCACTGAATCCCATTATAGCAATTGATATACATTTGTACCAATATGTTAGCACCAAGAACATGATCATAGTACCATCATACAAAATTCACTTTTTCATTAATGTCATTTTGCATCAATGACAACACCTATTAGGTCCACATGCCAACAATCTCCCCCTTTGTCATTGATGGAAAAAACTATGAACTTCTCCCCCTTTTTATATTAATGGAAAAGACATACATGTAGCAGTATATTCTTTACCTTCATCAATTTCATATAATCATTTTTTGGTTGGAAACGTCCACCAAAAGTATCAAACAAGCTCAAACTCTTGATTTTTGCATTAAAATTGACTCTTAGCCTCATTTCAAGTATGCAAACATCATCCTCCCCCTAAGACAAGCATATACATCATATGAAACGTTAATAAAGCATCAATACGTGATCCACTTACCTTATTTGAAGCCAAAACACCATTTTCCACCTTCTAGGAATGTTTAAACTAGCTATTTTCACCTCATCCTTGTTTTAGCCTTCATGAATCAACTGTAACAAACCAACAACATCATGGATATGCCAAAAATGCCATACATGAGCTACAAGAACTATCATACCTTATTCCTTGAGAACATACCAACTTTTCTAGGCATGGATTTAGCTTTTCAATACAATTTCTTGCTCACTACCTCACATAAGGACTTATATCCCTAAAGTAGCACTTTAGTATCTTTAGGATAAACTTTGACAAGTCTTAGAACATCATTCACACCTTCACTATGCAATACAAGACTCCCCCCGGGTTTAATGAAACCATCACAAGTAGAAAAACTCAAATTTAATCATTTTTCCTTATTATCTTGACAATAAATCACCTTAGATGCTTTGACACAGACCTAAATCTCCATTTCAGTCTTTGATAGTCATATTGGAATGACATAATGCATTGGTGAACTATACCTTTCTTGCTCCTTGAGAAAAAACTCTACACATACCTCAAAAATCATGAAATACAATGTTTCCTTCTATAAACATAGTCACTTTCTACCCATGATTGAAAACATCCATACAAATTTCTATGCAAGCATCTACAGGCATGTAAAGTTCACTTTTGAAGAAAGAATCTCTTGCCTAGTCATGGCATAATTCACAAGACATACCTTTTCCTTCTTTGAGGTTACACACACCTTTAGATCACTTAATCATTTAATGGGAAGTAAAACTAAGCTTCCTTTCCTTCTAGAGTGAATTACATACCTTGATCCAAGAAAAGACTCCAGCCTTCATTCACAGTAGTATACTTAACCATAGGTTTAATAAGAATTTATTCATGATTCTCTTGATGATTTGAAGATTCATTTCAAGCATTGTACTTTTCCAACTGTAACATATTATAACCAATCTTTGAAATATGACAAACCATGTACTCTTCATGACTTTGACCCAAGAGTGGTTAGTACATTCCTTTCTTTGACTTTACGTTATCCTCATAAGGTATTTTCTACCATTGATCAAGCATCAAGAGAGAGATATAACACCTTGAAATGTGAATGACTCTGCATCTAGACATATTCTAATGTTAAGTAAGAACATTTTTGATAGTCATCATGACACAGTGTCAAATGGAAAATATTACCTTTACACCAATCATAACTCATTATTTGCCAACCATGACATTACTAACTTGGATATACACTTTCATGCTTCATTATATTATTGTCTTTGATTTGGACAAGTAAGGATAGCTTATCAATTTCTTAGACACAACTTTGAATGAGACCATGAGATTAAGGTACCTTTCCTTACTTGACATAGCTAGCTACACACTTTTCTATGTCAAAGATTGAGAAAACCTCATTTGCACTTTTCAACACAACCATACCTCTTTACATTATGTTTTTATCACCTATAGACATCTCTGAGATACATTTCACTTTCACATACTTTTCATCACATATTTTGAATATAAAAAAGTGTTACATCTTGTAGGATTACATTTTGAACCTCTAAATTACATTAACACAATCTTGAGACACTTAGTGACATATTACACATTAAAATCTTCTCTTCCCTTAGAAGATGTATTACTGAAAATGATCTTCTTGGTTTTTAAGTATCGAGACTTAAACACTTGAGATTTCACTTTAGAACACCATGCATGAGTCATAGATATGCTTACGTCTAAACTTTTCTTCATGTAGCTTGCATTTATTTAGATTTATTAAAGTTTTCAAGATCACTTTCTTATTGCCTGATCTTACATCTCAATTGCAACACATCCAACATTCTTCAAGTACTCCATAAGCCTATAGAGTGACATATCATGTTTCTTTTATCCTGAATATACCTTCATTAGGTCTCCTAAGACATTCCATGCTTTTCTCTACCTCTACCACCTTTTCAACACATGCTCTTCTTCATAATCTTGTTATAGCAACCTTCATATTGACTTTGATCTTGATTAACCTTTGAAACACATATTTTAGTCCTTTCATACTTGAGAGAAGGTGTACTTTTCCTTTTCAAACTTGGAGATGCACTTTACTCCTTCATTGTTACATCTCAGTCAATCAAACATTTCTATCCTCTACTCTATTGAGGTTCTTAGCTTCAAACCCTTTTCATCATCTCATTTTATCATGAACACAGCCACTAGAATCCCTTGATCTCAAACCCGTTTAGAATAATCCAGTGAAAACTATCATAGTGGTAGTATATTTCAAGGTGTATTTACTTGATCTTGACCTCAAAGTATCGTTATTACAATCTTTTGAATATGTTGTATACATCTCTTGTAGACACACTCCCTATGAGTTATGATCTCATACAGTCATACTACTAAAGTATTGACACATAATACACACCAAACATAGTCTTGTAGGAGCAATTTACAATTTTTTGATCTTTCATAGTCATATCCTGATGATCATTTCACTACAATCAAGTCTTTGGAGTATGTTATCACATCTTGATAAGATACATCCACTCATATGATGCATGTAGGATACCATTTACACTATTGCAATCACTAGAATGCTTCATAAAACCCTGATAAGAGTAAAACCCTTGTCAAAAGCATGATTTTGAAGTGCCAACACAGTTTCAACATAGTTCTCTTCACAATGAATTCTTTGAAAGTATCAACATTTGCTAAAGATGTTTCCTGCGACATCACTCATACATGCTTCTATGATATTGACAGTGTATAAGAATTTGAAACACTATCTCGGACCTTAGAAGGATTTACCATTTTCTTCTCTTAAGATCAAAGCATGACTGGCTATTAATTACTCCAAGTTCTATCCCACAAGGACATTCAAAAAATTACAGTTATCCCTTAAATGGTAAGGGACAAGTCCCAATGAAATATATCGAGAAAAACATGACTGAGGATCCATACATTTTACACTCAAGGACACCATGAATGACCATCAGACATTATTTCAGAAATGATTCACCATTACATACTTCAAACCCCTAACTCATTGCAATATATAAATCTTATATACTCTTGGATGAGACTCATTTTGTATGCTCACATAGAGCACTATCATTCTTGAGTATTACATGATGAACATGGATGATGACAATCTGAGCCCTTAAACATGGCATCATGGCTCATAACTTCAAGATCAAGGACACAGACATAGAGATACCCAAAACATTGGCATATATGATGGACATAAGCCTTGATATAACCAAGAGATCCAAAAACAAAACTCTTAGAAAAATCTCATGATATAACCCAAATCTTAGACAAAACATTTTATGACAAATATTTCTTGATACATCATGCCTATTAAATGCCTTCAAGACAAATACAGACCATTTTTGGACTCAATATGGAAACTATAGACTTATTTATGCCAAGAACATAGTTTCAACATTCATGAAGAAAGACTCATGACCATACAAACAAATTTGGAAGATTTATGACATCATATCAAACACCTATTAATGACAAAGACCCTTGATGAATGATGCAAGACTCAGACATAGACTTCTTAATGCTTGCTTAGATTTGAAAACTATTACAAAGACCACTAAAACTTATAAATAAGAGCTTGAGCCAACAAGACATAACATATTGAGATGGTACTTTAACAAATTCTTCAAAGATTGACATGTGTGCTAACTCATTTATAATCAGTGACAGTGTAAAACATAATGCATTCAAGGACTTAAGAACTGAGAACTCAAAACACAAACATATCATACACCTATCAGTAGCAACGAATTTAAATTTTCATAAAAAGAGTCATTTACCATACCTTATTACTTGTGTGGTATCCCAAGATCCTAAACTCCTCATCTTCTCAAACACAGAAGAGTGCTTCACTTCAACTCTTGAATTAGTCTTCTTGATCTTTCGTGCATGGATATGCCTCTTGTCATGTATATTTGTACTTTAGATCTTCTTGGCTTCCTTTTTATCATTGACTTTGACTGAAATAGATCCTTCTATGACAAATTTTGGCATCCATAATTCTTTCACCTAAAAAAACTTTGCAGCGTGACCCTTTATATGACACTTGTAACAAGTAACCTCATGTTTACTACTTAACTGATCACTTTTGTGTCCCTTTCCATTCCTCCCAGGGTACTCACAACTAAAAAACATCATACAATCCCTTTCTCTATGACCATAACCATTGCAACTTTACATACCTCATTACATTTAGCTACCTAATAGGATTATGCCTTGAAATGACCTTCTTGTCATGAACACCATCATGTTTACTTGCTTTGGAACTAGTACCAGCTGTAAGATCTGCAAGAGAAGGCTTCTCAACTTATTTGATGTTTAGGGTTTAAATCTCCTCTGTGAGCTTGTCACATTCTTCTTCCTTATCCTTAATATTAGCTATCAAATCTTTGATTTTAGTCTTAAATCTGATGTCCTCCATCATATGGAATGCTAAATCTTCTTGTAGATTAAATATCACCTCTTTGAAGTCAACTTGTCCATGCACACACACCTCACAAGGCTTGTTTCTTAATATTTCACATTCCTCTTCCTTTGTGCTAAGATCTAAAATGGCCTTCTCTAAATGGCTCTTGAGATATTTTATGGTTTCTTCATCCTTCTTAGCCATAACTTTAAATTCCTTATTCTCTTTCTTGATTTTCTTCCCCATATTGTGCTTTTAGTATCTCCTCCAAGTTGTGAGACTTGCTTCTCAAGGACCTACACTGATACCAATTTTTGGAAGCATAATAAACTAAAGGGGGTGAATAATTTCTTCACTCCTTTAAAATCACTTTCAGATTATCATACATGCACCATTAACATTTATTCATCCATTAATATGTGATTAGCAACATAAAACATTCAACCACATAAGCACACTCAAGAGATCATACACATGAAGACAAGATATAAGTGGGAAACCCTTATGGGGAAGAAAACCCAATGAAAATATGTCTATATTACTCAAAGAAAATAATTATAGGGTAGCATCAACTTCACAAAGAGCACCAAACCCTGATTTAGTAAGGCACCAACCCCACAAGGACCACCAACTCCTAGTTTAGTAGAGCACCAACCCTACAAGGAACACTAAACCCTAATTTAGTGACACACCCACTCCACAAGGAGGATACAACCCCCTAGGATGACTAAGAACCAACTCAACCACCTTAAAATATTTGATCTCTGATAATTATTCGGCCAGAACTGATGGAAATCACATATTCATCTCACAAATCCCAGGTCTTCAATCTCTCACATTCTTGCTCTTTATTCACTTTTCTTTGTTACATCCACTTGCTTTTATGTATTAAAAAAAAATCAACCTATCATGATCTTCTTGTAAAATATCTTCCTCTAGGTTGCACTTCTTCCCTCAAAGAGTACTAGTTCAAAAATGAACCAAAAAAACACTTAAATATGTTTTTCTTCCTTCAAAACCAAAATTGGTCAGCCCCTCATGATAATTTCAACCTATAAATCACTATAAAATTCAAAAAAAAATTACAACTATATATGACCTAAATAGATTAGTCTAGCTAAAACCCTCATTACATGTCACAAAAATGGCACAAAACCCTAAGGGCACATTCTTTAAATTGTCCTTACACCAAATACATACTTATTCATGACCCATAACCATTTACATGTGATTAAAATATCATAAAACATTCATATATGGTTGTAATTAATATCAACCAATCATATTATTTCATTTAATGGGCCCATTTCCCTTTACAAATCTCAAGACACTTGTTTCATGCACCCTAGAAACTTCATCTATTCACCAAATCACTTTTACTAAGAAAAAGCATCCCATGTGATAGATACAAAAACAAGCACCTTTCAGAAACTTCCAAGAACGTTATAAGTCATGAAACATCCTTCACTTCAAACCATATCAACATTTTCCTTCACCAGATGAATCTTCCAAAAATATTGTTTCCGAAGGTTAGCTTATAGAATCATTTCTTCATACAATAATGATCTCCAAATAGATTAATTCGATGAAAAATTCATCCCTATTAACATTATATTTTATAGGAGGCACCACCCAATCCATATCATGCTTCAACCAATATCAAACTTGCACCAAAATAGATGTTGTCTTGAACTACCAAAAATATTCTTTCTCAAAGAAAGTCCTAGAAACCATGTCAAATGACCTCATCATGAGGCAAGCAATATATAATTGGATATTTTTGGTGTGTGTGACCTACCTTGTCATCATCCACATCACTTCATGAGTCATCTCACCTTGCGAGAGTCATAGGTCTTAGGGAGTCAAATGACAAGTGTCAGATTCTATCATAGAATCTATCATTGTCATTGGTGTCAGTGCATCATAGGAGTTACATTCCTTATTTGGAATTGTAACTCCTCCTTTAGTGGTGTCATATGTGTTAGTCACATCATATACATCAGTGGCATCATAGGATTTACTTTCCTTGTTTAGGTATGGGGGTTACACAACACCCCTATTTGTACTTCCTTTTTTCAATCTATGAGCATGAGAAGACTTGTTTTCTTATTTGCATATTCTTTCCATTGTTCGAATCTTGATTATTACATTAGAGATACGACGTTACCATTGGAGTGAAAATTCATTGTGGTGCATTTTTTTGACATCATTTCTCATGTATCCCTCTTTCATGGTATCAAAGATGGTTTCATTAAAACATCCACTCTTCATTTATCAATTGCTTATTACTTATGGTTTCTGCTTATTTCCTCGTGTAAGTTTTTTCGATTATTACTTTGGAATCATATTGCTCACCTTGTATTTAGGTTTCAGCAATTGCAAGTTTGAGGGTATTTCGGTCGATTTGCTTTATCAGTTGTTGAGTTTGTGATTG
This sequence comes from Taxus chinensis, assembly GCA_019776745.2. Lineage (NCBI taxonomy): Eukaryota > Viridiplantae > Streptophyta > Pinopsida > Cupressales > Taxaceae > Taxus > Taxus chinensis. Next base: position 459,085,115 of record CM034150.1, read on the forward strand.
ATCCTATTCTCATGAGCTCATTTTTGCTTTGGTGTGGACCTGTGGTTCATTTTTGTCTCGAGGTTACCTTTGCATTGGTAAACCCACTGCTCAGGCACATTTTTTATTTGGAGGCTTGGGTTTGGTTTTCTCATGCATTCCTTTTTACATGCATTAAGTATTGATGCCTCTCGCCTTAGATGTTTGTTCTTGGTTTTGCACTCTTTGCATTGGCTTCACAGATAACTCGTTGGTAATTCATGCATGTTGCACCCACATCAACTACGGTCAACTTGTGCCTTGTTTCCTAGGTTGAACCTACACTATTTTTGGAATCACAGGTGCTTCTTTTGTTGAAATTTCTACCCTGATCTCTGGCATTAGAGGATCCTCTGTGTATTGTGTGGTAATCTTTCTCATGGGTTAAAGCCTTGTTGCTACACATGTTCAATCTCTTCTTTTCTAGTTGCAAGCTTGTTTGCATTAGTCTACAGTTTGAAGTCTCACCTTACAGGCTCATTGATAGCTTGACTCATGATTTAGTTTGTTTCTTGTTGAACCGTCCCTACCCAGCTCACTACACCGTGCATTGCATCATCTCGAGTCTCAATCTGCACATATCATTTTTTACTCCTGTGTGGATGGTTCTGCTTTTTTCCATTTTATAACTAGCTTTCCAAGCTCGTGGTTGATTCTCCATTGCATTTTTAACATTTTGGTTAGTTTTCCTTGGTTTGCTATGTGCTCACCATGCTTTTCCTCGTGCAACTCGTTGTTGACTTGGCTTCTTCCTCGATGGTGCTTCAGCCTTGCTCAGCATTGTTTGGCTTGGATTCACCATTTGAATTCTTAGTATCCATTACTATTCTCTGTAAAGGGATAATCCCTTGGCACGTGGAATGGTCGACATGTCTAGCATTGCCAGACAATTCATTTAGGACATGGTAATAGCTAGCTCACTCTACAGGTCCAACCGTTACAATTCAAGCAGCTCAGTCAAACATTTCCCATTTTAGAATTGATTATTGGTAAAATCAATCACCTTTTAAAAGTTTGAGGTTAAAAATCTTTATTTTATTGGCATTGTAAATTTTTGGGTATTTTTTTCTTATTTTATTATCCTTCCTTCTAGTGTCGAAGATGGAGGGTGAGATCCGGGGTTGGCAGGATGCTAATCCCCCCTCACAATAAAAACAAAGATTTCATTTCCAACAAGAATACATACGACACCCTTTGCATGCATTTAGGGAAATTTTTTAATCTATTTGCGGGGACTATTGGCATTTTCCATCAGTTGCCAGAATCATTTTTATGCTATAAATTTTGGCTTGTTGCTTGGTTTTGAGCACTTTTTTAGTCAAAGTTGCATGTTTTTTCACACACTAGATGATGGGATTTTCAATTTTATAAATGCACTATTTTATAAAGTGTTGTATTCTAGGAGGTGTCATTGTATTGCTTGTATCGGCTTTCAAATCATCTTGAGATTTGTTTTATCTCTTTTATTTCTTGTGGACTTGTGAGCGCGTCTGCCATAGTCTTACAGTAAAGGGATTCTTTCATGCGATGTGAGACACTATTTTTCACAAGGAATTCTCTTCCCCTTATTTTTTTCACTCACTTTTGTTCTTGCTTATGGTGTTGAATTGTTGCACCCAATGAACCTTGATTGTTATCTCCACTCTTACGTGTTATTACCTTGATTGCAAGGTGAGTGATAGACTGGTTTTTGACACACAGTCTCATCTAATTGTAATCAACACACTAAACTAAATTTACAAACTCGAGGGAGGGATGTGATATTGTTCTAGGGTGGTTTTTTCCTTTCTCTCTCCTTCCTTCTTCCTTCATTGGTTCTATCTCTTCATTATGGATATATCTAAAGTACCGATGCTCACACCTTTTAATTTATTTGAATGGATATCTAAAATTATATTGCTTTTGTGAAGTAAAGGGTTATACCGTGTCACCATGGGGTTAGAGACCGAACCTAATGATGAACTTGAAAGATCTAAATGGTTCAACTATTGTGATGAAGCCTTAGGTATTCTTTATATGTCCGTCTCTTCCGACTTTCTCTTACACATTTAAACTTCCTTGAAACCCGATGGAGCATGGACGATGCTCAATGATATTTTTGGGAATCAATATGACATGAGAGCGTATGAGTTAGAGAACTAACTACTAGGGTTGAATCCTGGTGACTTTGAAAACCTGCAGGGCTTCTTCTCAAAGTTTATCCACACTAGACTGCTTCTAAAGGAATGTAAAGTGGAGAAGAAAGACTCTCAATTTATCTTTTCAATTATTTCTAAGTTAGTTCTTGAATACTCTATCTTTGTTTCAACTTTCCATGCCATGAAATCCGCCTTGGGTAGTGCCTAGAAAATTCCCTCATTTAAGAGTTTTTTGTCCCAACTCATTCGAGAACAAGACAAACTCATTCAAATGGGGACTTTAAAACCCAAGTCACATGCCCTTATGGTGAATAATGGCAAGAAAAATGAAAAGAAGAAAGAAACAAAGGACCAACCTAAGAAGAAACCAAGACCAACCAACTCCCAGCTAAACCCAACACTAACACTTCGACTTCTGAGCCTAAAGTGAAGAAGGAACAGTGTAAATGATCCTATTATAAGTTTTCTAGCCATAATGAGCATCATTGTTTTTGGAAACAAATTGATCACTTAACTCAGTTACTTGAGAAGAATAAAATAAGTGTTCCTAAATCCGTTAAACAAAATACTCAGAAGGGCGAGTCTTCAAAATCAAAGGAGTCTAAAAATGAAAAGAAGAAAGGTAAGGCCCTCGTCGCTAGATTAGCTCCATCATCAACTTGGATTATTGATTCTAGTGCCTCGCACCACATGGCTTCTTTAGAGGTTGAATTATATAGCATTGAACCATGTGACATGTCCCAAATCACGTTAGGTGATGACACTCATGTGTCAGTTTTTGATAGTGGATTGGTAGAGATAGAAGGTGGAACATTTAACCAAGTGTTGAGTGTTCCCAATCTCTCTACCAATGTCATATCAGTTTACCAAATCACCCACCTTGGTCAAGGAATGCGAGCTAGAATTTTTTCCTAACTTGGTGAACATTCGTGAGCTTAACTCTGGCTGCATTGTGGCTGAGGGAAAGGCAGATCATCGTTCACGATTGTATACCTTTTCCCACTTCTCGTTTGATTCGACGCCCAATGCCTTGCTAACTCATGCAAATGAGGTTAGCAAGCTATGACATGAGCATTTTAGGCATCTAAATTATCATTACCTTGAACAATTGAGCCAAAATTAAATGGTCAAAGAGTTACCCTGAGTTAATTTTTCTAAAGGTCTTTGTAAGGGTTGCACCCTCAGAAAGCACCTTGAAAAAAAAATTATAAGGGAAAATCCTGGAGAGCTACTCATCCCTTGGATGTTGTTCATAGTGATGTTTCTAGCCCCTTTCCATCTCCTTATTTCACTAGAGCTCTATAACTATTTCACTAGAGCTCTATAAATACTAACCTTCATTAACGACTTTTACATTATACTTGGGTATATTTTCTTAAGCTTAAGTCTGAAGTCTTTGAGCATTTTCAAAACTTTAAGGCTCTTGCTGAGAAACAAGTGGAATGGTCTATTAAGTTTCTTCAGACTGACAATGGAGGTGAGTATGTGAGCAATAGGTTTGAGTATTTTTATACTTCTGAGGGGATTTATTTACAGTGTACAGTTGCTTACAGCCCTTCCCAAAATGGAGTTGTAGAAAGAAAGAACTGAACTCTAAAGGAGGTGGCTACTTGTATGGTTCACTTGAAGTCTCTTCCTCCGTAGTATTTGACTGAAGAAATGAATTTTTCTTGTTACATTCAGAATCATGTTCTACACAAGATAGTAAGAGGGAAGACACCCTTTAAATCTAGTTTGGACACAAGCCTGATGTTGAGCACTTTCGAGTCTTCAGATCCAAGGCTATGGCTCAGATTCCTAAGAAGAAACACAAGGCATTGGATCCATAATCCAAACCTTTTATCTTTGTTGAGTATCCCAATGGTGTGAAGGGATATCGATTATTGAACCCTACGACCCATGAGCTCTATATTGAGAGGAGTGTGAAGTTTGATGAGTCACCCTTGACTTTTACTTCCACTGAGGTTATTTTGCTCACTGATTCAGATTCTGACTCATTAGATGATGATTTTATTGAGAAATTTCCTCCTATCTATGCTCCTCTCGATCCTGAAAATTATAAGTCTTCTGATTCTGACAGTAGTGATGATGAGGACTATGTCCCTTCTCACTTGAGTGAAGAATCTTCAGACTCTGAGCTTGAACCTTCAGGACATCTTTGGGCCAGGAAAAATTTACAAAGTACTGGAGATTTAGTTGGAGATCCTTCAGATGAGAGACGTACTCACTTGATTTTCATTGGACCCCATTCCTTATTCTCCTTTGCTTCTGATCCACCATCTTTCCAGGAAGCTTCTAGGATTCCTGAGTGGGATTTTGCTATGGATGAGGAGTATTCCTCACTCATAAAGAATGAAACTTGGGATCTTACCCCTCTTCTAAAAGGAAGAAAAATCATTTGGTGTAGGTGGATATATCAAACAAAATATGGATCCCATGGAGAAGTCAATAAGTATAAAGTGCGATTTGTAGCTAAGAGTTTCTCCCAGGTAGCTGGGGTTGATTACTTGAAAATATTTGCTCCGATTGTAAATATGACTTCCATTTGACTGGCCCTTACCATCACTCTCACTAATAGATGGGAAGTCCACCAGATGGATGTTAAGAGTGCCTTCCTTCATGGGGACCTAGAGGAAGAGATATCTATGGAACAACCTCCGAGTTATGTCCATGATCCATCCCTCGTTTGCAAGTTAAAGAAGTCTCTCTATGGCCTTAAACAAGCCCCTTGGGCTTGGTATGCCAAGATGAAATCCTTTTTACTTACATCAGAGTTCACTCAGTGTCACTCTGACCCAAATGTGTATATTCTATGATAGGATAACTCCATGCTTATTCTTGTTCTCTATGTTGATGACTTATTGATCACGAGTAGCTCTTTCTCTATCATTTATTCTGCAAAGATCTCCTTGGCCAACAAGTTCTCCATTTCTAACTTAGGATTTCCTCATTACTTTCTTGGGATCCATATTTAACAATCTGACTCAAGAATTATGATCTCATAGCCTAAGTACTCTCTTGATTTTCTTGCTTGGTTTCACATGTATGATTGCAATTCCTCACATACTCATTTTCTTTTTGGGGTCAAATTGGTTTCTGATTGATCTTCCCCCTTGTTTGACGATACCATCTATCAGTAGTTGATGGGGAGCTTGATCTACCTTACTCACACTTGGCCAAATCTATCGTATGATGTCGAGATCATGTCCATATTTACGTAGGAGCCTCATGAGCTACATTTGAAAGCAGCAAAGCAGATCCTTCACTATGTGCGTGGAACTCACACGGATGGTATTCATTATATAGGAGGGACTGAGATTGACTTGGTTGGATTTACAAACTCAGATTGGGCCAGTGATCTAGATCATCAAAAGTCTACCTCAGGGTACAGTTTTACTCTTTCTTAAGGTCCTATCAGTTGGTCCAGTAAGAAGCATAACACCATTGCCATATCATCAACAGAAGTAGAGTACAATGGAGCGCTTAATGCTACCACAGAAGCTATTTAGTTACAAGGTATCTTGATAGAGTTTGGCATCCACTTTCGGTAGCCTACCATCATCTACTGTGATAACATGAGCACTATCTTGATTTGTAGAAATCTAGTTCAACATCAGCGGATGAAGCACATTGAGATTCGCATGTACTTCATATAGGAGTTGATACATGAAAACATCATTGACATATAGTATGTTCAGATGGCTAATCAGGTTGCAGACATATTCACCAAACCCTTCACTGAGGTGAAATTTCTTCACTTACAGTATCTTCTTGGGGTGATGTTTGTTATATCCGCCCATCTTCATTGGGTTATATAGTCCACCTTCTTCTCTTCTTCTTCTTTCTAGAAAGATGTTGTTTGTATATGGGCACCTTATCATGCCTTTATTTTTCAGACCCCATTGACACATCTTTCTTAGTTGTCTAGGAGAGTCTTCTTTTCTATTCTAGCTTACCATGACCTCTTCCTCAGCTTCGATGAAGGGGGGTGTTGGTGTGTGTGACCTACCTTGTTATCATCCACATCACCTGGTGAGTCATCTCACCTTGCGAGAGTCATAGGGTCTTAGGGAGTCAAATGGAAAGTGTCATATTTTGTCATATAATCTATCATTTTCATTTGCATCAGTGCATCATAGGACTTACATTCCTTTTTTAGAATTGTAACTCCTCCTTTAGTGGTGTCATATGCATCAGTCACTTCATAGGCATCAATGGCGTCATAGGAGTTGCTTTCCTTTTTTAAGCATGGGAGTTACACAACACCCTATTCGTACTTCATTTTTTTTTATCTATGAGCTTGAGCAGACCTGTTTTCTTATTTACATATTCTTTCCATTCTTTGAATCTTACTTATTGTGTTGGAGCTACAACGTTACCATCAAAGTGTGACCTCAATGTGGTGCATTGTTTCGACATCGGTTCTCGCATATCCATCTTTTAGATATATCTTTGAATATTATTTCCAATTCAACTTAAATCATCACTTAACTCTACCTATATCTTAATTTATGCTCATTTTACTGGACCCTGCTATTTGAGATCCCAAAATTGCCCTTTGACCAGTCAACCTATTTGGACCTTAAACATCATGAAACTACATGAACATGTCCTAAAACCTCCATTTAAATTAATAAATACTCCTAATCATCATGCACCATCAATTTTTCATACTACTCCTTTGCACCATATTTTTCTAAAACCTTCTTCTCTAGAAACTGATATTTTTAGTTAAGGCCCACTCATCACCATGACCTAAACCATATATTTTTGGAAATCATATGGATTCCTATATGTTGTCTCCCCAAAACATACCCCTTGAGTGGGAAGGGGGCTCTAATGTGGAGATGTCGGGTGACGAGGGGAGACCCACCGAGATCATCATTTTATAGTCAGGGGTGAGGTCTCCCTCCAGTTGCTCGCCCACCCTTCCTGAGGGGGTGATGGAGAGGAGCCCTGAAAAAAGGTGTGGCTATGGTCCCTACTTCTTTTGACTATGCCCAATTCAAGGTGAGAGGACACGGGAGTGCATTTGGGAGAATAAGGAGGTTGGGGCATGGAGTCAAATCGGTACTCTAAAAACACCAAGAGGAGTAAATTGGGGTCAGGCGTAGCCACTAAATGCAATTCTCACTCAATGGAGTGGTCACAAAGCATTGCAAACACCTAAAGATGTGACGTAGACTGTAGAGGGTAGGTAAAAGAGCAACCTAAAAATATTGTGTCTTTAAAAGTGATGATCAAATTAATAGCCAAGGACTTCAAGTTATATACTTGAACAACATGGTTATTTTGAGTTCATAATGTGTTCTTTAGGTGGGTCAGTCTGGTATAATCAAATTAATCTGAAACCCGCCAAATGGTTCATGGTTTTGTTACAAAGTTATATGAGTTTTAAACGAGGATGAAGGGAGCTCCTACAGAGAGGAAAATAAAATAAAGGGGAGAGGAGCCATGAGGAAAAATAATGGGAAACAAGATAATCAAAGGTCTGACCATAGTTTTTCCACGTATCAACATGGATGTAGGAAAATAAAGTTAATTAATCCAATGAAAAATAAAATTGTATGCGGGGAAAGCTCCAGGAAAATTAATCTTTAAATTCCCTACAATATAGCTCACTACACCTAAGGAAAGATTGCAGTATGCAAAATCATGCTCAAATGGTCTAGATTAAGGGACCCCCAAAAAATTACAAATTATACCCCAAAAGTCTACTCAGTCCGCAAGGATTCTTTACAGGTCCAAGAAATAGTGTTTTTAGGTACCCAAAAAATATCATATGCTTACACCTTTAATAGATGAGATCTGAGTGAGCATAGGATATGTTTAAATTTTGAGCATAGTCATGACCCATAAATAATTTTAAAGCAAAATAAACATCATTCCCAACCAACGTCACTTTGAGACAAAGAAAGAAAATAAAATATCACGATTCCAAACACATTCATTAGATACAAACATTAAACATAAGAAAAGATAATGGAAACATGTATTAATGCTCAAAAATTCTATTAATGACTATATAATATGCAATCATCTTAACACAAATTCCTACTAACTAGTTTGCATAAAGAAAACATTCATCATGAAAAAAATTTGTTCCATGGTTTTCTATGCAACTGTGAACTCTCACTAAAATTTTCTTCCCACATGACCTTCTCGTCAATTTTTTGCCCTCCCTATGAAGAGAAAATCCCCCCTCTCTCCCTTTCCTCAAACCACCTCTCTCTACATATATTAAAAATCATCTTATCTTCTTAGGGTTTCATGGCATATTCCTTAGATATCCAGACTAACTATCATTTTTTTCAACTACTTTAGACCGCCATGAAAACATAAGCTTTTTCTTCAACTTTCATGGCCCAATCAGGACCTAATCTGCCAAGTTTTCAACATTCTAAATGCCAGGGAAAATCCCCAATATTTCCTTCATTAGCCTACACTGGTATTATCCTTTATAAATTTCCTAGCCAAAATGTGTCCCTCTTTTTCAGTCTTTTAGACCCTGCACTTTCATTTGGTTTGGCTAGAGTTTCAGATGACTCTTGAGGACCTCAAGAATCACTAGTCTCACCACTTCCCACATGTCCATGAAACCCACTGGAATATGATGATATCCTACTATGTTCCTTCCCTTCTAGAGATAACTCTCTACTTTTATACTCAACACCCAGTGAACAACAATGAAGCCCCATTGTTAGGTGGTCATGCCAGTGGATTGGAGGAGTGGTTGGCTACTTTGGAGTCTGCCATGGAAGAGGTTCAAGCCATGGTTGGGTTACAAATGGTATCCTCTTATAAGGTGCATGCCCTTTCTGGTGTTTCAGCTGATGTAGTCACACCCACTTGCGAGGCTCTCCTGACCAAACGTCGGCCTCCCAAATCAAATTATAGAGGTGGACTCACTTTTCCCGAATGGGAAAAAAAACTTGAGCAGAAGAGGGAGCTGGTGGATATCCTAAAAGGTTTGAGAATGAGCATCATTGTGCTCCGTGAAAAGGGGATGTCCAAGGGCTTGACAGGGGCCATTCAATTTGTGTTTGTTGTCGAGGCTCACGACTAATTTATTAGGCACTGAGACCAGCTTCTAAAAGGTGTTCCCTACATGCCTGATGGAATGGAAACTTGAACTTACTACCATGATGAAAATGCAACTATAATATGTATTTAGTTTTATCATTTTTTTGAAAAATATTATATAGTGAAGGGTTAGGGCCCCATAAATAGAATCCCCATTTTTTTACTGTATACGTTTCCTCGAAATTTCTGTATGTGCATGTGTAACTATCATCCTTTCAAACATCCTTTTGCATTTTTATTTTTCTCTTCTAGATCGATAAGAACACCTTCAAAGTAGAGTTTTTAATTTCCTTGCATGTTTTAATATATTGTGCTTAACTGCATGTATTGTGGGAAGGAGATAAATTCATAACTATTTTGTTCATTCCTTTATAAGTTGTGCACCATTGAGCCTTCATTTTTTTATCTTTTTCATGTGAACAGGTCAAGTTCGGGAAAATCATTTACACAAGAAAACCTATCCCCAAATTTTCACTTATTCAGAATGACCAATAAAAGGCATCATCTTGGGAATCAGGGGAAAGATTTCCCCTTAAACCACCTCCAAAGATATCAAGCCTTCGGGCTCCAGGGTAAAAATACATTTATTACCCTTGCATTCTTACTAAGCATACCCAAGATCCTAGTTTCACATCACCCAATCATCTTATGAAAATGAGGCCCATACTAATCCACCTTTTCAAACAAATCTACTTAATAATCCAAAAATTAGACAAACACAAGACATACTTATTTGGGTACCAAAATCATCTCCTTCTTGGGGATGGACTCCCCCAGTGGGTGTCCAAAGAATACCATAATCAGAAGATCAGTTTCATGTCAATTAGGCAATGGAGTCAACATATGGTTTCTAAAACTACAAGTTACTGATCAGAGAGAAAAAAAAACAACAAACAAAAACCAACAGAAAACTACCAGAAGAATAAAGAAAACCACTATACATTATACAAGTGAGCCACAGGGGTCCAAGGACCTGGAAATAATCCATCACAGTCCACCATGATCCCACACGATACGCCTGTGTCTCATCCACACACATAGGTTACCATACCATACTTTAAAAGTAATGATCACAATCCATTCAATTGAAATAGTGATCATCAACCAATTGCCATCATCTAAGAACCCCTCATTGTGCAATAAAGAGCCTAAGTCTTAATTCAAAACTGCAAGTCTGCTCTTCCCTCCAAAGGTACCTTGGTCATACGTAGCTTCCTCTCCACAACACACCATAAAATACATCAAATCAATGATATGCATGTGTTCACCAAGGTGTATGATGAATTTCTCCTTCTTCAAAGTAGACAAGTCCCCAGACATCCAACTGTTTCTGAACCCGACATATATGTCAATATAATGATCAACAAACACACACACACACACACAAACACACACACGTGCACGTACGCGTGTTTACATCTGACATACCTTCCATTGAAGAAAATAATTTTATTTTTGTTACACTTATCCCAACATGTGGGGAGTTGGTACAAAACCCTTTAGACATCTCAGTACCAACATCCTTGTGATTAAAAGCAAATTACTAACCTTATGGAATTCATTGACTAATACTATACCATTGTTGTGTAAGTGACTCTCCTTTTTAATTAAGGTCATGACAGCATCCTCAGAACAATGCGAGGAAGCCAACTTATCATCACTCAGACTCTCTAGCTATCCTTTTGGCAACGCATGTGTTATTCTAATATGTATCTCATGTTTTACTATTGTATCAAACAACATGCATCTATCTTCCATTGAGGGGAAAAATCTATTATATTTGGCAATCATTCCATTCATTAGTAGGAAAATATCACAATCAAAATAAATATCACTTATGTATTAAACAAATGCATCTAAATCTCTAGTTAACTCCCGACATACCCCAAAGAGAATATCCCAAAACTCACCAGTTGTACAAGAAAGTATGAGGTTAGTAGAATACATCCTTCCATACCTCTTCAAGGATCCATGTAATAGATCCTTTTCCTTGGTTATTAATCTTTTTTTGTCCAATTCAGCCACATTCTCTCCAACATAAGGAGTATCGTGCATAAAGAACTCATTACACCAGACACAAGCATAATCAATCTGAGCACCATGATTAATACAATCATTCATCAATGTCTCAATAATTAGCACCTATCCTGCCATGTTGTTTCCTTCACTCCTAAAACCCATGAACCTTCTTCCTTCATCCAAATATAGGGAATTTTCCTCATATTCATGAAATAATTAAGTAGGATCGTCACTAAAATGTTCAGCAGATAAGGTTACAATTTTTTCCCATGAATGAGTAGAGCTCTGAGGTAAAGAATTAAACCATTCTATAGAATCTCCTTGCAGTGTTTATGCAAATAAACTCATAAAAACATCTTTATATTCCACCTGATACTCATGCATTATCTTTTCAAACCTGACAAGATGTTGTTTCACAAAATCATTATGATATCCCTGAAATATGGGTATTTTGGACCTGATCCCAATTGGGATCTAATGAGGGTACCCGTATATCTTCTTAAAATTCAAAGTTCTAAATAAACCTTTCCTGAAAGGCACCTTTGAAGGAAAACATCCCTCACTATTCTCATAGATATCCATGGGATGCTTTACAAGGAACTAACTTCTTACAAGTATATTATCATATCAAATACAAATCCTAGATGACACAAATGGTAGCCACAATATGGGCTTGAAAAGGGAAACATATTCAATCAAAACTTATCAAAATGAAAATTCATTGGCCTATTATAATTAAAAGGACAAGAGAGTCACCACTAAAGAAAAATCTCTAGAAAAAATAATCACGTGATATTCCAACATATCACAAATCAACACACAATTCCAGATATTATGCCAAATAAACCAAGACCATCAGACCAAGAAATGAAATAAGTACGAGAATTTTTGGTTCCCCGAAAATGGCACCAAAAAGGTGTTGGCTCCCAAAAACACACCCCCTAGTGGGGAAGAGGGCTTCTAGGCGGAGAGGTCATGTGATGAGGGGAGATCCATGGGGATCATTATTTTGTAGTTGGGGGTGATGTCTCCCTTCGGTCACCCACCCACCCTTCTCGAGGGGATTGATGGGGAGGCACCCAAAAAAGGGTGCGGTTGTGGCCCCGGATGCTTTTGACTGTGCCCAAGTTAGGGTGAAAGGACCCGGGAGCGCGGTTGGGAGAATACAGAGGTTAGGGCACACAGTCAAATCGGTACTCCTAAAATGCTAAGAGGATAAAATTAGGGCTGGGTGTAGCCACTAGATGTAACTCTCACTCAATGGAGTGGTCACAAAGTGCTACAAACACCCAAAGACCCAATGCAGACTGCGGAGGGTAGGTAAAAGTCCGGCCCAAAAATCTTATGTCCCAAAAAGTGATGATCAAATTAATAACAAAGGACTTTGAATCGGATACTAGAGAAACATGGCTATGTCAAGTTTGTAATTTGTTCTTTAGGTGGGTCAGTCTGATATGATCAAAGTAATCCCGAACCCATCATATGGGTCATGATTCTATTACAGATTTATATGAGGTTTAAATGGTGATGAAGGGAACTCCTACAGAGAGGAAAAAAAAAGAAAGGGGAGAGGATCCATGAGGAAAAATAATGAGAAATAACATAACCAAAGGTTTTACCATAGTCTTTCCACGTCTCAACATGGATGTAGGCAAAGGAATTTAATGAATCTAGCAAAAAAAAAATTACATGCAGGGAAAGCTCTAGGAAAATCAATCTGTAAATTCCTTACAATCCCACTCAGTACACCTAAGCCAAGATTACATTATGTGAAATCATGCTTGAATGGTCTAGATCAAGGGACCCCCAATAAATTACCAACTATACCCCCAAATTCTACTCAGTCTGCAGGGATATTTTTACAGGTCCAAGAAATAAGCTTTTTAGGTACCCCAGAAAACATCATATGCTTATACATTTTCAAGATGAGATCTGAGGGAGCATGGGATATGTTCAAATTATGAGCACATTCATGACCCACAAATCATTTTAACTCAAACTACACATAATTCCCACCCAACATCACTTTGAGACAAAGAAATAAAATAAAAATATCATGATTCTAGACACATTCATCAGATAAAACCATTAAACATAGGAAAAGATAAGGGAAACATGTATTAATTATCTCAAATTATGTTAATACCTATACAATATGTAATCATCTTAAAAAAAATTCTTGATAACTGGTTTGCATAGAGAAAACCTTCATCATGACAAGTTCTTGTTCCATGGTTCGCTATGTCACTATGAACTCTCACTGAAATTTTCTTCCTCCAGGACCTTCTTGTTAAATTTCTACCCACCTTAGAGAAAATCCCCCCTTTCCCCATTTTTTCAAACCACCTCTCTCTACATATATAAAAAATCATCTTATCTCCTTATGGTTTCAAGGAATATTCCTCAAATATCCAAACTAATTGTCATTGTTTTCAACTGCTTTGGGCCACCATGAAAACATAAACTATTATTCTCAAACAGCCACTTGTTATGCCAATTACCATTGTATCATGTGTACATCATTTGATTACATGGGAATATATTTTTTATGTCATATCACATTTAACATTAAAAATTTCCACGTGTAAAATCAAAATAAGGCTAGAAAGATTAATGTGATGAGACATTCTCGAATAGGTAGTTAATTCTTCTCTGGTTACATGCTCCTCATAAACAATTTTCATTTTCATTTAAATTTCAAACATACCAAGAAATTGAAAATTGATATGGCATTAATAATGGGATGATTTTTCTTTGCCACATCAATACCACCACTATCCCTATTTAAGTGGTCTATCAACTCCTTTCCTTCATCACCTATCCAGTCTTAAGTTCTCTATATATTTTCCATAACCGTCTCCTTCCCTACCCTCTAAATTTCCTCAAAACTCCTAGCGAATGGCTTCACCTTTACTTAGTTTAGATCCTCAAGGGGGAGATTTGGCCCGTATAGGCCAATTTTTTCAACTTATAGGGCCCAATGAGGCCCTAATCCACTAAATTTTCAGCATTCTGGATGTAAGGGAAAATCCCCAAGATTGCCTTCATCAGCCTTCCCTGGTATTATCCTTTATAAATTTCCTGGCCAAAATGTGTCCCTCTTTTCCAATCTTCCAAACCCTACACTTTCATTTGCTTCACCCAGAGTTTCAATTGACTCTTGAGGACCTAAGGAATCACTGGTCTCACCACTTCCTGCATGTCCATGAAACCCACTGGAATATGATGAGAGTGTACTATGCTCCTTCCCTTCTAGAGACAATGCTCTAGTTTTCTTCTCAACACCCTGTAGACAACAATGAAGCCCCATTTTTAGGTGATCATGCCAGCAGATTGGAGGAGTGGTTGGTTTCTTTGGAGTCTATCATGGAAGAGGTTCAAGCTGTGGTTGGGTTGCAGATGGTCTCCTCTCATAAGGTGTGTGCCCTTTCTGGTGTTTCAGCTGGTGGAGTCACACCCACTCTCAAGGCTCTCCTAACCAAAGGTCACCCTCCCAAATCAAATTATAGATTTGGACTCACTTTTCCCAAATAGGAAAACACACTTGAGTGGAAGAGGGAGCTAGTGGATATCCTGAATGGGTTAAGAATGAGCATCGCAGCACTGCATGAAAAAGGGATGTTTAAGGGCCTAACAGGGGGCATTTAATTTGTGTTTTGTTCTAAGGCTCATGATGAATTTATTAGGCATCGAGACTAGCTTCTGAAAGGCATTCCCTGCGTGCCGAATGGGATGGAGACCTAAACTTACCGCCATCATGAAAATTTACCCATAATATGTATTTATTTGTATCATTTTGTTCGAGAAATATTATATAGCAAAGGGTTGGGGGCCCATAAATAGAATCCCCATATTTTTACTGTATACTTTCCCTTGAATTTTCCTTTTGTGCATGTGTAACTATCATTCATTCAAACATCCTTTTGCATTTTTTCAATTTTCTCTTCTTAATCGACAAGAACACCTTCAAAGTATATTTTTTAATTACCTTTCATTTTTTTAATATATCGCGCTTAACTGCATATATCATGCGAAGGATATAAATTCATAACTATTCTACTCATTCCTTTATAAGTTGTGCACTATTGAGACTTCATTTTTTATCTATTTCACGTGAACAGGCCAGGTTTGGGACAATCATTTACACAAGCAAACTGGGCCCCAAATTGTAAATTATTCAGAATGACCAATCAAAGGAATTGTCTTGGGAATCGATGGAAAGATTTCCCCTTAAACCACCTCTAGAGATATCAAGCCTCCAGGCTCCATGGTAAAAATAAATTTATTACCCTTGCGTTCTTACCAAGCATACTTGAGATCCCAATTTCACATCACCCAATCAACTTATGAAAATGAGCCTCATATTAATCCGCCTTTTCAAAAAAATCTACTTAATAATCCAAAAAATGGAAAAACACATGGAAAAATTATTTGGGTACCAACACTCTATAACATCTAATCATCACTTTTCACTATCAATCAAAACTAGGTTAGTATACTTCACCTGATGCAAATTGCTCTTAGTTAGGGTTTATCTAGGGTTTTAGACCTCTTTGCCTTCTTAAAATTCATTCATAAAAATGTGACGATAAAATGACCCAATTATTTGTTTGAAACCTTCTAAAATCACCTTATAATCATCCTTGAAAGCCACAAGGTCCCATTTAAAGCACACTATTCACAATGAGCATCTAAAGTTGCACTTCGAGCTGGAATTTGACTTGATTTTCACCCTCTCTCAAAAATTAGTCAAAACTGCAAAAATACACATCATGGGACCCTTAAAATTTGTTGATAGTACTATGAATCATCCCTATAACATCTCCAATCATCATAATATCAATTACATTACTCAAACTCTCCAGCATATCTCATTTGCATAGCTACACCCTAGGGATTCTCACTGTGGAAGTTAATATCAACTGAAATAGTGCAATAACTAAACAAGAAACTTCTACAAATGACCCAAATATACCTCATATTCCATGATAAACCTGATTGCATGCTTATAAGAGCTTAAATGTCTCCAATCCACATTGTCACACTTCTAAGCAAGCATACATGCTCCTAATGATCACCTGTAACATGGTGAACACCTGTACTTGCACTATACCACTATTTTGAGTTCTCAAGAACCCTTAAAACATGATATCCATCATGTCAAAATTCTTCTCAAACCATCAAGAATCTCATACTGTCAAGTAACACCTCCTAGGCACCTATATAAGCTTGTTAGAGAAAGCATACATCACTGAATCCCATCGTAGCAACTGATATACATTTGTACCAGTATGTTAGCACAAAGGATTACATCATAAGATCATCATACAAAATTCCCTTTGTAATTTATGTGGTTTTTTATTGATGAGAACACCTATTAGGACCACATGCCAACATGTTTAGATAGGTTTTATTTAAGATGCTCTAAGATTTTGATTACAGTCTAAAATGACCATGCTGGAGGGGTTTGTAGAGATGGTAGTAATCTTGGAAAAAATTTCTAGGGGACATGTAATGTGTACCACATCTATATGTGTTCTTAGGGAATATTGCTACATGGAGAGGATCTAATTGGACCGCTCTTGTTGGGATGTGTTGAGTCATGGGACCAAAGGGTCAAGGTAAACATCTACAAGGTGTTCGAGTCTTGATATATGGTTAAAAACAAATTTTTTGACAAGATTTTGAGCATCAAAGAAAAGGCATGAAGCTTTTGGTAAAGGTTTTGATGTGATGAAAGAGGTCTAGGTGACCAAAATTGATAATTTTGTGTAAAGAGGCCAAAAATTGACATCGATTATGGATCAGTGGTGTTTGGGATAGGAAATCGGAAGCTATTCATGGTCACTGGAGATTTTGAAAATGAAAACTGGCCGCATAAATATTTTTTTTTTGACTTGTCTAAATGCAATTTTAGAGCTCTAAGTTGTGATTTTCATGTGTTTTTTAGAGATGGAGGCAAGTGATAGTGGTAGGAAGAGGCAGAGAACTAGGAGAAGGGTAAGTAAGATTGAATTTGTGCTTTATTTTTGTTTGTTTGTTTATTTTTTAATTATTTAGGAATTTTTGAAATTTTGGGTGGGAACATTTGATCGGCATCAATCATACAATTAGAGGTGATCATATGGATCATCATCGATTGGGCTAATACAATCGTGGTTGTAGCAATTGGTGGTGATTGATGTGATTTTTGAAAAAGTTACTAACTAGTGTGTTTGTTTGGGTAAGGGATATGATTTATCCTTTGGAAAATTTTCTAGAGATGTTTTAGAGGATCCAGAATGATGTCACTGATGTAGAGTGGGACCATGTTGTGGCCATTGGATTAGGAGGATTCTACCACTACCAATAGATACCTCAAAACGTAAGGATGTTGATAACTTTTATTGACATATGGGATCCGAGCACTATGACATTTTGGTTCTTTTCCGGTGAGATGAAAATCACTTTGGAGGATGTGTACAAGATCCATAGGTTACCAATATGGGGTGAGCATGTGGTTCCAATCACCCGAGAGGGCCTTCATGATACTATGATGCAGTTATATGGTGATGAGGTTGTAAAGATAGGATATATAGCAAGGGCTTCAACATTGAGTCTTATTAAGATATAAATGTGTCAAGTAACTGGTTGATGTCAATTTTTATGTTGGATATATCATGTTATGTGCTTCCAAACTTAGGGGTCACAAATTTCCATGGACACTTACATGTGTTATTATAAAGATCATGGAGCATCAGACTATGTATGTCTAGGCTTGTGTAATTTTGGCACAGTTTTACAATGAACTCTAGATGTTTATTATAGGGAGGAGATATGGGTTAGATTTGGGATTTTTAGTACATTTTTGGGCCTATGAGCATATATTCATTGTGAGGCCACCAGGGCTATAGTGGAGGGTAGGTGATCTGGTAGAGTATGCAGTTAGATTTTTGAGATGGTGTTTTGATTAGATGCAAGATGATGGGGTTGAGAGGGAACAAATCTATTATACTTATGAGATATGGGGTTTTTCTAAAGATAAGGTAGTCTAGAGCCCTTATGTGATGTACCATGTATGGCCATGGATGGATGTATAGTTGGCGGGGTTGAGGCACGTGAGGTGGGTCTGGGGGAAGAGATTAGAGATGATAGAGGTGGTTTAGTTTCCTTTGGTGTAGAGATAATTTGGATTTCTGCAACAGATTATAGGGGATCTGATAATATATCAGTGTGATGAATCAAAGAGAGACTTACCCACGTTAGTAGCAGATGAGGTATGGCCAATTGAGGAAGAAGTAGATTTGTAGGGGATTAATGAGGATGATGTTGGAGTGGAGAAGAGATTAATGGCATGGTGGGTTTAGAAATGGGCTTCTCATGGATATAGGGTGGGTAGGAGGTTGAGGGGTGGAGAGGCAGTAGAGGAGGAAGGTGACAATGAGAAGGATTTAACGTAGTTGTAAACATATTTTAATGATTTATGTCTGGAGAGGGATAGACTAGTGGTGGAGTGTGATTCCACTCACTGGGAGTGTGGTAGGCTGCAATGGGAGATGGGTCAGATCTTCCTAGAGTGTGACATGTATTTACAGTGATGAGATTGATATCGATGAAAGTAGGAGGCATTATGGTCAAAGTATTGGGAGGTGAGTATGGCTTCAGAGGCAGCCGAGAGTTTTTCTTAGAGAGCAAGGCCTAGGGAAAGGTAGGTATTGGTACTTGTGGGTGGAGTGCCAATATAAGGAGGGAAGATGGGGTCTCCCTTTTTAATGATTGTTCAATAGTATCAAACTTTAGGTGAGGATATGAGACACTTTGAGTTTCTAGTGATAGAGTGCATACCTAGTGTTTCTTGTTATGCGGAGCACAGAGCGAGTGAGTGTAGATAGGCCTGACTAACTACATCACTGATAACTAGGAGTTTCTCCCATCCGTGGAGAGATTCAGGGCCAAATTGAGGATTTGGTAGAGGCCAAGGTGGAAAATTGATGTCAAATTTTTATTTTACAACATAGTATGTGTGTTTTTTATTATGATAATGATTAGAGATTATTTTTTATATGCACCCATTTGAGGCATTTTCTATAGACATTTTATTTCTTGTGTGTGTGTGTGTGTGTGCATGCGTGCGTGTGTGTGTATGTGTGTGTGCATGCATGTGTGTGTGTGTGTGCGCGCGTGCGCACGCACGTGCGTGCGTGTGATGATTTATGTTCATAATGTGATGTTGAGATAATTTTAGATATATTTGATTGATGTGATGTTGACATAATGTTTATATGTATAAATATTTATTTTTATATTTGATGCGATGTTTGATAGTGACTTACAATATAAAGATCTTGGTATATGTTATAAAATGTGTTTTAAAACTCATGGTTAAGATTAAATGTGAAATGTTTTTTTTGGACTGGATTTTATACATATGTGATCTGATGGTAAAATTATATATATGATGATGCACTTGAGGCCTTTGTAAAAAACATTAATATATAACTAATAATAATTAGTCACATGTAGGATCATGCATATAGATGAAAATAAGCTTATATACCTTCTTACAACATGAGAATGGTTGGTATGTAGTTTTTACGAGAGAGTAGGATCTCCTTTGATGCCTTGTAGGCTTATGCCCTAGCTATATTTTATTTGTGCAAGCTGATTGATGCAAGAAGTTTCCTTTGATGAAAAATTTCATCGATGCAGAAAGCTTTCCTATTATTCTTTTGATATTTTGACTTTTGATATTAAGGCTAATCGATGTGGGAAGCCTTTTGTAAATGACACGAGTAGTCATCCTTTGAGGGAGTAGTCTACAATTTTAATTTAATTTTGTAGGTATCTGTCATTCGTGGTATTTGTCTATATTTTGACTAACATTTGTCCTTCAAGGGATCATTTTTTATTTGATAATATAATTATTAGTTTTCCTATGAGGGATCAGTCTATATTTTTGATAGTGTGTATCCATATATATTCTTGATTTTTTTTTATTTTGAGGGCAAGCCTAGTAGATTATGTTAGGAGGGGACAAAATTATGTACAAACTACCTATGTGTACCCCTTAACATGTGTTCAATTTACAGATAAGGGAAAGATAAAAGTAGTCATTATGGGGTTCCTTTTGAGGAGGACCTTGTCCATGTGGAAGATGCAATGAAAACATCTGTGGTGCTCATATTCATGGTCATGATTATAGGATGATGATGGAGGACCACATGTTTCCAAAGCATTATGATAATAGAAGACATTTTTATAAAATTTACACGTTTACTTATTTCCATAGTAGTGACATTTTGATTTTCTTTGAGGACAAGATCACCAATGTTGAATTTATGTTCTTTGACATGTTTGTTATAGGATCGTTTGATGTGTTCTTGATATATGTGATGATGTTCAAGGGTTTTTATATGACATGCATCTAACAATTCAAATTATAATAGACATTCTTGATGATAATATTTTTCAGAGATAAAATCTTTGAGGGACACACAGAGTGATGGGATTTTAACTTCAAGGGGTAAGACCACCTCAGAGCCATATACTAAAGAGAAGGGCTTAGCACATGTAGGAGTACGGATGTTAGTTAAGTAAGCCCATAAAGAAAATGTTATTTGGAGATGTCAATTCCTGTCTACTTGGTTGACAGTTTTCATGAGAGTTTTTTTGAGTTTCTTGTTAGAAGCTTATGTTTTTCCATTTTCTTATGGATAATAAGGTGATGAGAAACTTAGCTTGATGTTGAATGTGTCACACAATTTCTTCATTTCTTTATTTTTGAAATATTTTCCATTATATGTGATAATTTATTAAGGGATTATAAAGTGACATATGATGTGTTGGTAGATGAAATCGGCAATCTTATTTTTCTTTTGTAAAGACTAGGGGAATATCCTCTAACCATTTAGTGAAATATTCAGTAGCGGTGATGATAGAGTATTATCGTTGTGACGAACAAGGGTTGATAAGGCCAATGAGTTCAATTCCCCATTGTGAGAAGGGCTATAGATCATGATCAGGTTATAGGGCCTGACTTGTGATGTGGGTGAGGTTGGAATGTTGTTGACACTTAACACACTTCTTGACGTATGCACAACAATATTTATTAAGGTTGGGACAGTAATATGCAATCCATAGGATGTGTTTTACAATGGCCATACTACTTAAGTGTCAACCACATATGTTGTCATGGACTTATTAGACATATTTAGTAGACTCATGATATTTGAGGTAGTATAGTAAGAATTCGTCAAGTCCAAATTTCTAGAGAACCCCACTTACATTAACATATCAGGTAGCGCATTGGGAAAAATCTTTTAGCATTTTTTAGATGATTTAGATGGTATTTTGGATAGAGAAAGATAATCATACATTTAAGTATACTAGAGGTTTTTTTAATTTTCTTCGATGAGGTTGATATAAGGGAAATCATTGGTGTGCAATGTTGATCAAATCTATGCACAACATAGAACAATTTAGAATCATTATTTGATAATGAGATGAGTGATGTTAGGGAAGCCATGGTGTCTACAAATTTATTAGAATATCATGGAATGGTTTAGATGGTGTCTTGATCAAAGTATTCTAAGAGGAATAAAACAATTTTCTTATACTTTTGTAAAGTATTATTCTTACATTGATAAATTCCTTTTATTTAGTTAATGATGAGTTGAGAGTCTCCGTAGATGTCCAACATTTGATAACCAACCATGACCAATGTTTAGAGATTTGTATTATTCTATGTTATTAGTTTATTTGAAGTTTATTTTAAAGGATAGATGGATAGGAGTCCCCTGGGGAGGTATGATGATGATATTGGCATCTCCCCCAGCTAACTCTTAGATCCATAAAAAAAATTGTCAATTTGATTGGATTATATTCTTCATTGATGGTATTGATGGGTTCTTTGGAAAAAAAATTGTGAGGTAGTTTATTATCAGGAAAGGGATATTATGATATTTTATTGGAGATGATTTTCCCCTTTATATATTTTTTGTGAGATGAATTCTAGATCTAACTCAGTCATGAGCATGATCCATCGAGTGATATGGTCAATGTGATATGGTTTAGAATGCATATCTTTGAGGGGATTGAATCTGGTGACAACGTATGTTTTATGATTAAGTAGATAGTGGAAAATTTTGGAAGGTGTGAAGTATAAGGCACAACACAACTTTTTAGCTTCAGTATAATAGGTTTTGTAGTCATGGAGTGTGTGGATTATATAGTAGACAGCCTTTTCTCTACCCTTTTCATCTCGATGTGTTATCATAGCACCCAAGGCATGGTTAGTAATAGATATTTATAGGTAAAATAGCTCCCCCTTGCATGGAGGTATAAGCACGGATGGTGATATAAGATATTGTTTGAGGTCATCAAAGGTTTTTTTAGAGTTGTGATCCCATTTTAAATTAACATCCTTTCGAAGAAGATGGTGAAACAGTTGACAATGATTTCAAAGTCACAAAATTAAATGGTGAACCGATTGAAGTCTACCTTGGATACTAAAAAGTTGTTTGAGGTTTAAAAGAGGCATCTTAATAATGGCTTTGATTTCGGTATGGTCTACTTTAATTCTTATGATAGAAATGATGAACCCTAAAAGCTTTCCCGTGAGGATAACGAATACACACTTAGCGGGGTTAAGGAAGAGGAAGTTATGGATAAAACAGGTAAAGATGACATCAAGGATGGCAAGATGGTCTCTGCGTTGTTTATATTTTCCTAATAGGTCATCAATGGAGTCTTCCATGGTTTTATGAATGTGGTCATGGAAGATGTATGTCATAACTCGTTGATAAGTGGCCCCTGCATTTTTAATTTTGAATGGCACGATGTTAGGATGAGGAGTCAATTAATTATATTAATAAATATATTACACCAAACATTAATAAAATAAAACATTTAAACATCCAACAAAAAAAAATACACAATGACATGGATTTATGTGGAAAATCACCGAGGGGTAAAAACCACGGTGAAACGAGATATTCCATTAATTTGAGAAACATGATTTTATAGTCTAGTAAATCTCCCTCCTCACTTCTCTCCACCAATCCACCATAAGTGAATAATATTACAATGATCCAATATCATATTTATTTGACCCCAGGGGTCACGAACCAATTAAGTGATGGGATGTGACCTTATAAAAAGCACCTCGATTTAATATTGATTAATAATAATCAATTAACATAAACAAGCTTAGTTTATATTAAATAATGAATAAGATAACTATTCTTAATTATTTAATTATAAACTAAGGTTTATGTGCACTTAATATTATGTTCTAACACTCCCCCTTAATATTAAGTGGGGAACATATGCCAACATTACCTGTTTATACAATATGATTTACAAATCCATAAACCATAGTGAAGGTTTAGGCTAACATATCACATTTGAAGGATTTATACACCTTCATCATGCTCATCGTATCTTTTGGTACAAAAGGATTTGGAATCCATAAATCAGTAGTGAATGATTTAGGCTAAGCATGATTTGTGAGACTACATCTCATAGTTTCTCATGGAAAATATCTCAACCAACATCTCTAGGAGCATTTTATAACACAAGGACCTCCTTTACAATAGATGCAACACACTGGATTATACACTATAAACTTAGAGTGACAAGTTTACAAAGATCATGAAAAAATATTTTTTCAATGCTTTACAATGGAGAAGTATAGAGGAGAAGGAGATAACAATCGACTGACCATTAGGAGGTGACATTGCCATGCACACTCCCCCTCAATGGAAACTTTGAAAGGCCAAGCATTACACAAAATATGTAGAACTTTACTAGTACACAATGGCTTTGGAAACATATCTGCAACTTGATATTCATTCAGGTAGTATTGGAGATCTATATCACCGTAGAGAACCTTCTCTTGAATAAGATGCATATGAACCTCTATATGCTTTGTTCTTTGATGTTGAACTAGATTTTTAGAAAGAGAAATGAAACTCTAGGTATCACATAGAATAGGAGTACTTCCTTTAGCTTCCATGTGTATCTCTTCCAACAACCTCTTTGGCCACATGGCTTCTTTTGTTTCTTCCATTGCACTTCTATACTCTTCCTCGGTAGTAGGAATGAAGGTTTTTGGCTTCTTTTTACTGCTATATGTAATGGCACATATACCAAAAAAATTGAACACATATCCAGTTTGTATATTTTATATCTAACATAACATCAACATGGTTAGAGTCATAATATCCATATAGACATCATAATAAGCATAATATAAATCATTATTGATTTCACTTTTAACCATCTATAAAAATTACATTGATAGGTTAAACACAAGTTGTATAACAACTTAAATAACAATATTCTTAACAAATAACCATGTTATATTACCAATATGTTGAAAAATTTCAAAATATTAATCTTGTAAAATATATATTAGATGCAATCAGTATTGGACGTCTCTAATACAAACATAAAGGTATCCCCAAGTGTCATTCAATATGCATATAATAATATTTTTAGTAATAACATACTAATTTAAAAATTAGAAATGTTATATCAACAAAATATATGATATATATCTTCATTATCTATTCTAAGCCTAAAAATTGTGATAAGGCTTGATAGATAACATATCTGAAAACATGACCAAATCATGCAAGAATAATCATAGCATACACTGAAAAAAAATAATCCCTCTAATAATACTATGGAAAAATTCCATGGATTATGTGGAATTTTGATTCAAAAAATGATTGAAGAAGGGTTTTTGGTGATAGCTTACTATGTAAGCACCCTTCACACATTTCATGAAATATAGGAGGAAGATTTAAGTCGAGACCTGTCATACATTCTCCTAAAAAATTATCTAAGTCTTTTATTCCAAATTCGAACAACATTCTATTTTTGAATAAACAACTAAGAAGCCAAAGAAAAACCTTTAAGAACATATATAAGTCATTCTTTTGTATGCTTTCAGCTATAGTGACATCTAGTTTATTCTTAATAAACCATTTATTTTTCATAAAAATTATGATATAGTTATTTTGAGTTAACTATGAATGAAAGGAAATTATTTTTCAATTCAATACCATACACAAAAAACATTTTCTTTTCATTAGTAGTGACAAATGTAGTTTATAGAGTTACTACATTAGATCTATGATTATTCTCTTCATTTTCATTTTTGATTTTGAACTGGTTTATTCCATTTTTATTTTTGAAATTTGTTTTGTTTTTTTACCAAATTTACCATATTTATGACATTTACCATCAAAACTTACTCTTAAGTTTCCATGTTTCTTATCTTTATTAGGGGTTTAAAAGATTATTTTTTATTCTTTTTTAATCTAGATGGATTGTTCTTATATTTCTATGTGAGAAGTTCCTGAGTGGCATTCTCTTTCAAATCAAAATTAGTCATAACCTTTTCTTCCTAGATTATAAGAGCACTCAGAGTTTACAAATCAGGGATGTCTTACTCAGTTTGGTATTTAGAATTCAAGATTGAAATGAAATTCCTAAATATTTCATGTATGTTCAATTGAATAATGAAATACAATAATTTATCTTGAATTAAATTATAGTTACACCCATCCAACTGAGATTTAATATTTTTAATTTTTTCATAAAAATTTGATTACCTTTTCATCTCCCTTCATGAGATTCGTCATTAGTTCTAGAATCAACTTTATAATTTTTGATAATTGTGTACCTTCATGCATTGATTCTAGTTGTGTACAAGTCTCACTAGGACTTTCTTGATTCCAAATGTGAATAAGGAAGTCATCTTACATGCTCCACAAAATAATGGACATTACTTCCTGCACTTTTTGTTGATATGCAACTACATTGTCCATTATTGCTTGTCTTTTGGTTAGAGTTTTCTTCGTACCATTCATGACCGTCTAAAGCTTGCATTCCATAAATTTCACTTTCATTATTATCTTCTAGATGATGTAGTTTGATCCATTCAACATCTACGATTTTTCAATTGTAAAATTATTAGATCCCATTTTTACTTAAACAATTTTTTTAAATGAGAACTACGAGGTTTTTAGTACTAACGGTTTAAAAATTCCCCCTATCGTTGTTCAAATTACGTCAGTCGTATTTCGATGGATTTTCCTTATTCACGTCAAAATTTGACATGTCAAGAAAATATTCTATGCAAACATCATATTAGTTTTCCTATAAGGAAAATTCATTGAAATATAAGTGAATTTTTTTTAGTTTTGCAAGAAAAAATGACTTACTTGATGTCGTAAAAATGAGCACTAGCTTTTATTTCGTAAAACCATAACAAACCAATTTTTTTGTTTAATAAAAAAATACATTGTCAATTTTTAATATTAGATTATAAAAATATCATATATAAATATATATATATAATATATATATATGGGAGCTATCTTTAAAAAATATAGTAAAAAATCATTTTAAGCTCACAACCGAGTGAATATGGTAACTTTTAATGAATTCAACTTTATTTGCCATGTGAGAAATTTTTTTTCCAGCTCGATGAGCTTTGAAGTTTAGTCAACATCCAAGATCAAGGTCACAAATGAGCTACGGTCATCAACATTTCAACTTATTTCCAAACTCAATCAAGCTACACAAACTAACTCCACGTCCATTATGCATAGCTCACACGGTAATTAACAAACATTTCACCAATGTTACCGGGCTAAGCCAAGGTAGGAGCCGAGTTAGCTCGGCCAAACAAAACAAATGGTGGCCGTAAGCCAAATTCACACCACACACCAGGTCCCCAAGGCTTATAAATCCTTAGAAAGACCAACCCGTCGTACCAATGTGGGACTAAAGTCCCAATGGAAAAATAGCTGCAACCAACCTTGGTGACACCAAGTGGAGGAGGGAGGTGGTCGGCTCACTAGAGGGGAGAAGGGTGGGGGCCATGTGGCTAATAGGAGCGTAGGTGTAGAGTGGTGGGTAGAGTAAATGCCACTTGTCGTCACAGATGGAAGCAGTAGGGTTTTTGAAAGGGGACTGCATAGCCATAGTGTTTAATAAGTTTTGGATTATAGTTTCTAGGACTATAGTTTATTAATTTATTTATAATTTTTATTCTATAATGACCGCAATACATAGTATATAGGCTATAGTTTATTTAAATAATGTATAACTTATAATTTAGATTATAATATTTATATAAATTATAATAATTTTGAATTTAAAACCACCCTATAAATTAAAGGGGTCCCTTAGGACATAAGTTAATATTGTTTTTGAATAAAATAGTTAATGAAAACTAATCACTCATAGGTAAAGGGGTCACACCAGGACACCCGAGAGAAGGGATATTGTTGATTAACACTTGAGCCAATAGGAAAAATGAGATTCCTATTTCTATGGAATGTTGTCTTCTTGTGAGAGACCTTGTTTTTAACTTCTTTTACCCTGAAACTTATTACTTTGACCTATACACATTAGAAAACTATAATACTTAACTCAAATATTTGAAAAATCATTTTACCCTTACCTTTATTTTCAAAGGGTCTTGAGAAAGGATTTTACCATGGAAGGAGCTGCACGTAAAAAGATTTGAAAGGGTTGATATAATTATTTTCTTTGTGTATGTGTAAATGTCCTGAGAGAAGAGGGGGAGGGGGTATTAAAATAGTTTTTTCTAACCACCCAACCAACCAACCTAACTATTTGATTGGATAATTAAATTAGGATTAATTATTTCATGCTCCAGTACCATGCTAGGATGAGGAGTTGATTAACCACATAAATATATTACAACAAAAATTAAAATAAAACATTTAAACATGCAACCCATAAAATACACAGTGACACGTATTTACATGGAAAACCCTAGAGAGGTAAAAACCATGATGAAATGAGATATTCCATTAATCTAAGAAACATTATTTTACAATCCATTTAATCTCCCCCCTTATTTTTCTCTACCAATCCACCATAAGTGAATAATATTACACTGATCCAAGATCGTATTTATTTGACCCCATAGGTCACAAACCAATTAAGTGACAGGATGTGACCTTATAAAAAGGAACCCTGATTTAATATTGATAAATAATAATCAATTAACATAAAAAAACTTAGTTTATATTAAATAATGAAGTATATAACTATTCTTAATTATTTAATTATAAACTAACGTTTATAGGAACTTAATAATGTGTTCTAACACATGACATGGTAGAAAAATTTTCCCAAAGGAGTAATGAAGGAGGTTTTATGTTGATCTTTGGTTGTGATAAGGATTTGATTGTATCCAAAGATGACATCCATAATAGATAGCATTTCATGGCTAGTGGTGAGATCAACAAGCTTATCGGTATTAGGGAGTGGGAAGTCATCTTTAGGATAAGT
Source organism: Taxus chinensis (assembly GCA_019776745.2). Taxonomy (NCBI): domain Eukaryota; kingdom Viridiplantae; phylum Streptophyta; class Pinopsida; order Cupressales; family Taxaceae; genus Taxus; species Taxus chinensis. The sequence goes on from CM034150.1 coordinate 459,113,692, forward strand.
GAGATTGAGATTTCAGAAGTTTGTGCAGATGCATAATTTTCCATAGGCTTTAGTCAAGGGTATGATATTAGACACCCATTATGGATAGTCAGTGGGTAATATGAAGTTAGCATAAAGAAGACATAATTCTTCTTTGATGAGGAGGGCTATGCGAGGGTGCATCCTACATAGTTTTTGTTTAACAAGTTTATCATTAGGTACCTTGACGATGTTGTAAATGAAAATGTTATGGTCAATACCTGGCATGTCACTATATGACCATGTGAAGGCCTAACTATGTTTTGAAATAAAATTGGTAAAGTCCTTCAGATCTTCATAATCTAAAGATTCACCAACTTTCATTATATGATGGTCTAACGAAGTTCTTATGTTGGTATCGATCCAAGATTCCTTAAGAAGCGTAGATGTGTCTGGTGGCATAGTTTTTTGAAGGTAATGATCCTGTAGCCCCATATAAGATAATATGGAGTGATCATCATGGCATTGAAGAATGTTGATGGTAGGGGAATCCTCATTTACCATTTTTGGTAATACTAGCATAATGGTCTCAATATTGTTGTTAGTTCGATAACTAAGTGGTCCTAAGTTAATAATGTTGACTAAAAATGTTATATGGGATGGAAATTGTATCATCTGTGTTGATAGAGTAATCTAATGAAGGGGGCGACTCTAGTTCTATTACGGGATCAGATGTGGTGTTTATGAAGATATTTGAGGCTATTTTTTTACAACCTAATAAGTACTTCTCATGGGGCTTGCGGGACTAGTCAAAAACCAAGTCATGTATTACTTGTTCATAACATCCTAGGATAAATCCTTTCCAAGCACAATGATGGAGATACATTTGTGTAAAGGACTAGTTTTATAAGAATGAAAAATATGATACAAACAATTTAGCATAGTGTTGATTATCATGATATGGGGAAGGAAGGTCAATCCCTCCATAGACAAGATTAGTTTTAAAGTGAGGAGGGTCAAAGGAGATGATATCTCCAATGTTGGGTTCGTAGGTTGGTGTTTTATCAGGCTTTCCATACTTTTTTGGTGTATGAAATTAACTAAGAACAAGGAGGCGATAGTCTTTACATGACATCCTCAAAGGAGTTATTGTCTAGAAATCTAGATTTGGAAATGGATGAGCTAATAGAGGCTTCATTAGAGGAGTCTACATTTGTCTTAGGAATGAGCACATCATTTAATCGGTAAGTCGTGTGACAAGATTTAAAGGGACTCATGTCAGATGGAACAATGAATGTCTTACCTTCATATTCATACTTCACAAAATGGTGTAAGGTGGATGGGATATTGTGCATAACACATATCCAAGGTCATCCTAGTATTATATTGTATTAAAATTATCCTTCTACAAGTTTGAAGAGTTTGTGAAAACACGTAACACCTACCTTATTAGGAAAAATAACCATGCATAATGTAGGTTCCAAGGATAATTTTAGTGGTGAATATTTGTAATATGGTGAATAAACCATTTTTGAAAAATTTGAAAAGGTGAATTTTTTGGCGCAGTTCAGTGACCTTTTCGACTAAAAATTATAGTTTAATTTTTTTGGGGGTCAACTTCGTCTACCCTTGAAACTATCCCCTATATAGTTCTAGATTATTTGTTAGGTAGAACACTACTAGCTCACTCATACCACCTAGGGGCATATGTATTATCAATTATAGTAAACACACAATAGGAGGGCGGAGGCTACAGACACACGACGGGAGGGCAGAGGTAGCAGACGCGTGACATAGAGTTTGTTGACGTATAACATGGAGATTTTTTTGACGAGTGATAGGAGTACGGAGGAAGAAAACATGTGATAGAGAGTTTTTTAACACTTGACACGGAGAGTTTTTGTCATGCGACCAGAGGGAAAAGGCTGCAGATGCACGATAGGAGATTTGTTGTTGTGTGACAACAACCTTGTTGACGTACGACATCAAATATCTTATCATGTGTCTACATCCTTCTATCACACCACTTGAAAATTAGGCAAAAAAATTTCATACAACCCCCAAAAAAATTTCCTTCCCATAAAACTAGTTCCAGGGATATTTATCAGGTATTTTCCACCTCTGTTTTCTAAGAGGTCTCTTAAAATGAACCCTGGTAGGGGAAATGGTATCATTAAAGGCTCGTAGTACTGAAGGTGACTGAGTGGCAATAGTGTTGTGTAATTGAATCTGGTTAAAAGCATGTCATGATATGATATTGATTTTAGTTTTGTTATAGATTATAATTCTCTTAAAAAGAGTATCATCGAATTGCTCTATGACAAAGAGTGGGAGAGCATGATCTTTGGGTTGCAATGATGGCATATTTGAATCATCAAAAGAAATAGTAGCAAACATTTTTAGGGTTCCGACCAAATTTTTGAATTGTTTGGGATCATTTGATGGTACTTATATAGATTGAAGGGCATCGATCATTACTTTTCAAATTTTTGGAAAGGTTTGGACAATCTCGTAAAGGAACATTTTTATAGGAGCTTGATGGAGTTGTTTGATGATGGTAATTTTTACATATGAGGTAGATTGGGTGTGTGGAGCAGTAAGGATAGATACCTTAGCCTTAGAAGTTGATGGAATATATAGTTCAACAACAAGAGGGATGGATACCTTGGAATTATTTTGATATAAATCCTTAGCATCTTGTGCACAAGCTCTAGTCATTATATCAACAACTTCAATTTGATGAATCAGGGTTTTCCTAGAAGATGCCTCTCCTTTGTTAGATGTAGATGTAGTGTCGGATGATAGTTTGGGTGTTGTGGTTTTAGGATGGGTTTGTTTATGTTTATTTAGATATTGTAGATCTACATGCAGAATACCTTTGTTTGTGATACTTCGGATAGCATCGTGAAGGGGTTTGCAATCCTCAGTAGAGTGTCCTAAAGCATGATTATATTTGCAAAATGTTTCATAGTTGTCCCAAGAGAGTTTCCACCATCGAGGGATAGATGAATTACATAGAGGTAACACTATGATGGATAGTTGGATGATCTTTTCAAGGGTTCTTGCATAGTACCCTGTCGAAGCCAATGTTGAAGGGAATTGTGTTTTGTGTGATGGGTTGGAAATTGTGGTAGATGATGTCATTTTTTATGCAACACGTTTAGGTGTCAATCAAGGGATGATTTTAGATTTTGTAATAGTGATAGAAAATTTAGATAAAATATGAGGCCCTATAATGGAAGGTAGGGTCTTTGTATGTTACGATGAGATGCTTTGACTACTTTGTGATAAAAAAATTGTTTTTATAGGTGGGTGATTTGTAGGTTACATAGTATATTTGTGAATATTTTTCAAATTATGTTGAGTGACATGGTCATCAAAAGAGTTCTTAGTGATTTTTATGATAGGTTTCTTTTCTGAGGTTTGTGAAGAGGCCACGAGAAATCTTGAAGTGGATGTGGTAGATTTTGAAGGGTTTGTGGTCATATGGATGGCAAGACTAGAGGAGTTGGATGACTCAGTTGGTGCTTTCCTAGTAGAAACACTAGGTTTTAGAGGCGTAGGTGGGAGGTCTTTGATAGTATTAATGGTGTGATGAGATTTGATAACATTAGATTGAGGTTAACTGGTGGATGGGGCGTAATTAGGAAAGGGTTGTTTAAAGACATCTAAATTTGGATTAGGAGTTAGATTAGGATTATCAAGTTGTGAGTCACCTTTGTTGATAAGATCTTGGAGGAAATTTCTAAATGAACGACACCTTTTGATGGCATGTCCTCAAACCTAATAGTATTTACAATAGTATTTTTATTGATACCATGAGGGATTTGAAACGGATGTGTCGATGGGATGGATGGGAGGGAGAGTGATTATATACACTGTTAGGATCTTTTTAAATATTGTGATATAGGATTCCCTAATGATTTTATACTTTTTTTGAGGGTGGCTGCATTCAAAATCTGAATGACTTTTAGATGCAGATTTTATGACAACCGTGTTTACTGAGCCTTTAGATTTGTCACTACTGGAAGACAATTTGAATGAGGACTCGAGATTTGGTTTCTTTGATCTAAGTTTCATTCTACCATCTTTGAGGGCATAGATTTTGAGTTTGTGAGCCATAGTAAAGGCTTCGTAAAGTGTTTGGAAAGATTATATTTGAAGTTTTGATGATATGTGTTTTTTGCATGAATGATTGAATAACTTGATAAATTTGGTTTGTAAGAGGGATAAGGATAATTGATTGATGATATATCTCCAGTGAGCAATGAAATCTGTAGTAGATTCATCTTTGAATTGTTTGACAGTGTAGAGGTTGGTGATATTAACTTTACGGGTGATTTTAATCAAGAAATGTTCTAATAATAGTTGTGCAAGTTGTGCAAAGGAAAAATTGAATATTGTGGGATAACATTATACCAGTCTAATGCGGGCCTTATAAGTACATGGAAAACGTCCTTAACATGAGGTATTGATCATGTTTGATGAGATAAAATGTGTGATTGAAGGCTTGGATTTGCTATTGAGGGTCCTCCTTACTGTATAATTAAAGAAACTTTGGAAGTTCCAAATGTGGAGGATATGCTTTGTAGGGTATGGATGGATGAATAGGTTTTTTACAAATTTTTTTGTATGACATGGTGTTTTAAGTACCCATGGAGGAAGCTTCAAGACTAGATATCATATTCATCAATTCTTGTAACGGATAATTTTTTGGGGATTTTTGGGGTTTGAATGATGATGAGTCAGGCTGATTATGGACACGTGGGTTTGGTTGTTGATATTACAGATATTGATCTATAAACACTAGTTAATACTCTAGTTCTTAAATTATTTACTAGGACCTTAAAAATTCATCAATTTTTAGGACTTTAATTAATCGAAAATTGAAATAATCTTATTTTAGAAGTACCTTATGAATAATCTAAAACTGATTTTAAATTCCCTTAATTCACTGTTTGATCAAAGTCAATTAAATTCAAGTTTACTCGATTTAACTGATTTTTCCTAGAATTATCAAAACTGATTAAAATTTATATCCACATTAAAATATGAATTAATTCTTTGCAAATAATTATAAACTGAAAGCAAAAATCAAACAACACAAATATTATTTATAGGGTTAAGAATTCCTACGTCCCCTGGTTCATTTAGAACCGATTCATTAATTTTTATACTTGAAAATACAATTAAATTATTAAAAAACAAATAATAAATCTTTATAAACCTTCCAAAAGTCTGTGAGAACCCATGAGATCTTAAAATGATCATAATTCACTCTATGTGTTTATTCTTTGATTTTCAATTGATCTTCTTTCAGTTTAATGAAAAAATATGCACAAAATGCTTTACAAAATCATCATACAAACTCCAAAATGGAAGAATGAATATACCATCAGGAGTGACTTTAAATTCTTAGAAAATTCCTAGTTCTTCCCGAGACTTGGTTTTTCTCTTAAGTGCCTCAAAAATAAAGATTTCCAAAAACTACTTTGTTCTAGTCAATTACACAGTCCTACAAAAACTCCACTTCAAATACCATCGATCTCTTTTTATGACTCGGTGAGCTCTCATGGTGTAGCATCGAGTTGTTGATTTTTCATCCATGAGGTTAGGGGTTTGAGCCTCACTAACTGACTTCTGTGTGGTTTTCTTCCTAAAGTGGGAGAAATCCCACATTTGTAGGGGAAAGGGTGGTCAGTTTGTTTTTATATGTTTGTCCTTCCCTACTATTCCGTAGTTACGGCCATGCTTGGCATTATTTTGCATGCCACATAGGTTGTGGTGGCTATCTTTATTCACAACAAAGATAGGTTGACTCTTGAATTTGATGGGAGCCATGTGGACAAGGCTGGCGGTTATGTATAGCACCAAGTGGTTATGGTTAGTCACTTTTTGTCGGCAACTTGGGTTGTAACATAGGTATATGTGATTTGACAGAGTTGGGTGGCCTCGTGGATGGTCCGAGATATGTTTAGCATGGGTGGTTGAGGTAAATAAAGTGTCAACCAAGCTAATTATAGAGATAAGTGGGGCGAGGTTTGTTTGAACATCGTGGCATCTTGTCTATCTGGCCCTGGGATCTCAATTTGAGATCATTCTAATGAAATGCATATTATAATCACATTGTCTTGCAATACTAACAATGCAATATGAAATGTCCCATATTCACCCTACAAATGCACTATCTAAGCATATATATATATATATATATATATATATATATATATATATATATATATATAACATTGTGGCAATATCAATATGAAAAAAGGTGGAAAACGAACCCCTCCTCAAAAAGGATGTGTCAACCCAGACTAAGGGCCCCTAGCTAGAAAATAGTGGAGCCCACCCATCCATAAATGAGCATTGAATACTGAAGTCACAAAACCAAAAAATTTACACTTTTTCTCAATTTCATTTTTGACACATGTCGCGGCCTGATTGGCCAGTTGACCTTTCTTTGTCCTAACTTTGACCAATGGTAAATTTTTTATAGGACCTTTATTTTCATTGTTCCTTATATCGTCAAAAATATCTTGGATTTTTCTTCTGTACTCTCATGATTTTGGGTGATGTTTGGAACTTCAAAAGTTCCAAATTTTCCTTTGGATCCAATAGGGTAAAGGTATGTTATACTGGAGGGGAATACTCGTGAGAATATTGTAGCTAGGATGTGAGACTAAAGGTTGTGATGGTTGAATATAATGGTATTAGATAGGAATGGTCGTGTTAATAAGAGGTTGTGATGGATGACGTATATACTCAAATGGGATGGAAGTGTTGATGAGAGGATGAGATGGATGTGGGATATGTTGATACGGGACATAAGTGTTTATGAGTGGTTAGAATGGTTGAGGCATATAGTGAGAATTGATTTGGGAGACATGGGAAGTTGATGTCTGTTGTAAATAAGGGTGAGTGTTAGTGATAAAACTTATATTGATAAAAGTTTATTAATGTTGGGATTTACATGACCACATTCTGAATAGAGTACGTGGGTTTTTGTGAAGGGGTGGGTTGAAACACACTAAGTGGGATGGTAACCAAGCTCACAGAAGGTGTAGGAGAGATGCTAGAAACTGCAATATGGGATGTGGAAATTAATGTGTTAGTGTTTTGTTTTTAAGATGACGAGCCTAATGAAGGATCTTATAAGGAGGATGACTGTTGATTAGTTGTTTCTTATGATGATACAACATTAATATTTAAAGTGATGATTGGGATTGATGAAGTGGGAAAAAAATGTTTCTGGCCCATCAGTAGTGGAATAGGGATGAATCTATTAGATGACCGGCTTGTGATTAGGGTCAATAAGCTAGGAAATGTCGAAGGTGAAAATAAAGATAAGAGGTTGTTGTATAGGTGTGTGTTGCTAGAGGAATACACCTTAAGAAGCAATATAGGTGTTAAGATCCATGGGGTTTGAATCCATAAATTATGTAAATATTGGATCATCGCTATTGAAAAAGTGAGGACTAGATGAATTTGGGATTTCTGATATAGTTGATTAGCTTTTGGGAGAATGGGGAGGTTTTTTATTGTCCTCTGAAGGTGATTAAAATTCATCAATCACACCTTGGATTTCTTGAATGTGAGACTGGGTATTATCCAGGGATTGTTGCAAATGATCAGTCATATTGTCGTAGTTCTGACAGTGAGAGTATTTTCTGATTAGTACCATGGATTAAAAAAATCACTAAATAAAAATTAAAATAAAAATATATATGGTTGATTAAAATAACACAAACAAGTCAGACAAGATATTTTTTATTATCTTGATTAAATTAGAAAAACATGTGAAATGTGAACAATAGTTAAACAAGGTACTAAGAGATGACAGTCTAAGGATGGTTTTAGGTAATGTTACAGGATTGATTCCTCAATATACCTAAAGGTATGTGAGGCCCAAATCTATGTTAGTTTCAGTATGAGGTGTGGTATTGGGGCCTATCCCCTCACTTCACGGTCCAAAAGTGATAAGGGTGTAAGGTGCTTAGTAGATATACCATCCACCAGAATTTTTTATACTCAGCCAGAACATTGAGTCAAATTATCCTATTGGTGATGAAATCAAAGTAGGTCCACCTAGGAAGGATTTCTTAGATGTAAGCTAAGTTTGATGTGGTTTGGTTATGTGTGAAGTGAGTTTAGTGAATTCAATTGAACCCCTAGTTAAGCTATCTGAGAAAGCAAGTATGATTGTTTGTTTTAAGATCCAAAGGAAGTGTTAATTCGATGAGAACAAAAAAACAAGATGTAGTGCTAAAGGAAAATGATGAAAGAGAAGAGTGTACTTGTAATTTCTTTTCCTTTCTAATTTTTGAGTTTAATATTTTAAGTAATAAGGACAGCAATGCGCTCCAAATTGAAAGATTAGATGAAATAGACAAAAAAGAAATTAAAGATAAAAAGGAAATCTAAATGAAAAAAGGACTAAAGGGTCCCATCGGGCGCGTCAGGATGTTTAAGTTTTTTTTCAGTTATGTGTTATAAATTCATAAAATACAAAAAAAATTAATAAATAGTTTTTACCAATACCTGCATCAACAATCGCAATGTCGAGATGATGAAATATGAACAATGTGAAGAGATCCTCTTTTCCCCAAGTGAGAAGGCTTGTAAGAAGTGACAGCTAAACAAAGGTATATTACATAAAGATAGTAATGAGTTTCTCGGTAAATTTTGGTCCTAGGAATCCAAGGAGAATTCCTTGAAGGATGTCAACTCATTTGATACTATTAAGTTATTCTATAGTGATAAGATAAATAATGACGACAAATGATTTAAAACTCAAGAGGGATGGTGAAACCCTGTTTAGCTTCGTAAGTGGCCCAAGATAGGGAAGTGGAAAGTTTTAAATCCTTGAAGTAGTTATACAAGAACTCTTTAGTAGTGTCTCTCTCCTCGTGTATGCTTTTGATCTAATATTTGATATCTTTAATGTTTGGTGTGAATGCAATGGCATGCATGTTGATTTTGTGGAGGATATCATTTTTTCCCACATGAATAGTTGTTAGACGATCATAAGATCATATATATTGGTAATAGGAAATGACAGACTTGGATCATTCATCTACAAATGACCCATATTTTAAATAACTTGTTAGACAAAAATCAGATACCTGTAAATATGATAGTGATTAAATGATAAGAAAACACAGGGAACGATAGTGATCTAAGATAAAATGTTTGTTTCAATAAAATAATGAATAAAACATACAATAATAATTTTCATAACAAAATTTATGATACTAAAATAGTTTATGAGAATTCTAAAATTTTATGAAAATCATAAAACAAGGGGCTATAGATATTGATCGACGGTGGTCGGGATTCAACAGCGATCAGGGACAAATTTTTTGATTTTGACAAAAAACTTGATAAAATAGATATTGATTAGTGATAGACATAATTAACAATATTGAGGTAAACTAGATGGAATATAGGAACCTATAGGATTCTTAAAATAGGGATTTGGAGTTGTTTAGGAATCTAATGAAAGCAAAAAAGGTCGAGGGACAGATTAACGGTGATCGGGGATTGAAGACAATCTCTATGGATATTGCAAGTTTTGTAAAGTTGATCTAAATGATTGAATAAGAATTATAGCGCAAGAAGGCTATGCGATGGTGTAGATTATAGGCTATAAACTGTGACTGATGTAAAACTAATTGATAAAATAAAAAATAAAGGGTACTAACATTGATGGATAATTTGAAGGTGATGAATATTTCCAGCAGTTGATTAACAATCTAATGAGGCTCATGATAGCTTTGGTAGGGGTATGTTGATGATCTTGAATGAATTAATGTTGTTTATAGGTGTAGTAATTCATCCTCACATACAAGTTCTAACTAACAGCGCAAGGGAGCTAGAGGTTGGCTAAATAGGATTTATGGCATTCATAACGGTCGTCGGTGATCGCGGATCATCGTCAATTTTTTCCAAGAGCTTACAAACCAACATGGAAAAGATGGTAAATGGTTGAAACCATTTTTCATCCAAGATGTTGTGTTGTTGGGTAGAAGGTGGGAGGTTAGGGATTTGGGTAGTAAGAGGTTAGGGGTTAGGATGGGTAGGTTAAATAAGTTATATTGATTTTTAGGTGGTTAGGGGAGGTTAAATAGGATTTACGCGAGTAAGTTATCTTTCACAACGGTGATTTTGAAGTGTAACTAGGATAGTGATAATAATAAGGTTTATACTAATATGTTTAAGGTTTTTCAGGTCTCCTAGGGGTGAAAAAGTGGTGTCTACAACTATATTACTCCTATATTGGCTCCACATTTCCCTTGAAGGCATTTCATTCCATTTCTTTCAGTTTTAGGCTCAATTATTGGAATCTTCCCTATTTGTCGAAAGGGGGTAAGTATTTGGGTTATCCTATTACCCTTCTTTTGAAAATATAATATTTTTTTTCAAATACAATCATCATACATTTTGAGTAATCAAAGAAAATGTTTAAATCCTGTGAAGGTTAGGTTCCAAAATACAAATTTCCAATCTATTACAAGTAGCAACAAATCAACATTGTCACATATTCTCACAATTTTTCCCTTGAATGACCTAATATGGGGGTAAATCAATCCTTGAAATTGGTTTCAAAGACAATCAAGTTCAAACAAATACTATTTTCCAAATCAATACTAACAATTTCAAATTCTATTCTGAGTACCAATTTCTCCTCCCATATGACCTCACTTAGGATCCAATCCAATATATTAGGAATATTTGTTTCAATTTACAAATTAGTTTCACCCTTCCATCATAAAGTGGGGTAATGAGATTTCATTTCCTTTCATATACCAGTTTGCGGGGTTTTGGGACCTAGTAGGAAAGTTGAAAAATGGGTTCAGATTATCATTTGCAATATCTGCGATGGTAGAACCTATTTTTGAGAAATCTTCGTGGTGGAAAGAAAAATAAATAACTCTCCCAACACTCTTTCTCTAGCACTAAAATTCTCAAATCCTTAGTTCAGTGCCAGGATGTTCAAATCCTTCAAATATACGTTAATTTGAGAACTAATCACTCTCTATTTCTCTTTCAATCTCCCAGTTTCAAAGTCTATTATATCTCCTTATGAATTTCATATCGAATATATCCTCTGTGACAACAAATATCACCCCACAAGGATCAAAATTTTGATCCACGGTTCACCATGTTGTGTTTCTAACTATCGGCACACTCCAGCTACAACTCCTCTAACTCACTTTGGGTACGCTCATCTTATATTCCTTTATACTACCTGAATTTCATCCAAATAACATAAAATGGGGAAAATGTAGTCGCTAAAATATGAACTTATCACTATTACATTATGCCTCTTGTATGTTGTTATATACATGATTTTTGAGTATGTAAATTAGGCACTAGTGACACCTCTTCGGTCCTTTTCTTGCTTTGTTTGGTTCTTCTTACGTATTTTCTTTATCATTCACATCTTTTTGGTCGATTCAAAGGGATACATGTTCATGTCTTTTGTTATGTTTTTTTTTTCTTGTTACACAATAGTACCACCCAGACATGACAGTACTACTCAGGTGCTAATATCCTTCTAGGTGCTCCTATCCTATTTTTTTGGTTTTCTCCTTTGTTGGTTTGTATTGGATTTGGGTATTGTTATCCAAAATGTGCCCCACCTCATTTTTTGTGGCTAACTCCTTGTGTTCTTTCCTCTCTTGTGCCTCACTCCACATTTTTTTATTTTAAGGCACTCAAGGCTTTCTGGAAATGGCACCATCAGATAGAGCTCTCTCTCAGCTTTCTAGAAAGGTAAAGTTTGCCTCCTAACTCCTTATATTTTTCAAGTTATGGCTCGGCGGAGTTTTTGTGGAAAATTTTCCCATTTGAGGCCCGCAGCCAATAGGAAGCTGCCACGTGGCATCCGACCAGCGGAGCGTGGGGAATTTTTGAAAATTTTTCCAGAGACAAAAAATAGGTAAAATTTGAAAAATTTTCCCGCCGATCCGTTTTTGGGTCATTTTTGCCCTAAATCTTCAAACGATCATATCTTTTGATCCAGAGCTCATATTTTCACGTTCTTTATATCATTGGAAAGATGTTAAAATTCTCTACATGATTCCATAGTCAATTTCTAATTTTGGTTCAGCTTGGAGAGAGAAAATTCAAAAACAGTTCTGGTACGTGTCCATGGCCAGAAATGACATTTCAACAACCAAATTTAATACAGAATGGGTCGCATTCTTCTCCAATATGGTAAAAAATGATAGGTATGGGTTTGTAAGGTCCTCCATGCTATTTTAATGCATTTTCCATCAATGAGGAATGGGCTCCCACGTTTTTTATGTTTTCTCTCTCCTATGCTCAACCCATGCACTGTAAAACCCAGATTTGGCTCATTTATTCATGGTTGAACACTTTTTGGCATTGCAAACTTCTTCTTTCACCTCCAGCAAGTGATAGTTTTAAGAATCAGACCTTTTTCACAGTTTGTAATAGGTTTATACCTCTTTGATGGTGGAATGCAAGAGATTTTACATGGAATTGATAGTGCAAACTCTGTGAATGCTTTTAGTCCTCTGTTTGTATTGTTTTACTTCATTTTAAGACCTCTAATTACATCTATCAGCTTGTGTATGTTTTTCCTTGTTGCATTTCATGAATTTGTGTCTATTTACATGGCAAAAAATGTTTCACCACTCCTTTTGGTGCATCACCATCTTTAGTTTAGTTTCATTTTTACATTTTTATCCCTGTCTCCTTGCAATCTAGGGTAGAATTAGGATTAGAACCTTTGTAGTTGTGTAAAATATAGATCTAAATCAAAGGAGTTTGAGGAACCAGCCTCTATTCTAGAGATTCCTCTCTCATTTTCACAAGTCCCACACTTGGAGAGAGGTTTCTATGTTGTGCAATCACACTGGATGCTCTAAACATCATTTAGAACCTTGATTTACATCCAGGGGTGCTGCTGATTTGCAACAACAGTTTTGGCACGCCCGGTGGGACCTTAGAGGTCTCATTTTTATTGCAGCAAAGTTGATGTGCATCTACTGCAATTTTCTTGCTTGAAAAGAGCTATAATTTGTATATCTGGCGACTCCAAAGGGGAAGAATCAACTGGTTTCAGCAGTGCAGGCCTGAAAACTCATGAGAAGAATCACTACAAGGTCAAGAGTTGGAGAAGAAGAGGTGCTATTTGAATATCTGCAGTTATCTCCAAGAGTAAGGCAAAGTGGGAGGAGAATCCAAAGGTCTTCATCTCCACCAAACAGAACTCTCTCAACTCCTCCACCTGGTAGGCCTTTCATTCAGTCAACAAGGGTTTTAAGACCAATTAGAATGGCGCAAAACAACCCCTATGTCAACTTCACAAGTAACAGCTCACTTGCCCTCAATGCACAACATCCAATTCCTATTGCAGCCTTGAAGAACATTCCATACTTCACTGGAGAAAATCAGACTACTCCAGGTGATCATGTTAAGGATATTGCTAACCTTTATGCAATTCATGAAATCAATGAGATGCAAGTGGCTGTTAAGTTGTTGGCATCTTCATTCAAGGGGAAAGCATTGCAATGGTTTAGAAGCCTTGGAGCTGGTTCTATCACAAATTGGAATCAGCTGTGTATAGCTCTTCATGAGCAATTTGGAGAGAAGGGAGACAACTTGTCTCTTTTGGAGCAGCTGACAACCATCAAGAGAGCTCCCAATGAACAGCTGACCGATTTTAACTTCAGATTTCAAAAGACTTGGGAGAGAATTCCAGTGGTAGTTAGGCCAACAGCAGAAGGTGCTTTTCTCTACTATCTCAAAGCTCTAAATTCTGATATTTCTATATTGATTTAGTCCATGGGAGGCATAACTATCCCTATGGCTTATAGCATTACCATTAGGGCTGAAAATTCTTTGATCCAAGCTGGCAAACTAGCCCTTAGACCTCCCATGCCATTGTTTCCAAGTTTAAAGAGTCCAAATACCAATCAAGCACCTAATTTGGCTCCTTCTCCCACTCCTAGAAATCAGAGTTCAAATGAAGCTTCTACTTCATCTCCAAGTGCCCCAAATGAGCTTCAAGAAGTCATGAAGCAATTGTAAAACCTAGGCAATGAGCTGGTTACTCTCAAAAGGCAACAAGCCCAAGGTTTTAGACCTTCTTACCAGCCCCAAGCTCACCCTAACAGGCAGCCATACCAACCAAAAGACCACCTAATCCAACTGCAAATGTAAATCAAACAAGGCCTCCTGCCAATAGACCATTTCAGCCCTATAATCCTAATGCCATATCTGCCTCTAAGGCATTGGTGCCAACACAAAACAACGTTGCTCAAGAGTATGATTAGTGTTTTCCATGCAATGAACCTCATAACCAATCTATGTGCTTCAATGGTGCTTTGAATCAAGCATTAATGGTGACAACTACTGGTGTAGGGGGTGAAGGCAATCAAGGAAACAACCAACAACAAGAAACATTCCAATAGCAATCAGCCCCAAATGACACCACATTGGTAAACTGGCAAGCAGAAGATTCCTGTGGCATGAATCAAGTAGTTTCTCAAGGTGTTGCAGCCAACACAAGGTCAAAAAGAAGGAATTTGGGTGAAGAACAACCATTAGCTCCAACCAATACACAACCTTCCATGGCTCCACAAATAGTTGGCAAGAAAAATCTAATTTCAAATGCACAAGGGCAGCTAAGAACAGCTCCTAGACCAACTCAAATACAAGTTATTGTTGCCCACGTGCAAGGAGTGAATGTACAAGCAAAGGGACAGCAAAGTGATCCTTCATCACCATTCAGTATCATTGATCAGATGAAGAAGACAAATGTAAATATATCAATGTGGGAATCCCTATCTATCCCAGGCCAAAGAGACTTGTTACAAGCTGCGATGAAGGACTGGCCAACTTCGAATCAGAGAGTTCAGATGCAAGAGAAAGTGCTCACAAATGCTGCCCAGCCTGAGGGAAATCATGGAGGACAACAAGGTAAAATGTTGAAGCCCCCTCCTTTCTATGTTTCATTAATCATTGGAAATCAGTTAGTGCACAATTGCATGATAGATTCCAGGGCAAGTAGCTCAGTGATGCCTAAATAAATAGCTGATCAGCTAGGGCTCCAGTATGAAACCATATCCAAAGGGGTAGTGCAGCTGGATGGGACAGCAGTAACAATAGTTGGGGTGATTAGAAACTTGAGTCTTACCTTGCATGCATGTCCAAATGTTGTTGTTTTACAAGATGTATCAGTCATAGACCTTCCACCACTCTTTGCCCTATGCTTGTCAAGGGACTTCACAACCAAGATTGGGGGGGATATTTGTCTGCTGATTGGTCACACATGCTGTTCAGAACAAGGTATGGAACTAAGGCTACAATCAGGACTGAACATATTGTAAACTTCCACATTGAGCCTTACACTCCATGTCAGATCAACGCCAATTGTTCAACATTTGATCAAGAAGACCACCCAAGCACCGATGAAGCTGACACCAAGGTTGGAAGCATCCTGGATCTAACTCTTGATGAACGGGCAAACAAGGTACATGTTTTTGATCCTTATCAAGAAGTGGAAGAATTTGAGCTAGGGGTCTATTGCATACATGAAGAAAATCAGCCTATTCCTAATATCACCAAGCCAAACCACAAGGATGACAATGAGGTATGGCAGTTTTTTGATAGATCAAGGAGTAGACAAGGTGCAGGAGGTGGAGCCATGCTTGTTTCACATCAAGGAGTAAAGTACTATTCAGATTTTAGATTTTAGTTTACATGCTCCAATAACACTGCTGAATATGAAGCCTTGGTGCAAGGGATGCATTGGGAAATCAAGAAGAAAATAAAGAACTTGCAAGTCTTTGGTGACAGTGAATTGATTGTAAATCAGGTCAAGGGACAGCATGCTGCCAAGAATGATCTACTTAGGTGCTACAAGAACAGGGTGTGGGACCTCATGGAAGATTTTGAGGTTTTTCGCATCAAATCCATTCCTAGGAAAGAGAATCAAGCTGCTGACAGGCTTGTAGCAGTAGGGGCAGCCTTTGACATTGTGGAAAGCATTCAAAAAGACAAGGTATGGCCAAACATCCACATGATTGTGAGGCCTTCAGTGCCAGATAACAATATCAGTTGGCAAGTGTTTGAGAATGACCAAAAAATCATCCATTTCTTATAAGAAGAAGCTGAGTTCTTAACTAAGAATCAAGAAAAGTTGGAACAACAGTATGGTGACCAGGTGGTATAGCTGAGAACTAACAAGCTGCCCAAGGGACTTATCTCTTTGGAGTCCATTTTTAATCCCAATGATTAGTTTAGGAAAGAGAAAGCAAACATTCAGGTCAAGAGAGAAGATTCAGTATCCATCTTGGTGGAAGAGAACAAACCATTGCAAATTGGAAAGATGACAACTGAGAAAGAAAGGTATGAGTTCATACAACTGTGTCAACAGTTCCCTGACGTGTTTGCTTGGAGCTATGAAGATTTGAAAGGTTTCAATCCCAACTTAGCTCGGCATACCATTGAATTGGATCCAAATACTAAGCCTGTCAGGAAGAAACAAAGACCAGTCAATCCACACATGGAGCCTCTCATGAGGAAAGAATTGGACAAGCTGATTGAGTTAAGAATCATATTCCCAATCAAGCATTCTAGTTGGGTTGCCAACTTGGTTCCAGTCAGAAAGAAGAGTGGAGAGATCAGATTGTGTGTTGATTTTAGAGACTTAAATAGAGCATCTCTCAAGGACCATTACCCACTCCCTTCCATGGAGCAAATCTTGCAAGTTGTGGCTGGCTCTGAGAGGTTTTCACTGCTTGATGGCTACTCAGGCTACAATAAGATTATGGTGAAGGAGGAAGACCAGTCCAAGACAACCTTCACAACCAAATGGAAAAATTTTACATACAGGAAAATGCCATTTGGGCTATCCAACACTGGTGCTACCTTCCAAAGGGAAATGGACATGGCGTTCAAAGGTTTGATTAACAACGTGGTGCTGATTTACGTTGATGATATCACTATTTTTTCCAAAAATGCAGCAGACCACCTCTCTCATTTGAGACAAGTTTTCATGAGGTGTAGGAGATTAGGAGTGTCTTTAACTCCTAGAAAGTGTATCTTTCTTGCACATGAAGGAAAGCTCCTTGGCCATATTGTCTCCAAAGAAGGATTAGTAATTTATCCAGAGAGGGTTGAAGCCATAAGAGCACTACCATTGCCAAGCCACAAGAAATCCCTTCAGAGTTTCTTGGGGAGGATAAACTTTGTTCGGAGGTTTGTCCCAGATTTTGTAGCCCTTGTCAAGCCCATCACCAAAATGTTAAAGAAGAGCATGGCTTTCAAGTGGATAGCAGAAGGCAAGGAGAGTTTTGAAGCAATCAAAGAAGCCATTTCTCAAGCACCAACTCTCATCAACCTGGACTTCTCCAAGGATTTCATCCTCTGTGCATTTGGAGGTAATGACACTATTTCTGCCATTTTGGTACAACAGAACAAGGATAATGATGAGCAGCCAATTGCCTTCTTCAGCCAGAGCCTAGATGACTATGAGGTGAAGTACTCTTTTATTGAGAAGCATGTGCTGGCAGTAATCAGAAGCTTGAAGAAATTCAAGCATTTAGTCTCGAACAACAAGGTCTAGTTATTGGTCTCACATGCTGGGGTTAAGGACTTCCTCCTCAACAAAGATTTGAATGAGAAAAGGGCAGGTTGGATCACCTGTGTTATGGAGTATGACATTGAGATCAAGATCAACAAGCTGGTAAGAAGGAAAGGATTGTGTGAGCAGCTGGTTTTGGGGAAGCAAAAAGAAGTATGCAATGAAGAAGAGGATGTTTTGACAGTCCAGGACAGCCATGAGCCAAGTGGCAATCAAGAAGAAGACAATGTTGCCCCCACTCCTTGCTAGACCCAAGGTATTATACACTTCCTAAGCACAGGCCTATGCCCCCCAGAGATGAATAAGACCCAAAGAAGATACTTCAGATTGCAGGTTGTCCCATATGCCATTGTTGATGGAGTTTTGTTCAAGGAAGAAGTGAATGGAGTGCTGCTGAGATGCATTAGCATAAATCAGATTCATAGGGTGTTGGAAGAGTTCCATGGTGGACCAGCTGGTGGTCATTTTGCACAAAGAGTGACAGCTCTAAAAATCATGAAGGCTGGTTATTATTGGCCTAAAATTTTTAATGGTTGCTATGCATGGATTAAGAGGTGTAAGAATTGTGCATTCTTCACAAGAAAAGAGAGACTTGTTGCCCTTCCATTGCATCCAATCTCAGTTGACCAGCCATTCATGCAATGGGGTTTGGACTTCATTGGAGTCATTAATCCCAATTCAAGTCAAGGGCACAAATGGATTTTGACAGCCACAGACTACTTCACCAAATGGACTGAAGCAGTAGTACTCAAAGATGTAAATGAGTCCAGCATCTTAGACTTTTATGAGGGGATAGCAACCATATTTGGTATACCTGCTACAATAATCTTAGATAATGCATTGGCATTCATTGGATCCAAGGTGACTGAGTGGGCTGTCAAGAACGGGATCTACCTAAGCACTTCATCAAACTATTACCCTCAAGGTAATGGCCAGGCCGAGTCTACAAACAAGAACTTGTTGAGGATCATTAGGAGGACTCTTGATGAGAATCAGAGGTCTTGGCATACCAAACTGAAATCAGCCTTATGGGCTGATAGGATAACTCCCAAGAGATCCACAGGTAACTCTTCATTCAAATTTTCTATGGAAGAGAAGCAATCTTTCCCATGTCACTTGAGTTGCCAACATTGGAACTCATGAAGCAATTAGAGTTGCTAGAGTTTGAGCCCATGCAGGTGAGATATGCAGAGTTGATGGAGCTGCAGGAGGTTAGAAATCAGGCATCCCAAGTAATGGAAAAGGATCAAGCTTTGATCAAAAAGACCTTTGATAGGAAGGCCAAGGATAGATCTTTTCAGGTTGGAGATCTAGTGTTGAAATGGGATGTGGATAGAGTAAAACCGGGAAGGCATTCAAAATTTGATGTCATTTGGAGTGGCCCATACATGGTCACGAAGTGCAAGAACAACAATGCTTTCCAATTGGCCTCATTGGATGGTGAAGAACTGAAGATTCCAGTCAATGGAATCTATCTCAAGCATTGCTTCTAGAGGGAAATTTACCACCTTGTAAATATTAGATCATATTTTCATTCCTCTAAGTGCTTTGCATAGTGTTTTGCTGTAGGTTAGTTTTGCTTTCCCTAAGTGCTTTGGCACAGCTTGTCCCTGGAGATGTTTTACAGTCCTTCCTTCCATCATGTGATATTCCATCTTCCTCCTTGCACATTCTAAGTCAGTTGAGGTTTTAAATAGAATATTTGATGGCTCCATGCCCAATGGACTGCTTCAAGCTACTGGTACTTTCATCTAGCAGGAAGATGACCCCTCTGAGTCACCAAAATTGTTATCCAAAATGTACCCCAGCTCCTTTTTTATGGCTAACTCCTTGTGTTCTTTCCTCTCTTGTGCCTCAGTCCACATTTTTTGATTTTAAGGCACTCAAGGCTTTCTGGAAATAGCACCATCAGATAGAGCTCTCTCTCAGCTTTCCAGAAAGGTAAAGTTTGCCTCCTAACTCCTTATATTTTTCAAGTTATGGCTTGGCGGAGTTTTTGTGGAAAATTTTCCCATTTGAGGCCCGCAACCAATAGGAAGCTACCACTACCACGTGGCATCCGACCAATAGAGTGCGGGGAATTTTTGAAAAAATTTCCAAAGACAAAAAAGAGGTAAATTTTGAAAAAAATTCCTGCCGATCCGTTTTTGGGCCGTTTTTTGCCCTAAATCTTCAAACGATCATATCTTTTGATCCAAAGGTCATATTTTTGCGTTCTTTATATCATTGGAAAGATGTTAAAATTATCTACATGATTCCATGGTCAATTTCTAGTTTTGGTTCAGTTTGGAGAGAAAAAATTCAAAAATAGGTTCTGGTATGTGTCCATGGCCAGAAATGACATTTCAACAACCAAATTTAATACAGAATGGGTCGCACCCTTCTCCAATATGCTCAAAAATGATAGGGTATGGGTTTGTAAGGTCCTCCATGCTATTTTAATGCATTTTCCATCAATGAGGAATGGGCTCCCATGTTTTTTATGTTTTCTCTCTCCTAGGCTGACCCATGCACTGTAAAAGCTAGATTTGGCTCATTTCTTCATGGTTGAACACTTTTTGGCATTGCAAACTTCTTCTTTCACCTCCAGTAAGTGATAGTTGTAAGAATCAGACCTTTTTCACAGTTTGTAACAGGTTTATACCTCTTTGATGGTGGAATGCAAGAGATTTTTACATGGAATTGACAGTACAAACTCTTTGAATGCTTTCAGTCCTCTGTTTGTATTGTTTTACTTCATTTTAAGACCTCTAATTACATCTATCAGCTTGTGTATGTTTTCCCTTGTTGCATTTCATGAATTTGTGTCTATTTACATGGCAAAAAATGTTTCACCACTCCTTTTGGTGCATCACCATCTTTAGTTTAGTTTCATTTTTACATTTTTATCCCTATCTCCTTGCAATCTAGGTTAGAATTAGGATTAGAACCTTTGTAGTTGTGCAAAATATAGATCTAAATCAGAGGAGTTTGAGGAACCAGCCTCTATTCTGGAGATTCCTCTCTCATTTTCACAAGTCCCACACTTGGAGAGAGGTTTCCATGTTGTGCAATCACACTGGATGCTCTAAACATCATTTAGAACCTTGATTTACATCCAGGGGTGCTGCTGATTTGCAACAACAAGTATTTTCTTATCTCCTTTTCACGACCTAGATCAGGTTTTGGTGTCACTATGTGTTGAAATTCAAACAAATAAATCATATATATACACAACCTACTAACTAATCTAAGGGGAAATTGGGCTATCATTTATATATCTACCACATATAAATAACAACACAAGGGATTGCATTTTGGGCTACATAATTCATTGCATAAGGGGAGGCTATTCTGAATTCCATACTACACATTTTTCATTGGGATAAAGTAGTTTTATCGCATTATCTCTTTTTTACGACTAACACTATGAAAACTTATCAGATTGTTATACGATAATCAATATGGAACCTTATGCACATTGAAGAAGGTTGCACTTATAATGGTGATAAGAACACTTCATGTAATCAGCAAGAGAATGAATCACAAAGGAAAATAAAGTATAAAAAGACACATGGTCTAGAGTGCTTATAGATCAAAATTAAGATGTACATATAGGAGTGTTGTGTAACTTTTGTGTATGACATGTCTACACAACCTAACTAACCCTAATGAAATATTCTCACTAAGTGAGATGACTAACCACATGAGATGGAAAATACATTAAGTGTCGATGATAAAATTCATATACACCAACACTCCCCTTCATCAAAGTTGAGGTAGAGGTTTTGGAAAGTCATAACTAAAAGAGAACTTCCCAAGAAAACTAAGAAAGATGTGTAAATGGGGACTAACAACTAAATACTTGATCAGGTACCCATGCATAAACAACATCTCTCTAGAAAAAGAAGAAGAGGATAAAAATGGGCTCCATTATCTATGTCGTATAAGGTACCCATGTACAATAAGGATCTAAAGTAATGGAGGAAAAACCCTAAGGAAAAGCATCCACTTATAGGAGATAAAATAATCCCCTAACAAGCCTAAGAAATATGCGTAAAATGGGTCACGGAACTAGGCCTGATGAGTTACCCATGTACAAAAAACATCTCTTTGGAAAAATAAGAAGATGATAAGAGAACTAGAAATCCCGAAAAAGGTGGGAAGCTACAGCATACATCACCCAAAGAAGAGACCACAAGTGAAGATACTTATCCTCAATGAAGGGCTTGGTGAAAATTTCTACAACCATATCAAAATTCTGTGGTACTGCAAGTCTATAATATCATCATGAATTAGCTCCTGAAAGAAGTTCATATGTATCTCAATGTGCATCGTCCACTGATGTTGAACTGTATTTTAGAAAATTGATATGGTGCTCATGTTATCGCAGTAGATGATAGTGGAGAATTGAACGTTTATATCAAACTTTGTCAAGATACCCTATAACCAAACAACTTTTGTGGTAGCGTTAACTGCTCCTTTGTACTGATCCTCTATAGAATATATCACAATTTTGTTCTTCTTCTTTCTAGACCAACTAACAGAATCCGAACCAAGAGAAAAATTGTATCCTAAGGTATGTTTCCTATGATCTAGCTCATCGACCCAATCAGAGTTAGTATATCCAACTAAATCAATGTCTAATACTCCTAGATAGTGAATTCGATCCATATAAGTGCCACAAACATAGTGAAGGATCTATTTTTCTACTTTCCAATAAAACTCATGAGGCTCATATATGAATCTAGAAATGATCCCAAAAGCATACAATAGATCTAGACGAGTCTAAGGTAAATCAATCTCCCCACCAACTGTCAATAAAGTCGATAGAGGGTACCATCAACCAAGGGACTAGAGCAATCAAAAACTAACTTCATAAAGGAAATGAGTAGGAGAAGGATTAGAATCAAACATATGAAACTGAGAAATCAAATCAAGGGAGTATTTATGATGCAAAATCATAATTCCCAAGTTATATTATGATATATGAATCCCAAAAAAGTAATGAAGCAATCCTAAGTCAAACATAGAAAACTAATTGGATAAGGTTGTCTTCACATAATTGATGATAGATAAAGAATTTCTTGTGATCAACAAGTCATCAACATACAGAAAAAGGATAAGTATGGATTCATCCTTTCAAAGAATGTAAACATTTGGGTCAGAGTGACACCGAGTGAACCCTGATATAAGTAGAAAGGATGCCATCTTAGCTCACCAATCCTGAGGGTCTTGTTTGAGGCTGTATAGAGATTTTTTTAACTTACAAATGAGGGAGGGATCATGGACATAACCCATAGGTTGTTCCATGTAGATATCTTCCTCTAGGTCCCCGTGAAGGAAGGCACTATTAACATCAATCTGATGGACTTCCCATCAGTTTGCATCAGCGATGATGAGGGTCACTTGAGTAGAAGTAATATTTGCAACTAGAGAAATTTTTTCTGAGTAATCAACCCCAGCTACCTGAGAGAAACCCATATCTACTAGTTGTGCCTTAAACTTATCGACATCACCATCAACACTATACTTTGTTCAAAACACCACTTACACCGAATGATTATTCCTCATTTCAAAAGAGGATGAGATCCCAAGTATCATTCTTCATGAGTGATGCATACTCCTTATCTATGGTAGAATCCCACTTAGGAATACCAGAAGCCTCTTGGAAATACTATGCATCAGAAGAAAAGGAAAAGAAAGAGTGAGGTCCAATGAAATATGAGTGATTATGCCTCTTATCTAAAGGATCTCCAATTCACTCTCCATAACTCTATAAATTTTTCATAGCCCAATGAGGACTAGGAGGATTAGGCCTGGAGTCAGAAGATTCTCCACTCGAGTGAGAAGGAACAAGGTTCAAATCAATACTACCATCAGAATCAAAAGAATCCAAAGAATGTAGGTCAGGAGGTGCAGGAGGATCAAGTGGAGGAGGATCATGCTCAATAACATCATCATTTGAAGAGTTAGATTTAGAATCAAATAGGATAAGAACCTCATAGGGTAGAGAAGTAAAAGTTAAAGAAAACTTTTCGAATTTCACACCTCTCGATATATCGCTCATGAATAGTAGGGTTCAAAAATTGATATCCCTTCACGCCATCATGATACCCTATAAAGATACAAGTTTTGTAATATGGTTCCAAATCCTTGGATTTATTTTTGGGAATCTGGGCCATAACCTTGGATTTGAAAACTCAAAAGTTCTCAACATCAACCTTGCTTCGAAACTAGGCTTCAAAGGATGTCATCCATCTTACTACCTTGTGTGGAACAAAGTTTTTAATGTAACAAGAATATTTCACTGCTTCGAACCAATACTGTGGAGGAAGGTACTTTGAGTGAACCATACAAGTGGTTATCTCCTTAAGCATTTGGTTCTTTCTTTTAGCAACTCCTTTTTATGAAGGGTTATAATAAATTATATGCTGCAAAGAAATCCCTTCTGAAGTATAACAATACCTGAACGTATTTCTCATATGCATGCCTCCATTTACAATTCAAATAGCCTTGATAGACGGTTCCGCTTATTTATTAGCAAGATCCTTAAAGTCCCTAAAGTGGTCAAAAGCTTCAGACTTAATCTTAAGAAAATATACCCAAGTGTAACATGAAAATTCATCAATGAAGGTTAATATATAAAGATATATAGTAAATAAAGGAGATGGGAAAGGGCTAGAGATGTCACTATGAACAAGATCCAAAAGACTAGTAGTTCTCTAGGCTTCTTGTTTGTCAAAACTCTTTTCAGGGTACTTTTTGAGGGCACAACCTTCACAAACTATGACATGGGGTAACATGTTGACCATTTCGTTTTGGCTCAATTGTTCAAGGTAATGAAATTTTAGATGGCCAAAATGATCATGCCATAGCTTACTAACCTCATCTGCATGAGTGAGCAAGTCAGCGGACGTAAAATCAATATTAAAGTGTGAGAAGGTATACAACCGTGAATGGTGATTTTCCTTTCCCTCAACCACTGTAATGTCATTTTGAAGCTCACAAATAACCACTGAGTTAGGACCAAATTCTACTCACATTCCTTCACCAAGGTGAATGATTTGGTAGACCGATAGAATATTGGTAGAGATATTAGGAACACTCAACACTTATTTAAATGAACCCCCATCCATCTCTACTGATCCAATACCAAAAACCAAAACTTTTGTGTCATCACCCAATGTGATTTGGGACATGCCATATGGTTCGATGTGGGAAAAATAAACATGCAAAGAATCCATGTGGTGTGAGGCACCATAATCTATAATCCATGTCAATGAAGGAGAAACTCTAGCTAAAAGGGTATTTCCTTTCTTCTTATCATATTTAGACTCTCTTGCATTGGAAGACTTGGCTTTCGGAGAATTTTCTTTGATAGACTCAGGAACACCTATGTGATTATTCTCAAGTAAATGAGTAAGGTGATCAATTTTTTTTCTCATAAATTGATTCTCTTGATGACCAGTCTTCTTGCAATAGGAAAACTTACACTTTTATTTCTTTTCTTTAGGCTCAAAATTTGAAGCATTCATGTTAGGTTTGGTTTTGGCTTGGTTGTTCTTAGTTTCCTTCTTAGGTTGGTCCTTTTTTTCCTTCTTATTTTCAGTCTTCTTTCCCTTACCACAAATTTCTACAAGGGAATGTGACTTGGACTTGACAGACTCCATTTGAATGAGTTTTTCCTGTTCTCAAATGATTTGGGATGAAAAATTGTCAAATGAAGGCATATTCCAAGCACTTCCCAAAGCAAATTTTGTAGCATGAAAAGTTGACACAAAGACAAATTATTTGGGGCCTATCTTAGAAATAATCAACAAGATCAACTTAGAATATTTCTTTTCCACTTTACATTCCTTTAACAACAATCTTGTGTGGACGAACTTTGAGAATAGTGCATATAGGTTTTCAAAGTCACTAAGCTTTAATCCTAGTAGTTCATTTTCCAACTCATGCGATCTCATGTCATCTTATTGTCTAAACATATCATCTAAAATTTTCCACACAAAATTGGGTGTTTCATATGACTCAATGTAGAAGAGAAAGTTAAGAGAAACAAACATACAAAGAAGACATAACGCTTCATCACTTCTGTTCAACAACTTAGATTTTTCAGGCTCATCCTCAGGTTCAGTATCAACTCCCATGTTGATGCGAATCAACCTTTTACCTCTTATTTTTGTTACCATTTTTTATCTTCATTCGAATAAGTTAAACAGTGTGATTAAAAGAATTGAAAGTACATCCACTATACAGAGATAGAATTAAGGAATGCAAAAAATAAAAACAAGAAACACAACCACCCAAGACAATATTATAACCCCCTTATTTTGAAACTTTATAGTTTAGTGCAATGGATACAATCATGTGCAAATTTGCGTCATGAAACAATTGGTCACTCACCTTGCAATCAGCCTAATAATTCACAAGATATGAGACCACAATCAAGTTTCATTGAACATAGAAAATTGACACCGTAAACAAGCACAACTAGCTAAAAAATAAGAGAAGGGGCGAAATCAAGTCCTATTGTGAGAAAAGGTGTCTCACGTCGTAATAGAAACCCCCTTTTTACAAAATTTTGGCATACGCATTCACTAGTCCGTAAAAATGAATGACTATTACAATGTAAAAAAAAGGCTCAAGATGAGTCCCATGGACCTCCAGGATGTCAAAAAATCTCCTAGAAGGAAAAAAAAAACACTAGAAGGTGCATTACACACTCCATGAAACAATTTAGTAGAAAAAATCGTCTAATAATGCTAGAAATCCAACTTTTAAAAATGCACAATTAACCTAATTTTAGAGATTAATAGGCAAAAAATGTTATTCTAACGTTAAAAATGACTATTAATACTACTAATCTAATATTAAAGAGCTTATTAAAAATAATTAGATACCTAAAATTGATAGAGCTCTAAAATGAGATTAATTAAATTAATTTTCCTTTTAAAATATATTAGATCCTAGACTTTTAGCTAGGATCCACCCTTATTTTAAAGACACCTCACCTAAATTTAAAAACATCCCTTATATCATTAATCTCAACCCACTCTTTATAAAAACCCCAAATAAACACATCGCTTGAAATATAAGATAAAACTTATTTAAACAATGTCACCTTGTTTTAAATTAACCTTACCTCATTTAAAGGACCCTTTAATATAAAAAACAAATGCTTTTTAAAAACTTCGGTTTTTGAAAAAGGAGCATCCAACTCAAAAATCGATATGGGGGGCTCAGGGAGCGGGTAGAATGAATCGTTTGTTGTGTTTGGCAGGTCGTGTGGGATTAAGCCTAAGATAGGGGGTGAGGACAGGACGAGTAGGGTTAAGTGGGTCACTAGGAGGATCAAAATGGATCTGAATGCAATGGTTCATGAGACAAGGGAGACAAAGAATGGGAAAATTCTTTAATGCATGCCAATAAGAACACAGGCTTGCAGATGGGAATGGCCAAAGAGAAAGTAACCCAGGGTGGAGAGGGAAACACATGCAAGAGAAAGGATGGCTTTGTTTCAAACAGTGTAGAGGAGAGCTCAAAGATAGATAAATACACAACCCGACGCTCGGGTATAGATATGAAAAACGCAACAACCTAAAAAAGATATCTCAAGTCTGCAACACATCAAGGCATGACAAGTTAAACAATGAGCATCTATGTAAAAACAAACATGGTGCCAAGGTCAATCCATCAATGAAATGCAATAAAATCAAACATGCAAACCCAATACATTGACCAATGCAACAATGCAAAGGGAAAGAAAAAGCAAATGACCCAATATGCAAACATACAACTCAAACAATGCAAGGATCCAGCTCACCAACACGAACTGGGGAACTTAGCTCACCGAGCTAAGCTAGAAGGATCTCTCCCATGAAAGAGGTGACAGGCAGGAGGGAAAGACAAATAGAAAACATAGGATAACCAGAAATACAAACCATGAGGGTAGAGATTGAGACAGGTCCAAATACATAAAATTTTTAAAAATGACTTTCAATTAAAAAATTACTTATTAAAACCATAAATGTAAAACCTACCTATAAATTTTATCTTTCCTCCAAACTTAGCTACAACTTACTAGATCTGGTTGTGAAACACCATAAACTTTCACATGCACAACCAAAAAACTAGTACAAACTCTAAAAAATGAGATTATTAAACTTATTAATAAGATTCCACAAGATAATCGAAAACTTTCACAAAAAGCACGAAAACTAAAAATGAAGTAATTAGCAACCAGATTCAAATGATTGCACGTTTACCAAACAATAGCTTTGATACCATATTAGATTATTCTGCAAGGATCAATATGGAACCATGTGCACATAGAAGAGGGTTACACTTCCAATGGTGATGAGAATGCTTCACGTAATTAGCAAGAGAACGAATCACAAAGGAAAATCGAGTATAAAAAGACAGTGTCTGACATGCTCATTGATCAAACATAAAAGATACATATAAGAGTGTTTTGTAACTCCTATACATGACACATGTACACAACCCTAACTAACCCTAATGACCTATTCTCACTAAGTGAAATGACTAACCGTATGAGGCAGAAAATATTTTGAGTGTTGATGAGACAAGTCATGTACACCAACACAAATGAGCTCAAGGGACACAATTTTAATCACACACCACAAGATCTACATGGAGTGTGAAATGTAGTGCAGTGCTTGGAAACAAGATCACATCGAGGTGACCGTTGGGGTCATTCCAACTCTTTCGTATACATTTTTCATTTAGTTTAATATGTGTTTGAGTCTTATGCATGTATCTAGGGTTTGTTTTATGAGTACATGTGTGACAGAGCAGAGGTAAAACAAACCTAACGTGACCTACAGAGAGCTAAAGGTGACCAAAAAGTGACTGAAAAAATCATATCCTAATTTTTCCCTCAGACACTAGCTCCAAAAACAAAAACTAACCCCCAGGAGCACATGTCCTCTCCCAAACACTCATGTCCCTGAGATCATCACATGCAAATTTCAAAATCAAATATTACACAACGAGATACAACTAATTTTCCCCTAAAATGAATGTGTGAGATGAAATTCAGAAATAATCCCTTTTATGCAATGAATAATGTAGACCAAATGTCATCCTTGAATTTTTCTTTTCCCAAATAGTAGATAGCAATTAATAGCCCAAGTTGTCCAACCCCTAATAATAGTGAGTAGATCATGTATATATATATATATATATATATATATATGATTCCCTTGTTTGAATTTCATCATTAACAACCAACAAGGTTGACCCAAAGTGATAAGAAAGGTTTTAGAAAAGATAACAAATGATGTGGCATTTCAAATTTGAGAAAATGGGGGAAAAGGCATAAGTACCCAAAGGGGACAGTAGCGCTTGGGCACTTATGTCCCTAATGTTTTCTTGTGTCCAGGATGCTCAAAGGATAAAACATAAAATACAGAGTTGGGTCACACATTATTCAATGTTCACAAGTAAAGTGTTAGAATATTAATATTAAGTGTTTTATATCATATAAACTATAGTTTATAATTAAATAAATAATAATATATACATTTTTATTTATTTAATATAAAATTTAGGTTTATGGTTAAATTTATTATTAAAATCAATTAATATGTGGAGGGGTGCTTCTCGAGAAGACACAATCGGTAACTCCACTTATATATGTCTCTCAAGGCCTGGTAAAATTAATTGAATGGATTGAATTTGATATGGAGAGGAGTGAGGTGAAGGGCGTGTTTACTGGAATGTAATTTTGTTTTTCACAATTAGTGGAAATATTACCGTTGTTTGTGGTTTTGTGACATTCGGGGTTTGCCACATTAAAACTTTGTGTTTGTGTTATTTATAATTCTCATGTTTTATATCATAATTTATTAATTGTGTATTAATTAATTAGTGCTTAAATTCTCAGACCTCACATGGTACTAGAGTGGGTAGGTTAAATAATTTAACTATTAATTTATTATATTTTTAACAACCATGTCAGTTGGTTGGTGGTTACAACCCATGAGATATTTAAATATGCCCCATTCAATTCTTTTTTATACTCCCACATAACTTCTTGGGAATGTTTCAAATATTATTTGGTTGGTGTTTTGAAAAATCTTCTCTCCGCCCACTCCTCATTCACAAGGTAAGTCTTGTTAAATTTCTTGGAAATAATTGAAGTTTTATAATGTTTGTATGGTTGCAATAAAATAATTTATCCGGGATTAATGTGAAGGTCTCCAAGTACAAGACAATCTCCACAATAATAGGATCTCAAAATCTTCCATTAGCTCGGGACACATAAAGTTAGATAGAAACCATTCTCTTTGGTTATATTTAAATTTAAATTTTAAGTGTATATTATGTTTATATTATAAATCTTAAAACCTAATACCTATAATTTACGCCCCCTTTAAAACATAACACATAATATATTTTATTATTTTATTTCTATGGTATGTTTACCCTTATAACTCTTGTTATATGGCATTGACATATATAACCACCAGTAAAGGTGTGGCATATATTATTTTATATATTTTTGAATCTAAAGTAATGCTTACCACCTTCTGCGCATAGCTTTCCATGGAGTGTGGGGCTCACGGGTTAGTTTGTGACTATGGTAACCATCCTTAATTGTTGTTTGAATGACCACGTATTACATAATCCCACATTGAAACGGAGGAGGAGGATATTCCTTCGTGATTTGGGCCATATTTCGTTGGCTTCTCTCATCTCAGCTGGCAAGGTCGTTGCATTGAGTCCTAGGTTGGTTGTGGTTCTTATCTTTGGCTCGAAAATGAAATGTGAGGTGGTCGGTAGGTTCTTCCAACTCACCCATCACAATGTAACTCGGTAACCGGATCGGTTATGAGCTTAGTCTTAACAAGGAGCTTGGTCTCCTAACTGATTTTTAAAAAAAATAATAGAATTTTTTTTTTTAAGAAATTTAAAAATATAATTTTAGGAAAATATAAATTAGAATATAATTGTATTTCTTATTTTTTATTCTTTTTTTTTTGAAAAAAAAGTTATCGTAAAGTTTTCTTTATTAATATTACGACAATTAGATATGTAAAAATGTCATAATCATGATTTTTAGGGATTATTTTTCTCTAATTCGAAACTAAGAAAAACTTATTATTAATTTTTTTTTTTGAAAATAATGAAATTAATTGACAAAATTGATATTTTCTATAAGAAATAGGTGACATGATAACTTCGGCGTGAAAGAGGACAAAAACTCTGAAATTCGGTGTGTATTTTCACTTAAGAACGACAGAGGAATTTTTTAAAACCCTTTGTAATTTTTTACCTTCATAAAAATATGTTTTTCTATCAAAAAGTGAAGAATAAGGGCTTTAAACATTTAATTGTCATAATAAGCTTGTCTTTTGCTCTTGATTTGAATTTTTAAAAGCTTAAAAATGGGGTCTAATCACTTTAGCATTGACAAGATGCAGATGTTAAATAAGACAAACTACAACATTCAGAAAATCAAATCGAAGGCAAAATTCATAGCATGCAAACTTTATACTGTCATAAATGGTACGAACAAGGCATCGACCTGCAAATAGGTGACAACAGACAATGTATCCGCATTTCAACAAAAAGTATAAGAAGTGATGTCTATCATATTGTGAAGCATGCAATATGACTTCCTAATTCACATCGAAAACCAAGAAAGTCTAAGTGAAGCTTGTACATTGTTAGAATCAATGCACGAAGGTATGTGTTTTTCAAAAGGTATAAAATTGATTCTTGAGTTAATGAAAACTCCCATGATGGGAGACGAAAAAGTAGTTATTTTTCTTGACCCTTTGGATCCTATTAGAAAATATTAAATCTCAATTAGATGGATGTAATTGTAATTTGATTCATGATAAAATTTTATATTTTTATTCAAATAAACATTCATGAGAGATTTAGGAACTTCATTTCCACTTTAAATTCAAAATATCAAACTAGACAAGATATTCCCAACTTATCTACTCTAAGTTCTCTCATAATTCAAGAAACATTAATTTGAAGGAGAATTTCACTCAAGCACTTCTCACACAAAAACCTAAGAATAATTTTCTACATTTAATAAGAATCAAAAATTGAAATTTTAAACCCCTAGTAAAGAAAAGAAATCAAGGAATTTAAGAGTCAATTTTGATGGGAAATGTCACAATTGTGGGAAATTTAGACACAAAAAAGAAGACTATAGGGTAAACAAAAACAATCCAATTTTCAAAATCCAAAAAGGGAACAAACCAAATAAAAACAAAAATCAAAAGAACAATAAAAAACTTAATGTATTTACTTTAGATGTTGCATTAATCACTTATAAAGAAAACGAATGGATATTAGATAGTGGTGCATCTATGCACATGACTTACAAATATGATATTCTAACTAATATTTTTTTATTAAAGGTAAAAGGTTTTCTGGCTGGGATCCTACCTAGGTACAAAAGAGGCTTGAAGCCTAGATAAAATGATACAAAACAAGAGATCGACAACAAGACTAGCACTAAGCATAGTCAACAAGAAATCTAAGAGCCTTGGTAAGACAATGCAATGTCGTCACAATATTAGCACACAGTTAACCCAAAGCCTATAAGAAACAACAGAAGAATCAAAAACACCCAGATAGAGGAGTGAACCACTCACTTTTTTCTCTACTTCTGGTGATTCTTCCACACTGCAGAACTGAATGCTTACATTTATCTCATCTCGAGAGCATTGTGGTCCACCCATCCTCACATTATTTGACAAGCCCAACCCCAAATGTCGATTTGATATAATCTCTGTAATTTTCACCCTCCCAAAATTCAAGGACCTAAAGGGAATCTAGATTAAACCAGGGGGAAGCACCCAAAGTGGTGTCTTCTTTTTTACAATATCGGTGGTGTTCTTCAAAACCACCTCTAAGTTCACCTCTGGGGATTAGACCAAAATTGACATAGAAGTCATAGTTTCTGTATGAGTGCATCTATGGCCTTCAAAGGCTTTGATTTTTCTCTGGATATTCTGAATAATATTAGAGAATGTAATGATCAAATATATCTAGGTGATCATTCCATTCTCAATGTTTAGGGTCAAGGAAAAGCTAAAGTTTGCAATGGTTTTATAAATGATGTTTTATGTGTTCCTAAATTAAAAACGATTTTTTTTCTTATTCACAACTAACTCAAAAAATGTATAGTGTAATTTTACTAAAGGATACATGGTTTATTAATAATGAGTTAGATGTTACTATTGTTGAAGGTATACAAAAGAATGGTTTACATATTTTTAAAGGTTTTACATCTACTTCATGTTTATCTACTCAAAATAACAATGATGTTCAGTTTTGGCGTGAAATATAAGGTCATGTTAACTTTATGAGCATGTATGACATGTCTCAGCTTAACCTTGTTATTGGTTTACCACCTATCTCTCACTCTCAAGAAACATGTGAAGGGTTTTTACGTGATAAGAAATTAGAAAACCCCTTCCATAGTCATCATGAAGCTAACTCCTTAGAATATCTGGAACTTTTCCACAGTGATGTTAGATGACCATTATAATTTTCTTCCCTAAACGGTTCTTTCTATGTTATCACTTTCATTCATGATTATTTTGGCATGATTTGGTGATTCTTTATCAAAAATAAATCAGATGTTTTATCAAAATTTAAAGAATTTAAAGCTTTAGTTGAGAATAGTTCTAGCCATAAAATTAAAAAACTTAGAAAAAACAACGGAGGAGAATACATTAGTAAAGCATCTAATTTTTTTATATCCAATGTGGTATACAAAGGGAACTTGCTTCTCCTTACTCTCCTCAGTAGAATGGTATTGCAAGAAGGAAAAACCACACCATTCTTGAAATGGCTAAAACCATGTTGCACTCAGCTCAAGTTCCTATGTTTCTATGAGTTGAAGCAATGAATACCATTGTTCATATTTTGAAAAAAGTGCCTATTAAATCAGTGTTTTAATTTACTCCCTTAGAAACATGGACTAATAAGAAACCTAGTGTATCGCATCTGAGAACTTTTGGAATCCCCACCTCTGTCTTCATTCCCAAAGTAAAAAGGAAGTTATATTAAACCTCCTATCCGTGCATATTTGTAGGGTGTGGAAGTAAAACAAAAGGTCTAAGGATCTATGATCATGCAAATCATGAAGTTATTAAGAACATGAATGTTAAAATCTTACAAAAACTCTTGTGTTCTCCTTATTTTGCTTCTATTTATTTTGTCTATGATGATCCTTATGAGTTAGAAAATAATGATCTTGATAATGATGATTGTGATGATCAAATAGATGGTAATAATGATTCTATAGTTGAAAAAGAGTCTCTTTATATTTCCTTTATAACTAAAATACATAAATGAGCTCAGTCTCTTCTTCAAAACTCTAACCCGATAACCTTAGTAAGATGATTAAAAGCACCATACATATCATGTCTTGATGATTATGTATGAGTCGAAATCCCAATCTTTCAAAGAGGCGTATCATGACATAAGATGGATAAAATCTATGAAATATGAATATTTTTCCTTAATTAAAAATCAGACTTGGGATCGTGTCCCTCCTCCGAAAAACCATAGTATTGTTGGATCTATGTGACTTCAAAAAATCAAATATAAGGTCGATGGAAATATTTACAAGTTCAAATCCAAGTTGGTAGCTCGCGCGTTTACTTAAAAACTGATATCGACTACATAGAAACCTTTACACCCGTTGTAAAAATGAGCACAGTTAGGATTCTTATTTCCTTAGTTACTCAATATGGTTGGGAAATCCACCAAATGGATGTTAAGAATGCATTTCTAAATGGTGATTTAAAAGAAAAAAATTACATCACTCAACCTAAATGTTTTGAGGAACCTAAAAAGGAAGTGTATGTGTGTAAACTGGAAAAAAAACTCTATATGGCTTAAAACAAGCTCCTAAAGCTTGGTATGCAAAAATAAATAATTTTTTCAAATATATTAGTTTCATTAACTATTTTTTTTATAATTATATTTTGTTAAAATTGAAAATAAACAGTTTTTTCTTATTATATTATATGTTGAGAATTTTCTTATTACTAGCAATTCTAATAGTTTAATTTTCAAAATTAAAATTAAATTGAAAAAATAGTTTGAAATGATTGATTTAGGATTATTACATCATTGCTTAGGCATGGCAATTTTTCAAGATAAAAATTCTATGGTTGTATCTCAATCACAATATGCTACTAACTTGCTTAAAATATTTAACATGGTAGGTTGTAAATTAGTTGTTATTCCTATTGAAGTTGGTTGTAAACTTGAACCTAAATCTGCATGTGAAAAAACTAATCCTACTCTTTACATGTAGTTTGCAGGTAATTTAATTCATCTAACAATTAGTAGACCTGGCATTGCATATGTGGCAGGTATTGCATCCAAATTCATGTATGCACCATATCAAGATCATTGGAAGTTAACAAAAAGAATACTAAGATATATTAAAGGAACAATTAATTTTAGTTTACGTTATAATTCTTCTGATAATGCATGTTTATATGGATATTGTGATTCTAACCATGCTGGTGATATGAGAGAAAATATACAACTAGATATGTGTTCAAGTTTGGTACAAGTTTCATTACTGGGAGCAACAAAAAATAGTCAACAGTCTCCATCTCTTCTATTGAGGCATAATATAGAAGTGTGATGGAAGCAGCAAAAAAAGTCATGTGGCTAAAGCGGCTATTGGAAGAGATTCACATGGAAGTTAAAAGCAGTACTCCTCTTTTGTGTGATAGTCATAGTTGTATTTCTCTAGCTAATAATCAAATTCAACATCAAAGAACGAAGTATATAGAGATACATATGCTTTCATCCGAGAGAACATGTTTTGCGGTGATATAGATCTTCAGTACTGTTTGACAGAAGATCAAGTTGCAGATATGTTTATGAAGCCATTGTGTGTTGTAAATTTCTACACATTTTGTGTAATAATTGGCTTTCAGATTTGTCATTGAGGGGGAGTGTGCATGACAATGCCACCGCCTAATGTTTAGCCATGTGTTTTTCTCTTTCACCTTTATATTTATGCTCCAAATTAAAGCATTGTAAAAGATTTTAATTATGATCTTAGTAAACTTATCACTCTAAGTTTATTGTGCAATCCAATAATGTTATATCTTGTTGTAAAGGAGGCCCTTACTTTATAAAAGGATATTAGAGATGCTAGTATAGATTTTCCATGAGAAACAGTGAGATATAGTCTCACAAATCATGCTTAGCCTAAATCATCACTTCTGATTTATGGATTTCAAATTCTTTTGTACCAAAAGGTAAGTTTAGCGTGATGAAGATGTATAAATCCTTCAAATGTGATATTATAGCCCATAACTCTCATTGTGGTTTAAGGATTGTAAATCTTGTTGTATAAACAGGTGATGTTGGCATATAAACCCCACTTAATATTAAGGGGAGGTGTTAAAACATTAATATTAAGTGTTCTAAATGATATAAACTATAGTTTATAATTAAATAAATAATAATTTATAATATTTTTATTTATTTAATATAAACTTTAGGTTTATGGGGAAAATTGATTATTAAAACCAATTAATATGTGGAGGGATGCTTCACAAGAAGAAACACCCGGTAACTCCATTTATATAGGGCTCTCAAGGCCTAGTAAAATCAATTTGGTGAATTGAATTTGATATGGAGAGTGAGTGTTAGGAGATGAATTAGTTATTGTGAACATTAATAATGTGTGTGTAATTATATTATCTAGATGATAATATAATATTGTAACAGTTAAAATATATTGGTGATTTGTGTAATCATTCACATAGATGATATTGTGAGTGAGATAATAAAGGGTTTGAGTGAGGAAGAATAGGGATTAGAAGAGAGAATATTGGAGAGATTAGATGAGTAGTTGATAGGATTTGAATCCACCATTATGGGGATAAAATCCTTATATAAATAATTGTAATATCTCACTTATTTGAGATCTTGAATGATTGAATAATAGCTTGTTTTTTATTGTGATCATTTTATTGATGTATTTTTCTTCAAAAATATGATCCAAGGTTAAGATTTGGTATCAGGGAAGGAAAATAGATCGGCTCCTTGCATGACATGCATGCACATTGAGGTAGAGATAGCATGAGTATTTAGGAACTTTGTGTATGCAGTGCATACATTGTTGGAGGTGACATTTTATGAGTTTTTAATCTAGTAGTGTGCATGTAATAGTCCCTTCCATGCAGATATTGATTGGGTGATTATGAAGGTATTCCAGCTGTGAGTAAGGCATGACCAATCAAAGTCAAAAATAAATTATTTATGCACACCTACGCTATTCAATAACAAGTCCTTACTTCATATAATGTCCTCTTTTTTTCATGCAGTAGATCTATATGTTCTTCTGGGATGGCATTTGTAATACAATAGTCTAGATCAACATTGGGTATATTCTCTCATAAATATTTGCATTGATATTATTCGATTTGATGTTATTTAAATATTTCCATCAATGCATACGTGGACAGACTAATTTGATAGAAAATCACACGTGTAGCCATCTTGGATAATATTATGTTGTGTGCATAGTGACCATTTTCCATTCGCTTTGAAAGCTACATTTGCATTGAACTTGTTGTCATGTTCTAAAACACCCATGGTTACATGATCAAGACATGTCTATAGTTCCATATCTATAATGAGTGGTCTTTATTAACTTTCACACATATATCCTTGTTGTCTAAAGTTATTTATTCCAATGTTTAAGTTTTATTTGTTATTTGAATCAATTTTTTCTTTTATGTAAGTCACCCAAGTTTTAGACTTATTCATGGCTTTTAAAGTCACGTTATTTGGTTAATAATTAATAAAGACAAGTAATGTCTATTAAAAGTGTCAAAATATTTGTTAAAAAAAACATTAAATTCAGGTTAAAAAGTAATATTTCATTATTAATTTTATATACATTGTCGTGAAAATGGTGAAAAAATCATTAAGTTTAAAATTTTATTCATGTTTAAGGGTTGATTTGAGTCCAGAGTTAAGTCTTTCCATGTTGTGTCATACAAGTCATTATCAAGTATCAAAAGCATATTTTCCATGTATTTTATCCCTATGATGTGTTATCTTCATTTTTTAAAATTGTCATTAGACATCTTATTGTGAGTAAAGTATTTTCATTATTTTGTGTCGTCTCATTGTATAAGAGTCAAAATTTATTTGTTTCCCAATTTTGTTAGTCGCTCATAGTTTAAAAACTACAAAAATCCCTTACAAACACATTTTCGATGGAATTTTACATCTAGTAATATTTTTACCTTGTGGGGGTAATACTGTAAAATGAAATTTAAATAATTTTCAGCTAAGTAGTGAAAAAAATGAGGTTGGATACAATAGAGGAAGGAGGGCGATCAAAACCTCTCATCAGTCACCAATAGTGGGGTCACATTTTTCTATGGTGACTTCATTTTCAGTTGTGTCTTTGTTTTGTTTTGGTATGTAGAATAATAACAAAATATTTGTGCATGTTTTCTTGGAACATGTGAGTATTCTTAAAGTAAACTCCTGAACCTGTTGTGATATAGCATGGAAGGTACAGAGCAGTGAAATAGTTATATAGAAGGTAAACAAACTGCATAAATCTTTTGACTGTAGATATCCCCTGACTTTCATACTTCTTTATGAATATGATCGGTCAATGAAATGTTCATTGTGTTCACATGGAGTAAATGTAGGATGCTTTCTTCACATAATAGTGGTCATGTGCAGAAATATCTAGAGAGAAAGATTCAAATAGTAATATGTAGACCTAAAAGTATGCGGTGGCATACGATTCTGGTTTCACTTACACTTTTCCCCATGTTCACACTAAGGGGGTGAATGTTAGGAAATAAATTAGGTATTGTGAACATTAATAATATGTGTGTAATTATATTATCTAGATGATAATATAATATTGAAATATTTAAATTATATTGGTGAGTTGTGTAATCACTCACATAGATAATATTGTGAGTGAGGTAGTAAAGGGTTTGAGTGAGGAAGAATAGGGATTAGAAGAGAGAATATTGGAGAGATTAGATGAGTTATTGATAGGATTTGACGCCACCATTGTAGGGATAAAATCCTTATATAAATAATTGTAATGTCTTACTTATTTGAGATTCTAAATGACTAGATAGAAGCTTGTTTTTTTATTGTGATCAATTTATTGATGTGTTTTATCTTAAAAAATCCAATCCAAAGTTAAGAATGAAGTGAAGGGATTATTTACTGGACTATTTTTTTTTTTCTCGCAATTAATGGAAATCTTACCTTTGGTTGTGGTTTTTTACCCTTCGGGGTTTTCCACGTTAAAACTTTGTGTTTGTGTTATAATTAATTCTCATGTTTTATATCATAGTCTATTTTGTAATAGTTTATAAACTATATATTAATTAATTAATCTTTAAATAACAAGAAAAATAAATAACAAGAGTATGGAAAAGATAAAGAGATGTAAAAAGGCAAAACAAGTGTTGGTAATGTCTAGTTTTCTTAGTTAGGAATCACACATATAATAACATACTTAGAGGCATGATGTAAGTAGAAAGAGTGTGATTTTGTGTCTACACCATGGTCCTATTGTACCTCTTGGTGAGTATCTTTTCATTCACCCTTCCCATCAACACATTCTTTCACAACTCATATAATTCAAACTAGTTTATTTTAATGCACCTTGGGAGTATGTCCTCTTTATGTTTACAACTATAAATCTTGATCTTGAGCTAGTAATTGTACCCAATCTTCAACAAACACATGATATAAACTCTAATGTTAGTTATTATTATAATGATTCTCTTAGCAACGGTCCTCGTGACATTGAATATAATGATATGTCTTCTCTTATTTTACATGATATATAGTCTTATGGTGGTTACTATTGTGATGATTCTCTTAGCATTAATCCTAAAAAAATTGAACATTAGGATACTTCTTCTTCCATTACACATGATAAATTTATAATTCTGGGTCATGAATCTATCTCCTCTACTTCAATTTAATAGGATACAATTAGTACAATATAACATAATAGACTTGAGCATTCATTTGTTATAGAAAATGTTACACTTGCATGTACAATTCAACATGATGCCCCTATTTGTGATACTTTTCTCATACATGATGATAGGAAACTACTAATATTGAATATCTTTCTCCTATGGTGATTGAATATATGTCAACTAATGCACTTAATTCTCTTATTCTTCTTACAAATAATTTACATGATACTAGTGTTGATGTATCTACATGTGGTGTTAAAACCTTAATTCATACTAATATACTTTCACCTATACCTAATGTTTCATCTCACATGACCATACCTTTCTTTTCTATAATGATGGTGCATTTATCATTGGGGACAACCCATCTCCTCCTTCCCAATGTTATATTGACCATGGATTTAACACATACTTCTTTGTACATACTTAAGCCTCCATCTAATGTTTTACAAAAATGTGACAATTGTTCATTATGATCTTACTTATACTACAAATGATACACTTGGCCTTTAATGCCCACAATTTTGAGACCCAAATACAACAACAAAATTAATGAAATATTTTTTTTGGATTTACATTACTTGATACATGACACCGCAAGGGATTACTTGGGATATTTTAGCATCACATAAGACATTTAACAAACCTGAACCCAAATATATAACATAACAACACATGATGCACAATGAACCATACTCTTCCCAAATGACAAGGTACAACAACGATAACTACAATATACATCTACAGTTATGCACCTTCCATAACACATCGTTTTCGTGGTTATATATTTATTGCAGTCCTATTTTCATCATTTGACCTTACTTATTTGAAGAACACTTAACATGTAAACCTTCATACTTATTTAAACTAGTTTTGCTCATTTTTTTTTTCGCATTTAATTTGTATAGCCTGATTATTAATGGGGCATCTAAACACCCATGAGGATACCAGTACTCGTTCTGGGGATTCATTATAAGGGAACATTCTTGCATGGTTTTGTAATTTACCCTTGTTGCAACAAGGGATATTTATATGAAATGAAAAGAGTTTATTAGTTCAAGAGTGGACAAATTTTGTGTTCTTATCATAGTAGCATATGCGTACTAAGGTTACACTCTATTTGTTTTTAAGTTATTACAACTATGTGTTCTAAATACTTAACCTAAATACTTAGTCATTTTCATCGTTCATGATACGCATAGAGAGGGTTTGCATCGAGTCAAAAAGGACAAGTCTCAAATTACCCTTTTATAATTTTAATCATTTAACATTGTTGTTTAAACCAAGACGAGGGAAATGGTGAATATCTTCATCCCTCAAGTATTGCAAGTTTCCCATTTATTAGGGTGAACAATCACTAATGAGGCCCCCGTTTTTGTTTTAACAACCATCTTAGTCATGTTGGCATCATTCAAGGTGTATGCGACATTTACCGATCATTCCAAAATTTCCTCTCATTTGATCATGTTCTTATAACCCATACATCATTACATTGACTTCATTTTCGAACAACTAAGGTTCATATGCTATTTTTCCTTTATTTAGTCATCAAGATTATAAGGAGTATGATATCATATGTAACAAAGTTTATATTACCCCTGGGAAATTTAAGCATTAAATGCATGTTACAAGGAGACATTCAATTACAATTTTATATACCTTATTACCCTTCTTGTTGGTTGAACATATATTAATGTGTAATTCACCTTAGTTCTCATGAGAGATCCACAATAGACTAATTTCATTAACACCCAAATGAGTCCACACCAAACTAATAGGTAAAACTTAGGGAAACCAAATATCCTTACCTCGCATCCTTTGCACAACCAAAGGTAATTATTTTCAAGGTAACACTTTTATTTGTGAGGAGAATGAGGGCTTCAACTCAATAGTTTCATGCATAGGTAGCTTACAACATAGGTTCCACTTGTATCATATAAATATCTGTAATGAGATCATTTGAAGATGAAATACCCCAATAATATTCATAAGGCTTTGGCTACCCGCTAGAGTACCGAGGACAACACACACATGAAGGATAGCTTTTTCAAGAGGGGACTAGAATTACGACACCTAGGGATGATTGTATTCACACATAATGTGATAGGGTTCACATAGCACGACCCCTTCCTCACATGAACATACCTAAGTTTTGGATATGGTCTTGGAAGGATTTTGCCAAGTATAAACAAGGAAACCAATGGGTAATAGTCTTAAGTCTTTTCTAACATGACAAGGGTTTCCTAGGTCCAATTCATTGCTAGAAAATAGGTGACACACACCATTAATAGTTTGTTACTATTCACATGCACAAACATAGTTCCTAAGAGGAAACCCACATAAGATAGTGCTTAACCATTACCGTTCCTATAGATGGTTGTGCGAAAGTTTTGATATGCGTACATGTTATTATATTAGCCTAAATTATAACTCTTATTTCCCTTAAGCTAGGAGGTTCCACTGAGTATGAGGAGCTAGGATCATATTAAAATCTCAGTTTTCTACATCGTGAAGGTGATCTCACAAGAGGGGTAAGTGATACAAAAAAAATCTCTAAGGTTGGCCTTTTGTTTAGTTTCCTTTCTTACAGTTTCCAAGGTAGTTAATATAACACACACAAGAGGTTCATTTGTTAATTTTCAGGAAAAAACAACCACAAATGTTTATTAACAACGGCAAAGGACAAGTGGTTTATTAACAAATGTTTCAAAGTTCCATCTTCTGCTTTATTAAACAGAGAAACACTAGGAGCAAACAACATCCAAAACCGATAGACGACGCTCAAATGGGGAGTATTTTTTCAGGGTCACTTGGCTGAATTTAACTACTACCCAACAATAGCCTAAGCCAAGTTGTCTCCGAAATGGTCACGCAAAAGTGTGTTTTTAGAGACTACGGTTTAAAGAAATCATACAACATGATTTTTGTATGACAAAGAAGAGGTTTGAGGTTTCACATTTCATTTTGGGGACCAAGGGCACTTAAAGCGAGGTGATTTGGAGGGATTCTGTTGTTTCGAGCAGTTTCCTCCAACAAGCAATTCACAAACATAGGCTCGAGAACCTGTTAAGAAAAACATGGTTGATGGTTGTGTTGGCAGTGTTTTAAGGTTAGGACAATAACCTCGTACAACATGGAAGGAGTTACATCAGTTAGATTTAGAAATAGAGTTCAAGAGGCACTTTTTACGTGTCGATCTCAAGAGGTGTTTATCGAATTTAGAGGGGTTGTTTTGAATTGGACAAGGAACATATTTTCTCTATTTTCCTATGTGATTAGTTGACACAAATGGAAATTACATGATAGCAATATTTCGACGTAGTTTAATTTGGTTCACAAAGAAACTGGACTATAATGACTTCAAAAGGGGGTATTCTGTGGTATGTGTAATTGGTATGATTTTCCATTTTAAATGGTTCATATGGCAGAAACTTAAATGTTTACAACTAATTGTGCTATATTTTTCTCAACCCAAAATTATAGATGCAAGTTACAAAAGAAAAAATTTAATAGAGAGGATGAGAAACATGCCTGAAAATACTAGTGTGCACCGTCGCAAAGTTTGGTGATACACGTGGCAGTTGCATTTGATTTGCAGGATTCTCATTTATTTTCAAAACTCCATTTTTTCACGTCTTACAACCAACACAATCCATGAGAGCATGTCTCTTTCAGGCATCTGATCGAACGGTTTTATTGTCTTTTCCATGCTTCCCAAAAACCAATAAAGTTGCCCATCCCTCTGGCATTTTAGCTATTTCTGCATTCCAGTCGAAATATGGCAGCATTCGCGAATCAAATAATTTGTTGGGTATACAAGTTTTGTCACTCAGCTGCTTAATTTCCTTC
The DNA here is from genome assembly GCA_019776745.2 of Taxus chinensis. Lineage (NCBI taxonomy): Eukaryota > Viridiplantae > Streptophyta > Pinopsida > Cupressales > Taxaceae > Taxus > Taxus chinensis. The sequence goes on from CM034150.1 coordinate 459,157,120, forward strand.
ACTCACGATCAAAGTCCCTTCTCTCAAGCACCCCTTCTTGTAAGTTCCCCACTCTGACACAAGCAGGAAGGATTTTTGCAAAGCGCTGGAATTTGGCTTTATATCTGCCAATAGTATAGGATGAAAGTTTATAATATTTTTCTCAGTGAACCCAATCTGTGTACCCTGTAAAATTTTTAGTCCATTGAACATGCCTCCTTCGACATTCAGTCAAACAGCTCATAGGTACAAAATTATTGGCCAAACTTTTAAAATTGTTGCTTCTGCATGGAACTAGATTGTCTGCTCCACCCATATTGTTTCCCGTATTGCTAGCTATGTTAGAAATGTTATTGTTTTCATAACCCATCTTCTTGTTTTACATACTTCAACATTTGAGTCAGTTGTAGCAATTGATCATTCTTTTCAAGTTTGGGAGACATAAGGACCTGACCAGGAAATCGTTGCCCTAGCTGCTGACCACTCCTAGCATTTGGTTGCCCAGTTATCTATTGTCCAACACGTTTTTGTCTAGTTCTGGGGACTTGAACTCATTGTGAGGTAGTTTTTTGTGAATTTTTAGTCGATACTCCTTGTTACTACCTCCTAAACCTCAACCTTCTTCTTTTTTGGCATATAACAACAAAACAACGATAGGAAGTACTTTCCTTTCCTCTTAGAGACAACTGAACCCGCTTCCGATACAGATACAAATCCAGATCAATCAATTTGTATATAGTAGAGTGAGAAGATATTTGGGTTACAGATTTATCTCCGTGTGCAGGGTTTCCTTAACCCATAATAGTACTGATTTTAGGATGACTATTAGTGAGAGCTCAGTTTAGCACAGTTTCCCTGCAACGTTCTATTTATTTAATTAAGAGAGTACAGAACCCTGCTTTACCATTGTTGGTAAAGTAGAGCTCCGACTTCTGCACTGGCTGCAACTATCCAATTACTGCTAAATTTACAACGTTAGCTTGGGTTTCATCTTCGTTAACGCCTCTAGGTTTCAACTAAAATTCTTGTATTATTATGAAAGGAAAAGATATGTCAGAAAGTTCATTTAGGATGTGTTGCTCTCCATGCTCTACTTAAAGGATGGATTTACCCTGTTCCAAATCTCTTAATTCGTACATGCAGGTTGAATGCTGACAATGATGGAGGATAACACGTTTACCAGGTCCATTGCAATTACAATACCTGACAAATTTCCTGAATTTCCTTGGCGTGAAGGTTTTAAAATATGACAAAGGATATGTCCCTTCCTATACGCTTTAATGGATGCCCATACACTGATTATCCAATCTCTTATTTGGCACGGCTTTGGGGGTAAGAGACGCTGACAGAGGTAGATGAGTCGGGGTTTACTCCTGTCAATGGCATTGCGTGAGAAGTGCGGCACCACATGGCCATTTGATTATATCTCTTATGCATGATACCACCCATGCTTATCTTACATATGTTACTTTGTGTACACCTTGACATGCTTTACTACACCTATATCACCTCTTTTACTTGTGATTGGCCTTGTGTTTCTCCATCTCTTTGAGTTTGATACAAGTAATGCTCATGACACTAAGTCTATTACGCATTTCTTATAGCCTTGCCTTGTCCTTGTTAATACACCTCTACTTACTTTGTATGTGGGCAATCATTTTATCTCTATAGGGTTCTCCCCTCGGAGCCAGCTACAATCCACTTAATTTGCAGCCATGTATGGTGTGCCACCCATAAACATATGCATCATGACCATTCTTTGCGGATGAGTTGGCAATGAAAGAATGGTCGTGCAAAGTTTTGTCGATGCCGAAAATACTTCTTGCAGTGTCGGAGGTGGCGCCTAAATTTTCATCGAATCATTTGTAACAATCCTTTAAAGACGCATTGAATACCCTTGGGCAGGCCACTTCCTACCTGCCTAAACTAGTTCACCCAGTTGCCCACCCCACTGACTTAACAAAACTGTGTCCCCTTCCCGTAAATAGTTTAACAACTTCGTGTTTCCTTCCTCTAGAAAACGCCAATACAACCCAGTTTAACATAGCAGAGCCAACATTGGAGGAGAAGATTAAAGGTAAAATAACAAAATTTCATGTGGAGGAGAAGATTATTTACACGCAATATTGGATTCAGCTTGTTTACCAGGTACAAGAGGAGTTAACCATTACAGTATAAGATTTTTTAGTTTTTTTAAAAATTGTTACTAATGAATCTTTGTTTAAAAATATTGACAAGATGATCTTGATGTCACATATACAAATTGAAAAATTGATTGCCATTGACCAAGCCTATGATTAAATGATATTTGAGTTTAATGTTTGGTTCAAAAATGTAAAATTATATTATTGGACAATTGTATGTGTAAGCACAAGTTGAGCATCTTTAAAATCCACTGACAGTCTTCTTAACATCATATCTTGTATGCAAGAATATGTAAGAGTTGTATATTAAGTGTTAGTAGAGGATAAAGAAACAAGCTCACTTCCCAATCCAAAGTAATAACCTAAAGTAAACTTCCTATGATCAAGAAAACATTCAAAATTTTGATTTTTGTATGTTATACATAATGAACTTATTGGTATGAAATCAATACCATTATTATGAGTATCTTTTCCATATTTGAGAAAAAAATCACTACCTATAAATGCTTCAGTAATGGATTGCCATAAATTTAAAAACTAGTTAAACCCAATAACAATTGATCTTGTAGACCCAATTTATAAGTTGGAGGATGTATAAGAGTTCGAGTATCAGTATTTTTCATTATAATTCATCTCATTTTTCATAACATTAACCCATTTTTTCCTTAAACTCGCTTACGCATGATTTCTAGGTTTACTAAGCATACATAACAATGCAAATATATTATTTTCGGTATAAATATTATTAAAAATTTGAATTCTTTGACTTGAATCCTTGTGATCGTTCTCTCCTAGTTCTGATTCAGCATTAAATTTTCTCTACAATGTTCGACAATCTCTTTTTTTTCCATCTACATCTAGATATATAGTTATAACATTCATATTTGGATTAAACAAATGTTATCACCAATCATGAGCCAGGGGACCACATATCATACTAAATGCATAGTTACATTTTTTAGGGGAAAATGTTTTCCCTCGATTTTAGTGAAAAATAAAGGACTAAATCTATTGTCCAATATTTACCCTTTGTATTTTATGTATGTTATAAACTTTATATATAGGATAATAATTAATTACATCAGTTAAGATGGATAACACAGTCCACTGTCCATAATGTTTTTTTTGTTAAGATGGAAAACACATCGTGTTTTTCGTCAAGACGGAAAACACACTATGTTTTTTAACATGTTGAAAAACACGTTGTGTTTTTCAGCTCAACATGCTGAAAAACACAATGTGTTTTCCATCTTTTCAAGGTGGCCTATTTGAGTGTCAAGTATTAGTTTTCCCTTGTTTCTACCGATCGAGCCCTAATACACCTAATGTGACAATTGAACATGTATTAGAGCTAGATTTGGAATCATTTATACCAATTGAACCCTAATACATGTTAAATTAATGTTAGGTGTTGTAATTGTGTTATTTCAAATGACAAGTTAGTGTTTAGGGCATCATATCAGTGTTTGAGTGTTTAGGGTATCATATGATCATTTAGGATGACACATTAATATTTAGGGCATTCCAATTGTGTTTTGTAAAGTGCCCCATTAGTTTGTAAGGTCTCATTATAGTTTTTAGGGTTGTTTTTTTAATGCTCAAAGTATCTCGATTGTCAATTATGTTATTTAGGTTAACCCATTAGTGTTTAGGTTTTTGTATCAATGTTCGAATGTTTAGGGTGGTGTATTAGTTTTTTAATATGAGTTCTTATGATATCAAATTATTTTGTAAGGTGTCCTAATTTTATTATTTACGGTGATATGTTTATAGTCTTCTAAAAGTGTAAAGGGTGTCATATTAGTGTTTATCATGTCTTATAATTTTTTAAGGGTATAATATTAGTGTTTTTTTGTGTCTAGATTATGTTATGACGAGTAACCCATTAGTGTTCAAGGTTTTGCATCAATTTTTGAGTGTTTAGGATATCATATGAGTGTGTAGGGTTTCATATTAGTGTTTAAGGTGTCGTATGAGTTTATAGGGTATTACAATAATGATTATGGTTTTATATGAGTCCTTGTGTTTCATTAGTGTTTAGGCTATCCTAATTATGAAATAGAGGATGAATAATTACTGCATAAAGTATCATGACATTATTTAGGGTATTGTATCATTGTTTAGGGTGTTAAATTAATGTTTAGTGTATCTCAATTATTTTATGTGGGGTGACTAATTAGTGTTCAAGGTGTCCTATAAGTGTTTAAAGTGTCTAAAATTAATTTAACATGGGTGACTTATTATTATTTATGGTGATAAAATTAAAATAAATTTAGCTAATACTAAATTTCCATTCATCATTAGAATTAGAATAATTTTAGCTAATACTTGTAGAGATGTTATGTTAATGTTATAAACAATTTTTGAATTTATTGTTAATTTTATATAAACAATCATGCAAAAAAAATGAATGTTTTATTATGTGAAAGGAATGCAAATCAAATATATAATACTATCTAAATTAAGCTAGTGATCATCTAATCTTTCCAAGAATAAGTAGGAATTACATCTGTATGTTTATAAGTGAGATCGATGAAAATTATCTATTACCAAATACTGTGAAAATAGGAACAAATTTATGTTCTTGATATACACATGTATGGCCTAAGAAAACACTTGCAGAAAGTATTTACATAGTTGTTTGGGCACACATGGAGGATGGCTTAAGATATTAGTCTAGAAAGATGGCACAAAACAACCTAGTAGGCCATGCTCTATGGTTAGTAAATTTAAATAAGTTACATCAACTCAACATGTGATGTCGAGATATTCCGCTCCACATTTCTTGAACTCTATAGTGTCATGTGACATGCACAAGTGAAATCCCTTAAAATTATTGTGTTTTAACTACCTACAAAACACTAGGATTGACATTGAGAATATTGAACAGCAAGGACTTTCTTTATGAGATATCTCGAAAGTACATTAGCTCAACAATATGTGTATCAAACCCCTTTTCTTATTCAAATGATAGTAAAAAATGGAGTATGGGGCTTATATTTAATTCCACTAGAATGTGATAGAACAATGGGTTTTAATGTATTCTAGATCTGATTTGGAACATTGTGCATGAGATAGGCTTGACTGGGAATAGGTATGAATTTTGAATTTTTAGGGTTTTTACATGACAATATAACTTCTTTAGGGTCTCATAATAGTGTTTAGGGTGTCATATCAATGTTTAGGATGTCACATTAGTGAATAGTGTGTCCCAAATGTATTATTGGTGGTGACACATTAGTTTTTATGTCATATCAATATTTTAGTGTGTAGGGTATCGCATTAGTTTTTAATATATCATTTGATTGTTTACGGTGTTTGTACGATAGAAAATCAACACATGACCTTCTTCGCACCCGACCTCTCAAGGTCGTGCCGAGATAGCTGGTGTGGAATTTAAATGGGAGTGAAAGTGATGGTGATGATCAAGCTAATTAGGAAACCTTATGTCTTCGACAAGCAATACTGGAATCTACGAATCTAAGGAAAAGAATGCTTTCCTAAACTTAATGGGTGTGATGGTATGGTCCGATATGATAGCTACTCGGAGACTCCAATCGATGTCTAGTTCTACCGAGATTCTATTAATTGGTTGTGGAATATGTGTAAAGTAACTTGCATGTGCCTCATATGGGTTTCCAGACAAGGTCATGGAAATTGAGACAAGAGGTGTAGTGGAGCTACAGGAACTAAGGGTGATTTTATAGTCTTGTCTAGAAATTCTTATCCATATTGGCTGTTATATTCAACAATGAAAGTTGTGTAATAATATCGGGTGGAAGCGGTGAAGATATGAATACCAATGTGCATAAACTAGTGTTAATATCTAGCTAACTAGCATGTTTGTTGGGTTGTGGGACCTATGGATCACAGCCAAAGACTCGTAAGGGTTGTGGCCCTTGTATGGTCATGCACGCAATCAAATCCTATTTCCAGGAGTAGTCCAAAATTCGTAGGATTGATTAATAGCTATGTTCAATGTCTCTAACTGTCTTATTTTCTTAGTGTATGTGGCAGGTGTACGTAAGACTATTAAGCAAAAACTTGTGTCAATGTCAGTTATTAGCTCAGGCTCGTTGGGTTGTGGGACTAGGGGATCACAACTATAAGTATTTTCCTGTTGTGGACCATTGATGGTCATGCAAGATGAATTGATTTGTTTTCGGTAAATAAACTATCTATTAAAGGAAATCTAACCTATATTTTTGGTGTTTTCTCAATATATTAGAACAAAGCAATAAAACAAGCTAATCTATGGAAAATAAATATTTTTGTTCTTTTCTAACTTTTCAAACTATGCATCTAATCTAATAAACTAATTTAAAACAAATAATTAGCCAGATGTAGTTAACTATTTGTGCAGATTTGTGAATCTAAATCTAAGATTTATTCTAATTCAAGCAAAATATTTCCAACCCTACCTCAGAAGTGAAGAAAAAATCATGACTCTAACCGAGTTATAGTTCCCCCACATCCTCCCTAGCAATTTTGAAGAGAAAACTTCCTATTGATTTGATCTACTTGCAATTATCTAGTTAAATGAAATGAATTGTTTCTCTACTCTATTTGATATGCAATTGACAATTTGACAAAACAAAGAAAATGAATACACAATTCCAACCTGGAAGAGCAAGAGCTTTGGAAAATCCAGTAGTATCAGTATCCATCCCCTCGGTTCTTTCCTTTCTTTCTCTGAGTGTTCATGTGATTCCAAAGGATTGGGAATGCAAAGAACAATAACAAGAGGATAGTGCTTAAGCAATGGTAGCTTGGAAGCAATTTGGATGCAATGCAAGTAGAAGAAAGATATCACAAGAGATCTGAACTTGGCTATGCAATTCCTATCGAGATTGTGGCAGTGTAACAATGTAAGATACACAAAATTCTCAAGCCCTTTTCTTGAATACAAACATGGAATATATAGGAATGGAGGCTAGGAGGTTAATTCATGCACAAGGAAAGAAGAGGCAGTTCTAACTAATTAAATCTTATTAAAAATAGAAGCAAGGTTAACCAAGAAAGAAAAAAATCTATTTTTAGACAATTCAGCTCATAGATGCATGCAAAAAGCAAACTTAAGTGAACCATCGCATGTTTAAAACACGCGTGAAGATTCTGGAAAAAGCGGGTAGGACCGCCACCCAGGTAGGGCGGCAGTCCTGGTACTGAAGACCAAAACAAGCACAGAAAGAAATGGGGAGATAGAAAATTACATGGAAAAGTTAAGTAAGGCTATCTAGGCTACAAATATATATTACGAATGGATTTTTGGAGCTCAAACACCTTCTTGAAAGGATTTCAAATCATCACTGGGGAATTTTATAACCATTTTCCTAACAATGTAGCATGTGCAATTTTGGGTACGTACAATGTCATATTAGTGTTAAATTTTCCTAATTAAGTGATTTAGGATAACCCCTAAATTCTAAACCCTCAACCTTAAACCTTAAACTCTAGACCCTAAACCCTAAACCTTGAGGCCTAAGACTTCTACCCCAAACCCTAAACTCTAAGCCCAAAACCCTAAACCTTGAACCTTAAACTTTAAAAAATAATTATAGTTTTCATTATTATTATTAATTAATATATTTGAAACTGTAAGAAAAGGTGGAAATTTGGTGTCATATATATTACCTAATACTTTGTACATAGTAACAAATCTATGTTCTTGATACACACAAGGATAAATATAACATGAAACTTTATCTTAAGTAAAAATATATCGAACAATTGTTTGGAAGTATCTTTTCAAAAAAAATGACGTGGTCAAATATTTTGTTTAGTATATAGACACTAAATAATAGTGTGAACTAGTTTATTATTATGGTATTATTATATTCACGTATTTGTTGATAAATGATAGAGGATTCGACAATTTCTACAATTTGTGTTTTTTTTTAATATTTAAACGCTTTTATCCAAAGCTATGAACCAGGGGGGACCCTAAAATTACAAGCCGAAGGAAAGAAAGAGGGGAAGAAGAAGGAAAGAGGGAGAGGACAAGAGAAAAAAACAGGAAGGAGGAGCGAAAGCCAATGACGAGGCGAGAGAGCCGAAGACAAAAACCTGAACTGAAACAAAACAATGTAGATGCAAAAAATAAAGGCACGGGGTTCACTGTATCATACAAAGCCTATGACGGCATGCCGATTGGCCTCTTGTAGAAGAAACCTGTACACATCCTAAGCCCGATCTCAGAGAGCATTCCACTGGTCTATGGTGGAGGAGACTGGGAATCCAGTGGCGTTAATGTCAATTTTGGGCAGTAGACAGTGATCAAGTCACCCTGAAGTGAAGAATGAGTTGATGCTTTGTGCATGATGGAGAAGCTCCCAGTATTGGCTGCAAATCCATTTGATGTCACGCCCCTAACCAATAGCGAGGTCATCAACCTCCTTGACCTAGAGAAGGGGGTTTGGCAAGGAGAAGTCGGTCAGTTCTTCGCAGAGGCCGACATGAAAGGTAGGACGAACATAGGAGCTAGAGAGGAATTCCATGACGATTAAATCCTCCTCCAGAAGAACACAGAAGGAGATGAAGGCAGCAGTGATATCTGCATTGGTGTGAGCCTGACGGGATTGCAAAAGGTAGGGGATGCCCAATATAGTCTCAATAGCTTCAGCTTCCTGGTTCGAGAAGTACTAAAAGACACTCGACAGACGAGCACGATTAATTTCCAGTGAAGAGGCTACATCTGGCTCTGAACTGTGAAGGGTAACAAAAGGAAAGCCAATAAAATCCATGGAGGACATGGAGGAATAGGCAGTGTGAGAACAAATCTTGAAACACACTGCAATATGGGAGCCAACGCCACACTTAAAAGGAGCTCTACACGCATAAGAGGCCACATCCCAAATGTGAAGACAAGCTAACCCGCTCATGGGAAATAAAGTTTGATAACCCAATCCAATCTTGAATGGTACCAGAGGTGACAATGGTGGCAGGGTGATCGATAGAAAAATTTGCAAGAAAATCAGCCGCATGATTAGTTTCTCTAAAGTTATGAGTAATGTTCCAAGAACCAATTTTATCTAACCAATAAAGAATTTGAGGGATGAAGATGTTGATTTTCCATGAAGGGGATGAGCCTCTTGATACTACATATATTATAATTTAGGAATCCCCTTCGATAAATAAATGAGGACTACCTAACTGGGAAGCCATCTTGACTCCTTCCAGGAGTGCTTGGGCTTCGGCAGCATTGCACGAGCCATCTTTGAGTGGGTAGGAGCCAACTTTGATAAGATTACCAAATTCGACCCTAAGAATACAACCTACACTTGATTTACCTGGATTCCCTCTAGAGGAATTGTTGAAATTAAGTTTCCATGTGCCCTTCGGAGGCACCCCTGAGACTCTGCAACGCGATCGGTCGAGACTCTCAGTGCGATTGCACAACATGGAGCTTTTCCCAAGTGTGGGACCTTGCGAAATCGGAAAAGCTCTCCGGATGAAGGCCGGCTCCTATTCCTCTGTTCAGATGCACCAATAAAATGCAGAGGGTTTACCAAAAAACCTAATCTAACTTGCCAAGGAGACAGGGTAGAGAATGCATAAAAATAAAACCTAAACTACGGAGGTGATGCACCGAGGAATGAAGAACATATGTTTTGCCAATAAACACAAACCATAGAAATGCAATGCAATATCATGCAAGAGATAAACATATTCGCAATGAAAGATCAGGAGGATGCAAAATGAAACATATAGAGGGTTAAGAAACATCCACAGTCATGCATTTATTTGCTCCGAAGGTTTGATACAATACACTGCAAAAATGCCAAGAGGCAAAGGTTGCATTACAGTTCCAAATGGGAGGTTTGAAGCTCCACAACTCCACTTGCCAAAGAGAAGAAGGGAGGGGCCAAAACAAGAATGTCCAACCATGAGAAAAAGCCCCTCCTTTACAATTTATATGAGGAAAAAATGAGGGAGAAGAGAATGATTCAAATTCTGCCCCCAACCACCTCCAAGACTGCACCTAACCCATCATATTATGGCGGTAGGTGAGAATCTCAACAACCCAACAGTGGCGAAGTGTATTTTACATTTTTAAGAACTTGTTCCCACCCAATTAAAGATATCCAGTCGTAGTTGGGTAGAGGACACCGAGAGCTTTCGAAAAGTCCAACCTTGTGTGAATCCGAGCTCCCTGTGAAAAGTTATGGCGATCTGAATATTTCCCGCGTCAGGGTCTGTTTCCAGTCGGGTTCGGGTTTCTCCTTCGCATCTGCATCGGGTTTGGAGGATGCCTTGACATGTTTTCACCTCGTGCTTCCCCGCCATGTTTTTCTGACTCTGAGACCCGATTTCCTTGTAAGTGTTTTCGGGTTTGCGGAACCCTCGAGCATCGGGACATCCTTTGCGATCTGCATGCTTCATGTTTCGTGTTTCCCGAAACCCGAAACCCGATTTGCCTTTGATGTCAGGTTTTCCAACCCTTCCGACATGTCCTTTGCTGTCGGGTTCATCAACCCTTCCGACATGTCTTTGATGTCGGGTTCATCCGCCTCTCCAACATGCTTCTGCGCCATGCTTTTCCACCTCCGAAACCCGATTTGCTTTGCGTCGGGTTTTCCAACCCTTCCGACATGTCCTTTGACATGTCTTTGATGTCAGGTTCATCTGCCTCTCCAACATGCTTCTGTGCCATGATTTTCTACCTCCGAAACCCGATTTGCTTGTGTTTATCTATATTTACCTGGGGGGGTAAATATATACAACAATTTGGTGACTCACGGGGTTACCTGCCTGCTAGGTAGAAGATCAATGGCCTTTTAGCGATCCATTGGGCATGGAGTCATAAGCAATAACCTGAGACCAACCTGCTACCGCAACTCCTTCTCCGAGAGCACGCTGAACTGTAGAAAACCAACCCAGGAGCAACAAAACCTGTGCCAAAGCACTTAGGGAAACTGAAACCTAACTACAACAAGACAATGTGCATACGCACTTAGAGGAATTGAAATCTAGGCTAATATTTACAAGGGTAGAACTTTTCTCTCTTCAGTAGCAATGTTTAAGATAGATTCCGTTGACCGGAATCGGGAATTCTTCTCCGTCCAATGTAGACAATTGGAAGGCATTGCTATTCTTACATTCCATGACCATGTAGGGGCCACTCCAAATGGTGTCAAACTTGGAATGCCTTCCTGGTTTTGCCCGATCTGCATCCCATTTCAGAACTAGGTCCCCTTCCTTGAAGGTCCTTGCTCTTGCTTTCTTATCAAACCATCTTTTCACCAAGGCCTGATCTTTCTCAATTGTTTGAACTGCATGTTCTCTAATTTCTTCCAATTCCATCAACTCTGCATACCTCGCCTCCATTGGTTCGAACTCAGCCAACTCCAACTGCTTCATGAACTCCAATGCAGGCAGTTCTAATGATATAGGCAATACTGCCTCTTTTCCATAGACCAACTTGTAAGGGGAATTACCTGTAGACCTCTTTGGTGTTATTCTGTCAGCCCATAATGCTGATTTTAGCTTGGTATGCCATGTTCTTTGATTTTCATCCAGAGTCCTCCTGATGATTCTTAGCAAATTTTTGTTCGTGGACTCTGCCTGTCCATTACCCTGTGGGTAATAATTGGAAGAGGTGCTCAAGTAGATTCCATTCTTGACAGCCCATTCTGTAATCTTGGAACCTACGAATGCCAATGCATTGTTTGATATGATAGTGGCCGGCACACCGAACCTGGTCACTATTCCTTCATAAAATTCTAGTATATTAGACTCGTTTGCCTCTTTGAGCGCTACTGCTTCAGTCCACTTGGTGAAATAGTCCGTTGCTGTGAGAATCCACTTGTGGCCTTGGCTTGAGTTTGGGTTGATGACCCCGATGAAGTCCAATCCCCATTGCATAAATGGTTGGTCAACCAAGATTGGGTGCAATGGAAGTGCTGCTAGTCTTTCTTTGCCTGTGAAGAGTGCACATTTCTTGCACTTTCTTATCCATGTATAACAGTCACTGAACACTGTGGGCCAATAATATCCTGCCTTCATTATCTTGAGAGCTGTTACTCGTGGGGCAAAATGTCCTCCAGAATCTCCATCGTGAAAATCTCGTAACACCCTCTCAATTTGACCTGTCCCAATGCACCTCAATAGAACTCCATTGACGTCCTTCTTGAACAAAACACCATCAACAAGCACATATGGAATAGCTTGTAATCTAAAGTATCTCCTCTTTGCTTTGCTCATTTCTAGAGGGCATAGTCCTGTCTGTAGGAAGTGTATCATATTCTGAGTCCAACAAGGAGTAGGCACATCATCATTTTCATGTTCTTGACCATCCTGTAGTACCAAGGTAGTCTCTTTTTCATCACCTGCTTCAACTTGTTGACTCAAGGCTAGCTGTTCACATAGTCCCTTTCCACGTACTAGTTTGGTGACCTTGATCTCGATGTCATATTCCATGACACGAGTGATCCACCCTGCATGCTTCTCATTCAGATCCTTATTTAGAAGGAAGTCCTTGACTCCCGCATGAGAGACCAATAATTGGATCTTATTGTTTGAGACTAGGTGCTTGAATTTCTTTAAGCTCCTGATTACTGCAAGGACATGCTTTTCAATGAAAGAGTACCTAGTTTCGTATTCCTCCAAGCCTTGACTGAAGAAAGCAACTGGTTGCTCTAATCCTCCTTTGTTCTGTTGTACTAGGATTGCAGAAATTGTGTCTCCACCACCGAAGGCATATAGCATGAAGTCCCTGGAGAAGTCTGGATTGACGAGAGTTGGGGCTTGGGATATAGCCTCTTTTATTGCCTCAAAACTTGCCTTTCCTTCAGATGTCCACTTAAATGCCATGCTCTTCTTTAACATCAGCGTTATTGGCTTCACGAGAGCTGCAAAGTTTGGAACAAACCTGCAGACAAAATTGATCCTTCCTAAGAAGCTTTGAAGAGCCTTCTTGTGACTTGGCAATGGCAACGCTCGAATTGCTTCAACTCTTTCTGGGTCAATCGTCAACCCTTCCTTTGAAACAATATGGCCTAGAAGTTTTCCCTCGTGAGCCAAGAATATGCACTTTTTGGGATTCAAAGATACCCCAAATCTTCTACACCTCTGAAATACCTGCCTTAGATGAAAGAGGTGATCCACTGCATTTTTTGAGAATACAGTGATGTCATCAAGATATATCAAAACTATTTTATTGATCGACCCCTTAAATGCCATATCCACTGCCCTTTGGAAGGTGGCTCTAGCATTTGATAGCCCAAATGGCATCTTCTTGTAGGCATATGTGCCCCATTTGGTGGTGAAAGCCGTCTTGAATTGGTCATCTTCTTTCACCATCACCTGATTATACCCTGAGTAGCCATCTAGGAGAGAGAATCTCTCTGAACCGGATACTACTTGCAATATTTGTTCCATTGAAGGAAGTGGGTAATGGTCTTTGAGAGATGCCCTATTGAGGTCTCGGAAATCCACACATAACCTGATTTCTCCGCTCTTCTTCCTGACCGGAACCAAGTTTGCAACCCAGCTTGAGTGCTTGATTGGGAATATAATGCTTGCCTCTATTAGCTTGTTTAGCTCTTTCTTCATTAGAGGCTCAATGTGAGGGTTGACTGGTCTCTGCTTCTGCCTGATGGGCTTAGCATCTGGATCCAATTCTATGGTATGTTGTGCCAAATTTGGATTGAATCCTCTTAAGTCTTCATAGCTCCAAGCGAAGACATCTGGAAATTCTTGGCAAAGCTGTATGAAATCTGATTTCTCTTGCTCAGTGGCCACTTTACCAATTTGAAGTGTTTTTCCTTCCCCAACCAGAATTGGCTCTGAATCTTCTCTCTTGACCTGTATGTTAGCCTTTTCCTTACGAAACTGGTCGTTAGGGTTGAAGATAGACTCCAACGTTACTAAACCCTTAGGAAGCTTGTTTGTCCGCAGCTGCACTACTTGATCCCCATACTGCTGCTCTAGCCTATCCTGATTTCTAGCTGAGAATTCAGCTTCTTCTTGTAAGAAATTGACGATCTGTTGATCGTTCTCAAACACCTGCCAGCTTGTGTTGTTATCTGGAACTGCTGGCCTCACAACCACATGGATATGTGGCTGCGTTTTTTCTCTTCTGATGTTGTCAACCACATCAAACGTTGCTCCAATTGCTGCGAGCCTATCTGCGGCTTCATTTTTCTTCCTGGGTATGGACACAATGCTGAAAGCTTCGAAATCCTCAATGAGGTCCCATACCCTATTCTTGTAGCTCTTCAGCAAGTCGTTCTTTGTAGCATGTTGTCCCCTAACTTGGTTGATGATTAGCTCGCTATCTCCAAACACCTGCAAGTTCTTTATGCCCCTTTTCCTGGCCCAATGAAGTCCATGAATCAAGGCCTCGTATTCAGCCGTGTTGTTTGAACAAGAAAACTGAAAATGAAAAGTTGAATAATACTTGATGTCTTGTGGTGAAATCAACACTGCACCACCTCCAACACCTTGTCTGCTTCTCGAACCATTGAATAAAAATTTCCAAACTTTGTTTTCACCTTTTTGTTCAGGCTGAATGATGTCAGGAATGGGTGAATTTTCTTCGTGTACACAATACACGCCCAATTCAGATTCTTCAATTTCCTTGTATGGGTCAAATTCATGACTCTTGTTTGCCCATTCATCCAAAGTTAAATCAGGAATTCCCTCGACCTTAGTACCTGTTTCTAGATCACTTGAACACTCCTCTTGATCAAAAGCTGAGCAATTTACATTGATAGGACCTGGTACATAAGGCTCAATATGGAAATTGGCAATTGATTCTGACCTGATTGTTGCTTTGGCCCCATACCTTGTCCTGAAAATCATGTGTGACCAATCTGCAGATAAATATCCACCGATCTTTGCAGTGAAGTCCCTTGATAAACACAACGCAAAGAGTGGCGGGAGGTCAATTACAGACACATCTTGCAGAACTGTAACATTAGGACATGAATGTAGTGTTAGGCTTAACCCCTTGATGACCCCAACTGTTCCCACTGTCGTTCCATCTAGCTGCACTACTCCTTTCAGCACTGGCTCATACTTCAGACCCAGTTGATCCGCTATTTGCTTCGGCATCACTGAACTACTTGCTCCTGAATCTATCATGCAGTTGTGTACCAAGTGGTTTCTAACAATCAACGAAACATAGAATGGTGGAGGCTTCAAATTTTTCTTGTCTGGCCCCCATCATGTTGCACTGCATTAGTGAGAACTTTCTCATGTCCCTGGTTTGATACATTTGTGGCAGACCAATTAGCCATTGCAGCTTGCAATAAATCTCGTTGCCCTGGGATCGCAAGTGATTCCCACATGGAAATGTTCACATGTGTCTTCTTCATTTGATCAATGATGTTGAAGGGGGATGAATTGTCCTTTTGCTGTCCCTTACTTGGTGCAACCTTTTCTAGAGCTTGAACAGGTGTATGTGTTGCTACAACAGGTACCTTAAGTTGATTTTGCACATTTGGAGCTGCGTTTGGTCTACTGACCCCTTGTTGTGTAAGAGTGGGTTGAGAAACAACTGGATTAGACGGTTGTCCCTCTTCTATGTTTCTTTTCTTTGACCGTGTGTTGGCAGCCACGCCTTGGAAAGGCTGTTGGTTAACTCCACAGAAGTCTTCCGTTTGCCAATTGGCCAATGTGGTTTCTGTTGGAGGTCCTTCTTGTTGTGTTTCTTGCTGTTGATTCTCTTCCTGGCTTGGTCCTTGAGGAACACCAATGGTTTGCACCATCAAGGCCTGATTCAGTGCACCATTGAAACATGCTGACTGATTGTGAGGTAGATTGTAAGGGTAACACCAGTCGTACTCCTGTGCCATGTTATTTTGTGTCGGGACCAAGGCTCTTGAGGATGTCATTGCATTTGGATCATACGGTCGAAATGGCCTGGCAGCTTGAGGTTGTCCTTGGTTTTGGTTTTGATTTGCAGCCTGAGGTGGTGGTCTATTTTGTTGGTATGGGGGCCTAGCCTGGTACTGTGCTTGAGGCTGATACGGTCTAGCACTTTGAGCTTGTTGTCTTTTGATAGTCACTAGCTCATTTCCAAGGTTCTGTAGTTGTTTCATGACCTCCTGCAATTCCTTTGAAGTATTTGAAGAAGTCGATGCCTCATTATTGCTTTGATTTCTAGGAGTTGGAATGGGATTCAACTCTGGTGCTTGACTGGTTGTAGGATTTCCCATATCTGGATAGAGAGGCATTGGTGGCCTTGGTGCAAGCTTGCCAGCTTGGATCAAATAGTTCTCTGCTCTGATAGTTGTGTCGTAGGCCCCTGGCAGCGTTGTTCCTCCCATTGATTGGATCATCATGGCTATGTCTGAATTTATAGCCTTTAAGAAATAAAGGAATGCTCCTTCGGCAGTTGGTCTAATAGCTATTGGAATCCTGTCCCATGTCCGTTAGAACCTGAAATTGAAATCTACCATTTGCTCGTTAGGAGCCCTTTTGATTGTTGTCAGTTGTTCCAATAAAGACAAATTGTCCGCCCTCTCCCCGAATTGGCTACAAAGAGCTGAACAAAGTTGGTTCCAATTGGTAATAGACCCTGCTGTAAGGCTCCTAAACCATTGTAAGGCCTTGCCTTTGAAAGATGAAGCCAACAACTTGACTGCAACATCCATTTCATTTATTTCGTGGATTGCACATGCATTAGCAATATCCTGGATGTGATCAATAGGAGTAGTATGATTTTCTCCTGTGAAATAGGGGATATTCTTTAGCGCTGCAACTGGAATTTGGTTCTGAGCATTTAGGGCAAGTGGACTACTGCCCGTGAAATTGACAAAGGGATTCGGTGGTAGATGCGCCATTATGATTGGCCTAAGAACCCTGGTTGATGCGAGAAAAGGCCTACTAGGTGGAGGTGTAGACAAAGTCCTGTTAGGTGGAGATGGTGATCTTTGTGGTCTTCTTCCTCTCCTTCCTCTGCCTGGTGAAAGTTGCAAGTGGAAAAAAAGCCCCTCTTCTCGAGTATTAGACTTGGTTTGAATTCTTCTCATGTGCCTGGGCAACTTGTACTGCTACACCGCTGAACTCTATCCCTTCGGAGTCGCCAGATGTGTTAGAGAACAAGCCTCTAAAAGGTTGGATTTTGCCAAGTTACACACCAAACTTGACAATATTGAAAATATAATTTAAACTTTGAAGGACCTAGAGGAGACAATCTTCAACTCGGAATTCGGGCCTTGTTATGCAGCTGCGGATCCCCGAAAAGTACAGGCGGAACTCAGGTCATGCGATGCAACTCACAAAACCCGAATTGCTATGTGTCAGAACTTGGAACATGTCCGACATCCCTCAAAACCCGAAATCACTGCTGTCGGGAATAGGACCATGCAATGCATCCCCCAAAACCCGAATTGCTGCTTTGATGTTCTCGGACCCCGAAAACCCGAAATCACAAAAAACCCAAAATTTTGAAAATCAAAATATCAAAAAACTAAAGATACCCTTTTGAAGATTACCCTCAGATCTACCAACTGTTGAAATTTTGACCTGTTTTGAGCAAGATAAACCCTTGAAAAATGATTTCAGAGTTCAGGCTAGGAGGTGCAAAATCTGAAATTTGTAAAAAACTGCAATTTTTAGTGCAAATTTCATGAAAACTCCTTCAAATTTTGATGGAATGACCTCTTGGTCCCACCGGGCGTGCCAAAACTGTTGGTGTCAAATCACAGCACCCCTGAGACTCTGCAACGTGATCGGTCGAAACTCTCAGTGTGATTACACAACATGGAGCTTTTCCCAAGTGTGGGACCTTGCGAAATCGGAAAAGCTCTCTGGATGAAGGCCGGCTCCTATTCCTCTATTCAGATGCACCAATAAAATGCAGAGGGTTTACCAAAAACCTAATCTAACTTGCCAAGGAGACAGGGTAGAGAATGCATAAAAATAAAACCTAAACTACGGAGGTGATGCACCGAGGAATGAAGAACATATGTTTTGCCAATAAACACAAACCATAGAAATGCAATGCAATATCATGCACGGATAAACATATTCGCAGTGAAAGATCAGGAGGATGACAAAATGAAACACATAGAGGGTTTAGAAACAATCCACAGTCATGCATTTATTTTCTCCGAAGGTTTGATACAATGCACTGCAAAAATGCCAAGAGGCAAAGGTTGCATTACAGTTTACAATGGGAGGTTTGAGCTCCACAACTCCACTTGCCAAAGAGAAGAAGGGAGGGGCCAAAACAAGAATGTCCAACCATGAGAAAAAGCCCCTCCTTTACAATTTATATGAGGAAAAAATGAGGGAGAAGAGAATGATTCGAATTCTGCCCCCAACCACCTCCAAGACTGCACCTAACCCATCATATTATGGCGGTAGGTGAGAATCTCAACAACCCAACAGTGGCGAAGTGTATTTTACATTTTTAAGAACTTGTTCCCACCCAATTAAAGATATCCAGTCGTAGTTGGGTAGAGGACGCTGAGAGCTTTCCGAAAAGTCCAACCTTGTGTGAATCCGAGCTCCCTGTGAAAAGTTATGGCGATCTGAATATTTCCCGCGTCAGGGTCTGTTTCCAGTCGGGTTCGGGTTTCTCCTTCGCATCTGCATCGGGTTTGGAGGATGCCTTGACATGTTTTCACCTCGTGCTTCCCCGCCATGTTTTTCCGACTCTGAGACCCGATTTCCTTGTAAGTGTTTTCGGGTTTGCGGAACCCTCGAGCATCGGGACATCCTTTGCGATCTGCATGCTTCATGTTTCGTGTTTCCTGAAACCCGAAACCCGATTTGCCTTTGATGTCAGGTTTTCCAACCCTTCCGACATGTCCTTTGCTGTCGGGTTCATCCACCTCTCCAACATGCTTCTGCGCCATGCTTTTCCGCCTCCGAAACCCGATTTGCTTTGCGTCGGGTTTTCCAACCCTTCCGACATGTCTTTGATGTCAGGTTCATCAACCCTTCCGACATGTCTTTGATGTCGGGTTCATCTGCCTCTCCAACATGCTTCTGTGCCATGATTTTCCGCCTCCGAAACCTGATTTGCTTGTGTTTATCTATATTTACCCGGGGGGGTAAATATATACAACAGGTATGAGAATAGTTAACTATGTTCATATTACATTGGTATTGGTTACATATGCATGCGATCTTTGAAATCTTAGTTGTAATTTCATTGCTCTTAGTTGTGTTAAATTAAATACAACAGGAAAAATTTGATTTCCTAGATGCATTTTAGTTGTAAATATTGTGAATGTGTAGATAATTTGTATATATAATTTTTCATTAGTTGTTAAATATTGGTAATTGTAATGTTGTGAATGTCTGATGTAAGTTGAAGCTACAAAAATTATGTGATATCATACTTTGACTCTCAATTTGGCATATGGGGGTAAGTGCCTCTGTAAAGACAGGAATCCATGCGTGTTGAAAGGGATTTCCCCTTAGTATTCCACATCGATAGTTGGGTGGTATAGTGTGTTGAGAAAAGGTTTTTAAAGTCACTTTCTAACCCTCCACTCATAAATGCACCCTCCCATAATATCACAATTGTCCCTTTTGCAATAGATGGTTGTGATATTATGGGATGGTGCATCTTGAGTTAAGGATAACCATTGGAAATTATTGATACTTGATTTTTTTATGGATATTAGCTTTTTGATGTTGTGATTATTTTAACATATTGGATGACGTCTATTAGATTTTTCATGTATCATACTAACATTAATTATATATTTCTATTATGTGCTAGTTACTCTTTTGTGTATTGAATATGAATACCATGAGTCTAATTTCACCTGATCATGTTTGTAAAATGAAGACATACAGAAATATGAGCTTCCATGTAGATTGAAGATGAAGGGTGTTTGCATAAAAAGTTTAAAATTTGCAAGAGTTCCTAAACATAGTCCTCAATGTATTAACAATTTATAAACTATATGTATATTATAGATAGTTCAGTATGCCAATGAATACTAGTTGTTCAAAATGTATAACAAATAATTTTTATTACGATTCAAAATTTTAGCACCATTTTTTAAATTCAAATAAAAGTGTGAAATTTTTAAATATCTATATTCCTCAATTTTAGGTTGTAAGTTCAATTTTTTCAAAAAGAAGGGTATATGGGTGTTGCGAAGATTATTATGTTATTGTTGTTTAATTATTGTGTTTTGGCATGCATATATATATATATATATATATATATATATATATATATATATATATATATATATATATGTTATTAATATTTTATTTGTGACTTTTGTTTTAAATAAACATGTTCTTGTTTCGATAGTTTTTATTGTTTTGAGCTAAATGTAATAATTTCTATTTTATATACATCATTTCTAAAAAAAAATTATTTAATAAATAAAATAAGCACCTTAAAATATATTATTATACGATGTGAATTATATTTATAAGGTTAATTATAATATTTTCTATGGAAATTTCTCTCAACATTGAATAAGTGTATTTGAAATAATATTAATTTTGTAACATTCTTTGTCACATTATATTTATTATGTCACATTCTTTGTCACATTATAGATGACCATATTGTGATATAAATTGTTGTGTTCCTTGCATTTCAATACATGTGGCTTTTGAATTGGACAAAAATTTGAATGCTTCCAATGTTTTAAGATGGTATTCATGTTGATGATGATCAATCCCAAGTCAAAATTTATTTCAGAAAGTATAAAATAATTGTTTCATTAACGATGCAAAACTACATGTAATAATTTTTAGGATGGGAAGGAGGCCCAAATGGCAGAGCATGATCGATCTTCATGTCCAAGAGATTATAGAGGAAAAGAGTCAGTTTTCATATGATGACCTGGAAAGGACACCAATATGGGATGAGTCAAACTTTGACATTTGTGTCGCCATACCACTTGCAAGACTACAAATAATTTCTAAAGGGGGGAGATTCTAACAAAAGTTTCGAGACTACCTTCGCCCACACAAATCACAAGTCAACAACTATAGAAAATCCTAAACCGCATACAACCAAGTCATATACTAGGTTCAGACCTTTTCTAACAAATTAGTTTTTGTACGTTATTTTCGTAAACATTTGTATAGCATTTGATGTTACCATTTTTAATGCAGCTATTGGTGTTCGTATGGTCTAGACGACAATAGAAATAATCCAGTAACAAGTAAAAAAGTGAGTAGGTGTATAATTAAAAGGGGTTTCCAATGTCATTTTAATTTGAAGATTTTTTATGGGAGACCGACAGTGGCCATAATATTATACAATAATCCATTTCATTGTGATGTAAATAGCGAGTGTTGTCATGGGAGGAACGAAAAATACCATTAACGATCCTTGTTTGAATGTTGCCATATACTTATCAAATGAATGTAAAAATTAGATCGAGAGTCTTTTATTGATGGGACGGTGTACGATAAATATATAGAGGATCCATTCAACGTGGGTATATCAAGCAAGAGGGATGAATACATGACAAGAAAAGACGTGGTGAATGCATGGAAAAGAGTTCGTTGCAGAAGGTATCAAAAGCACGCCAATGATGCCATGAGCATGAACTGATGGCATGCATAGGAAAGAGACTTTCTTTCTACTATCAACACCCAAATAGAACCACCATTCCATTCATTATGGGGTTATAAACATCGTGGATGTGTGAGATAATGGTTCAACATTCGCACAATTCCATTATCTCCATGGACTCGATGTTTGCTATGAACAAATATGACGTAAGTAATTGGAATGAATTTTTAAATAATGTGTAATTTATGTATCATTAATAATGTTCCCTTTCTATTATATTGAACCCCATGTTACTAATTGATGCCATATTCCTTGTAGTACCAATTATACACATTGTTCTTTTTCGATGAGCAAGAGGTTGGGGTGCCTGTAGCATGGGCCATTTCTTCGAGGAATAAAATTGAAGACATTTACGGGTGGTTGGCAGAATTACAGAAATAAGGAAAACGCCTTCATAACAATTGGAAGATCAATGCATTAATTACGGATGATGCGTCGACTGAAATCTAAGCCATCAAGTGTAGTTTTTGTTTTCATGTAGTGCTATGCCTATGGCATGTGCGCAAGGCATGGTTGAAAAATGTGCACAGGTATTGTATCAAGGAGTCCAGGTGGAATATTTTCAAGAGACTAGGACCATCATGTATGGTTTTTAAATGCATCATGAGCACACATTTCAAATCATTCAAGACTTCTTTAATGAATTCAAATAGGAAAATAAGTTCCTTGAGTACTTCAGGAATACATGGTGTGAGAGAAAATAACATGTTGGTGAATACAATCCTTTGTGTGTTTCCTTATTAATTACCATCAATTATATTTCTTGGTTTATAGTGTCACTAATTTTCAATCTATATCACTTGATAATTATGTGGGTAAAAAAATTAGAAACTTCTCCCATGCAAATCAAGAAACAAACACATCCATCGAGTCCTACCATTGTTTTTTGAAGACTACATACTTGTGTGATAGACAAAATAAATGTACTCGCCAGATGGACTATTTGTTCTACACACTTGTGTATAAGGTGGAGCCATTTTACAAACATAAGAGTAAGTTGCAAAAATCTAGCTTTTTGACCAATTTCAAAAAATAAAGAAAACTATTGATATGGTTGAGAGGGCAGAGATTATTCTTGATACATATTTCCTTGCAATTACAATTGATTGCAATCAATTGTGGGTGAGGAGCTAAACAACTAGAAGCACATGGTATTTGGTAAGGCAACGCGGAGCCTCAAACGTATGTGAATGTGCTTGGAGTATCAGATGAAACACATGTAAGCATGTGTTGAAGACATTGGAATTTCGTAAGCAATATGTGTCAATGTCATAACATCAATCACCAGAAGTGACAGGTAATTCAATGCCATCATATGTTACCAATGTATATTGTTAAACATAAGTCGTAATGAATTAAGCATCGTGTTGAAATTCTTTTCATTTTACGTGTAGGAGCCAATACTTATGGGGAGACAAGCAAGGTAAATGAAGACACATTTTATGGTAGCTCCTCCTCACCGTATCTAGCAGAAGAAGTGGAAGGTAATTCAATGTCATCATATGTGGAAAGTAGTGATATAGATTTAAGGATAAGTTGTAATGAAAAAATCATCTTGTTGAATTTTTTTTCCTTACACGTGTAGGAGCTAGTATTTATGTCAAGACAAGAACGATAAATGAAAACATGTTCCAAGATGACCCCTCCTCATCGTATCCAATAGAAGAAGTGGAAAGTAATTCAATGTCATCGTATGTGGCAAGTAGTGATATAGATTTCTAAGCAGAAATTGTAACAAAAAAAATCATGATGTTGAAATTTTTTTCATTTCTCGTGTAACAGCCAGTACCTATACAAAGACAAGTGCGGTAAATTATGGCATGTTATGGGATGGCCCCTCCTCGCCACCTCAACAGTCACTGATATTTGATGATTAGTTTTTAATGCCTTCAATTACTTAATTAATTTAAATGATAATGTTCATCACGCATATTTATGATTAGGTGACATTGTGTATTCATGTGTACAATGATATTGAAAAACCTAGTGCATAAATAAATAACTTTCTATAATGTCTTATACATCACAGGAACTCCTAAAACAGTACCTGCTGGTGGTTTGATGATAGAAAGTGATTCAAATTTTACAGAACACACATCTAAAGAATTCTTGAAACCAGTCTTCGATACACAACTAAGTACAAATGAACAGAATTTTTTTTTTTGAATGTGTTCAAAGGTTTAGGAGAGACCTAGAAGCACCAAATATGTTTGATGTTACTTTCAAAGGAGATGTCAATGAGACATCCACCACCCGCATGTATCCATGGTTTAGTGTGAGTAAAAAATGCCACCACAATGTGACTAAGAGGCCAGTCATTATAGAAGATTTGAACAATTGCGCTGAAGACTACAAATGCTTCCAATTTCTTGACGGAAATCATGCAAAGAGGAGAGAAACCATAAAAATGGAACCTACAGGTTAAAACATTGAATTATTGGTGTGATTGTGAATTCTTAAGAAATTTTAATTGTGGAGGCAAAGACTAACATATTGATCATTTATTTTGTAGGTGGTCCACATGTAGATGAAACATATCCCCGCCAATGATTATCTTTCAGCAATTTATCATCTACGCAAGGTGTGTATTGAATGTCGTTAATTTCAATACATTTATTTATTGTATGTAAGGTAAAAATCCATTGATACCTTATCTAATATTTAATGCATTGTGTTGCAAATGCAACGGATATTCATAGAGATGTATCTTACGGAATGAGAAGGTTGAGCTTTGGAAAGTAAATGTATGTCCTCTTGATTGGGCCTATATTAGAATTGTAAACATTTAAAATTCATGTATATGAGATTGTACATTGTGTATATTTAAAATACATAAATATGGAACGTGTACAACTGACCTACTCTTTGATTATTTTTAGAGTATTTAAAAAAAGTTCTCGTTGGTGTTAGCCAACGTAGAACCGCTCATGTAATATATAGATAGTAGAAAATATTTTGACAAACAGAAAGCTGATGTAATTATGATGAAATTATGTAATCAACAGTAATAAATTATCCAGTCAAATTTTTATTGCTACTATCAAAGTGCTGGAAAACAAACCTTTTTCAACACTATAAAAAATGAACCAATGTTTTCCACAAGATACAAACCATGATTTTGTTCCATATTTATGTAACAATGTAAAGAAAATCAAGTAATTATCAGGTGAAAAGGATTGAATTTTTTCAAAGTGCTGGAAAATAGAGTTTTTTTTTCGACACATTGAAAAATGTACTATGTTTTTCAGCACTTTGAAAAATGCAATCCAATTTCTAACAACGTGCAACTTGTGGTGCATTTCCTCCTTGTTGTAATGATTCAATCCACATAAAATAATTATCAGGTGGAGAAGAGTTGGTTTTCCAAAGTGATTAAAAAATAGAGTGAGTTTTAAGACACGTTGAAAAATGCATGATGTTTTTTAACATTTTGAAAAATGTAATTTGGTTTATCACAAGGTGCAACCCACGATGTATTTTCTCCTTATTATAAAAAATGAATCCACCTCATATAATTATCAGGTGGACAAGGGTTGGTTTTATTGAAGCGATGGAAAAATATAGCAATTTTTAATAAACATTGAAAAACACACTGTGTTTTCAGCACTTTGAAAAATGTAATTCGGTTCTCCAAAAGGTGCAACCCTCAATGATTTTCCTCATTTTTATAAACATTGAATCCACATAAACTAATTATCAGGTGGATAAGGGTTGGTTTTTCTGAAGCTATGAACAAATAGAGCGAGTTTTAAGACACGTTGAAAAATGCACGGTGTTTTTTAGCGCTTTGAAAAACACAATTTGGTTTATCACAAGGTGCAACCCACAATGCATTTCCTCCTTTTTGGAATGATGCAATCCACATAAACTACTTATCATGTTAAAAATATTTGGTTTTTCTAAATCGATTAAAAAAAGAGTGAGTTTTAAGACAAGTTGAAAAACACACGGTGTTTTTCAACACTTTGAAAAATGTAATTCGGTTCTTAAAAAGGTGCAACCCACGATGTCATTTCCTCCTTGTTGTAATAATGAAATCCACATCAAATATGTATCAGGTAGATAAGATTTGGTTTTTCCAAATTGATGAAAAAATAGAGTGAGTTTTAAGACACGTTGAAAAACACACGGTGTTTTTCAACACTTTGAAAAATACAATTCGGTTCTCCAAAAGGTGAAACCTGTGATGCTTTTCCTCCTTGTTGTAATGATGTAATCCACACCAAATAATTATCAAGTGGACAAGGTTTAGTTTTTGTTATCCAATTTTACACATAGGAAGTGAAGATCTATTCACATAAGGAGATCATAGACCATGATTAATGAAGTCCAAGCCATGTCTCTAGGAGAAAATGTGATGATGGTCTAGCCATGATTGAGCTTAGCATTACAAGGAGTCATTAAAAAATAGGAATTAATCATCATAGGGGGCTTATATATGTATTATGGAGAGGTGAGTTTGTTCAATTCATTACTATGTAGGATCTCAAGCTCGAAACGTGGTTCATCAAGCCTGGAAAAGGATATCGAACTCGACCATAAGGGAAAACATCCATTAGATCGGTAAACCAAACTTGGAGGAATGAAAAAAAATCGGTGGGAGCTCTTAGAGGTTGAACTCAGTAGGATTTGACTCACTCGGTCAAGCTGAACCAAATAAAGGAAACTGTGGTAGCTCGCATGAGTTCAGAGCAACATGGTAAGAGAGATTTGTGTCTCCAAGTCAATTAGAGGAGCATGTACAATGATTTTAGTGTAAATAAGTGCCAGGAAAAGCTCGATGTGTCACACAAAAAGTGTAATGTGTTGAAGCCATGAGTAAGGACAAGATAATTTGACACATAGGTGCATAAATCAGGAAATGAAAAGGGACCATCGGAAGCAAGTTGCTCAATGCAGCAAGCTTGGTTTGGGGAAATTTCTGGAGAGCCAAGTTATGTTTTGGTTTGAATCATTGAATGAGCCAGGTCATCAAAAATAACTCTACAGATGGATCAGTATTGGAGAAAACACATGGGCTCATGAAATACGTAGGTGACATGTGTTCATGATGATAGCTCGATTGTAGGAGAAGAATTGTAGTGAACAAGTGAAACACAAAACAATTGAGTTACATGCATAGGTAGGCTCAACACACAACTCAATGGAGTCATCGAATTTGTGTCTCATTGTAGAACTCGGGCATTGGACCAAACAAAGAATAAGATGATTAGCTCAGGGACCAAATGCCTGAGTTGGGAGATAGAGCTTAGGTAGTGATCAAGGAATGCTAAATCGAATTCAACATAAATTGACATACAGTATGGGTTCAGGCCCGAAAAAGTCAGTTTAGAATCTGGATGTTTTAGCAAGTCAAGAGGGATCTGAGTTAAGCCGATTAGTAGATAATAACCTATATGATTCAATATAGGATCAATTGTTCACAATGGAGTTGATTGATGAACGAAGAGACTATTCCAGGATCAAGTAGCTCAAACACATTGCATGCTTGAAATTCAACGATGGGGAGTTTCAGGTATTTGCGGCCATGGTGGAGATTAGCGACCAAATGGCCAAGTTGGGATTTTGGTGATGACAAACCGAAGTAAAGGTTCCACGTCAATCAAATCCTGAGGCTCAAACTACCAAGAATGTGGAAATTTAAGAAATCATCACCAACCGGGGATAACGCTTGGTGAACCAAGTGAAAAGCTCTATAGACCAACATGCTATGTTGAGGATGATTCAATGCTGAGAAAATTACAATTCACTAAGTTACTCTTCGGATTAACAGGAAAGCTATGAATTAGAGCGAGTCATGGGGAAAAACTATGAAAATGGGAGCCAAAGTCGGGTTCATTGAATGCTAGGTTGGTTTAGAGTCTTGATAACGAAGAGCTCGTACAAGGATGCTAGAAAGATGAATCACCAAGGTGAAGTGTTTGGCAAAGTCAGGTGATATCCTAAAGAGTCGCTTGTTAGATCGGTTTGTCACCATGAGGAACAAAAGTGGCTCTGTAGCTCATCGTAGGACCTAACCAGATTGACACGTTAGTGGCTTGGTGGCTTCGAGGGGGAGCTTGACATTTGGGTGATGTATCAGTGATGAGTTAGACTAAGAGGCCAAGTCGATAGATAGATCTTGGAGGGAAGCATGGCACTCAGTGTGGCTCGGTGCTTGGGAAAACCTTACAAGAAGCTCATAACTCGACATCAGTGAGTACACAAGATTGTGCTCACTGATGAGCCCACAAACGTTGGAAGGAAACTGTGGTATTAGCTTGTCACAATAAATAGAAAAATAGCTCGCACTAATCTCGTATGGAGTGATTTGCAGTGGTGAGTTCAAAGTCAAGATAAAATGAAGAGCTCATGCAATGGGAATGATCTTTCTGTTAGTTTAGCAAACCATATATGAGCAAGAATGAACGTGGAAATTATATGATTCAGTGAGCCACTCAAGGCTTTGAATAGAATGGCATGATCTCACATGCATGAACTCACATACATGAAACTTAGGTTTAAGCCTACTAGCTTGTGAGTCGAGAAAGGAAGCAAATAGGGCTATTTATTTTTATCATTCGTGTGCAGAGTTTGGAGGATTGTTATAGTGGGCTCATGCCGAGCTTAATTGATGATTTGGATGCATCGGTCGAAATATGTTGGCATATAAGTCAGAGGGTGGTTCAACGATTCATTATCATACTGAGATCTATGCATTATAAAAACTCATTCGGTAGACTCAAATATGGGGAGCTCATTGCGGAGATAAATCGCTAGAACGAGCTCACGAAGGACTCAATGTGAAGAAGATTCGATGGTGCATATGAATCACGTAGCTCAGAAATTCGGTGTAGAACATGACTAGGAAGTTTGGCTCGATGAGATCAAGCATTGGTAAAGATGATTTGGTGAGCTAATTTGAAGTATCACAAATGGTGTTGTGTGATTGTAAACTCCTCGGCATCAGGATATCTCGATGAGCCATGTATAATTTCTTGCATTGTTGGATGAGCTCGACTTGTCATTATAAATAAAAATAGAGAAATTCCTCATTCCAAAATGAGCCCACATGTGAGGAGGAGACTCAGTAGGATTTTGAGCTCAGGTCAATCATGTCAAAGCTAAGAGGAATACGTTACTATCCATGCATGCGAATAAATATTGCCATAAAAATTTGGTTTTGGAAAGTGATGGGAAAAGGGCTTGACACAGGTCTAGTAACACAACTCAGTTGGAAAGTGATTAAGCTCAGTTAAATGTTGAGATCAACGTACATGTGTGCATGAGTTGAGGTCGAGTTGTATGAGTTTGGAGGAACTCAAAATCGATCGACAAGATTTGAGGAGAACCGAGCTATGTGGGACAAATTACATCAGGTGAATTCGTGGATCAATGCACAAGGAAGGTAGCTCATGGAGTGGAAATATGACAAGGAATATGAATATCTCAAACCATTTGAGCCAAGTCAAACAAAGCTCGGTGCAAACAAAGCTCAGTAAGAATAGGAAGAGCTTAGTGGAGAGCTCATTTTGGGAGCTCAACATGGTGATGAGCATTGGAATTAGTTAAGGAGCCATGTTGCAAGACTGAGCCGGTCAAGAGGCGCTTAATGCAAGGGAGCTTGGTTGCATTGAAGACTAGTGGAACTTGACACCAATTCGGTGGGTTGGCTTAGCAAGCCAGCCATCGAGTTGGGATATTTTTGACCATTTCTCAATTGACCCCCCTCCTCGAGTCAAATCGGTCAATGAGGGGTCCCACCATTAATTTTAATTAATTTAATATTTTTATTTAAATCTATTAATAATAATATTTATTATTATTATTTAAATATTCTTTTAATTAATTAAGGGGAACTAGGTTAACATGCAATTAATGACAAATGATGGAACCTTCTCAATTGGTTCAAGCAACTATAATAAATACATCATGTGCCTTCAATTTAGGAAGGAAATTTATGACTCCTTATCTTCTATCTCTCAAACTTCTATAAATGTAATTTGGAAGCTCATTCCAATGGGTTAGATAGGTTGGACAGTTAGATATCATAGGAAAGTGTGTGTTATTCAAGAATCCTCTTTCTTCTGCAAGTTGTTTTTGTATGTTGAGGGAACTTTCAATCCTCCTTTCCAAGACTGTAATGGAAACTACTGCCTCTTCTAAATCTATGATGCATTGTACACATTGTTGAAGTAATAAAAGTGTGTGTTTTGTGACTAGTATCAGTCATTTCATCCTTTTATACTTCTTTGTGCCTTTTCTCATGCTTGCAGGTACACTATGCAAGTTCACATTTATATTGCATGTTCTTAGAGTTTTGTGCTTATCAAGTGGTGAAGTATTGCATGAAATTGAATTACGGTGCTTATTCACCCTTCTCAAATACATCCTTCTTCACTGGAATAATGATAACTTGTTTATCTTATCGAATTTAACAAAGGAAAAGTGTGCTTCCTGGTCTATGGTATTTTATACCCTCTCTAAGTTACAGATGGTGAATTTGACTTTTGGTGCACACACCCTCTTCAAATTAACCCTTCCTAAGTTTGGAAACACCCTTTATTTGGTACATCACCATCCCTATTATAGTTTTATTTCTATAAATATCTTTCCCTAAAACCCATGAAAATGTTAAAAGTCTAGATAACCATTTTATTACACTAGGAGTAGTACAACACTTAATTTAGGAAGAGGATTCCGGCCTTCTCCAGAGGTTCACCTCAAACCCAAGTCCCACAGCTTGAGAGGTGATCCCATGTGTCCCAATCACACTGAACTTAATGTTCACATTCTGGCCATTCAAAGGGTGCAATGATTTGGTGACAATAGTTTTTGGCATGCCCAGTGGGACAGAGTTGGTACTTTTCTTCTCACTTGCACAAGTCAAAGTACTTAGCAACTCTATATCTCTAGACTTCAAATATCAGTACATTACTTATGTGAATAATTCAGACAAGAGTTTCTTCAAAGTAAGTAAATTATTAGGATATAGAACTATCCCTCTCTCCTCCAAGGAGAAGGAGAAGAGGCATATCAACATCACCCGTTACAACATTACTTCATTTCATTAAGTTTTTGTGCTCTTAGTGAAATTTCAGCCTTACGAGGCATACCAAAGCACAACTAGTGACTCCATTGATCAAAAGGCCCCACTCTTTGTGTTGCAAGCTTTCATTTTTATCCATTTCCATCTAGTTTTCTTCGACATCTTTCCATTCATGAAGCGGCGACATCATGACTTCATTTCCACAGTGGGATTCCCACTTACAGTAGCAGCAGTTCTTTCCATCTTTAGGTTATTATAATCCACCTCCAGACCATTTTCATGACAAAATATTAGTTTTAGAATGCATGCCCACATGAGCAAGATGTAGATCATTTTGGTCACCCACCAGACTGAGGGGGTACTAAAGAATAATGGCATGCAAATTCTGAAATCTATCCTACACTTGAAGAATACCACTTATAGAATAAGGTTCGAGAGTTGGAGCATAACCTGGTGTAAATAAGGATAAATGACATGATAAAGGTAGCCTAGATTGGATTTAGCATTCCATACCCTAGACTAGCCCTATAACATATGAGCTTAATCCTCAACAATAACTTCAATTCATAATCAATACGATGACTCAAGTTGGAGAATGAATGAATAAGAGAGACACTCACGAATATAATGTTAGTCAATCTTGTCAATGGAAGGTCCCTGCATTACCACCTTACAACCCTCTTTCCATATCTCCATCCATGTAGTTTCAAATTTAAGCACATGATCATAACCTTCCAGTTACTACCCCTGCAGTGGAATTCACTACTTCAGCTTCTATTCCTCCATTCCATCATGAATCTTTTATGTCTCATTCTTCTAAAGTTCCTTATTTTCTATGAAGGCCACCAAGACAAGAATTTGGATCTCTTCCACTTCCTCAAATGGTGAGTAAATCAGTTGAATCCTAATTTTTCCCTCATTTGGTAATCCTAAACCCATTTTGGGAGAAGTATCTTCGAGAAATGAGCAAAATGAAGGAGTATATGGTTGAGGTGAATAAAAAAGGAAAGCATGTAGAGAATCTAGAGAAATGGGCTGCAAAAATTAACATCAAGAAAACTTTGTTCATGCCTAAAACTCCTGTAGAAGTTGAGGTTCAAGAAGAAATGGGAAAAACTAGTTTTGTACCAGAAACAAATCCAGAGCTAAACGAGGAAGACAAAAAATCTACCTATTTAGAATGCAGTATTCATATTGGTTCCATATATTTAGAGGAGGTTAAATCACCTCAAGTGGAAAAACTAATTATAGAAAAGTAAGAGCCAACTCCAAATCCGCCAGGAGAAGAGCATGTGCAAGTGAAAGAAGAAAAACTCTCAAGTGTACAAGATATTTCTAGTGAATGCAATTATCCTAATTGTTATTCATGTCAATAACTGGTAGCACTTCTAGAAGGTGGTAGCATCTTTCCAAGGTCATCATTAGATGTTACAATCAGCCACAAGGAGTTTCATGAGACTAAGGTAGATCCAACAGTCATTAATCTAGATGAGACCATGTAGAGGTTTTCAAATCCTTTGCTTCCTCCATTCTTACAAAAATATGATCTCCTAGATGAATTTGATCTTTCTAATTTCATGTTTGAGAATGAGGACAATTAGGAAAAAAAAATTCCAATGCGGAGAATACCATGGTGGATGAAGTTAAATCTTGGCCATAGCTGAAGATTAGAAAAACATGTTATTTGTCAGATGTGGAGGAATTGAATCTTCCATGTGGCTCGATGAATGAATGCAAAGAGGAGCACATGGGAAAGACTAAGTCAGATCCATAGTTTGACAGAGATGATGTCATTTATAATTTCTTGCTCTCAATTGGGGAATCTAACATAGTTTATGAACCAATGATGAAGGAAGGTTTTATGTCGAATGAGAAGATTGATAGTAAAGGTCAATTAAAGGAGGACTTTTTTATTTTAACAACACATTTTAAACATTTGTTGTGGTTCAATATTGGAAACTACAAACAATCCAAAGGAGTTGCATGTCACAAAAGAACTCCTTGTTGCCAAGGAGGAAAACAGGTACGAAGAGGGCATCGCTTCAACACCATTTTATCCAAGAATGCCTACAGGAATTCATTATCAAAGTTAAATCTTGGGGTACCAGGAAAATTCAAAGGACGTGATCATGTCCCATCAGGTACTTGGCTTCATAAAAGCCAGAAGATAAGCCACAACTGGTCACATTCATTTTAGAATGTGAGGATGAGTTTCACAATTTTGAGGATCAATTACAATGCCTCTATAGGTAAAATGTAGAGCAACTAAAAGAGGAACTCTTTCTCTTTCTAGTTGATGCCTCAGTGGACCAAGTAGAGAATTGGGCTTGTTTCAGTTATTCACTCTCATTCTCAGCCATGTCCATTGTCAAATCATTTTCATGGAAATCCATTGTGAGGAAAGTGAGCTATTTTTCACAACCCGTTGCAGGGTTTTTTTAACTCACATGTTCCTCTAGTTAGTGTAGAGCAGGAATATGTATCCTTTCAGTAGAATATGTGCATTGTACACCCTGCATGTTTTAATTGGGGCATGTATGGTTTTCAATTTTAGTGTTTTTTGTTTTGTACATTGTATCATCATTAGAGGTTTTCAAGAGGAAGAAATATTTATGATTCTAGGAAGGTCCAAGATCAACAATAATCAAGGGGATTCCGGATTTCGGGATCCATTGCAAAGAACCAAATATGTTTCAGGATTCCAATATTGACTCCATGCCCAATGAATGACTTAAGGCTATTGAACTCATGTTTAGCAGGAAATCATCCCCAAGATGTCACCAAAAATGTTATCCAATTTTACACACAAGAAGTGAAGATATACTCGCACAAGAAGATCGTAGACCATGATTAATGAAGGCCAAGCCATGTCTCTAGGAGAAAATGTGATGATGGTCGGGTCATGATCGATCTTAACATTACAAGGAGTCAATGACAAATAGGAATTGAACATCATAGATGGCTTAATTATGTATCATGGAGAGGTGAGTTTTTTCAAGTCATTACTATGTAGGATCTCAAGCTTGGAACGTGGTTCATCAAGCCTGACAAAGGATATCAAACTTGGCCATAGGGGCAAACATCTATTGGCTCAGTAAACAAAACTCAGAGGAAAGAACATAGATCTATGGGAGCTTGTGAAGGTTAAACTTGGCAAGAGTTAGGTCGAGCCAAACCGAATAAAGCAAACTAGGGTAGGGTTGGTAAGAAATTTTTTTGGGTGGAAAAACTTGTCAATTTCTTACCAGCGCTTTGGGAATCTAAGTCCCTCTACTTAACCGGTGCAGCTAACGTATATGCATGCACATGAAAAGGTAGATTTTTTTTTGTTGCCTATCGACTGGGGATCCAATAGGGGCACTCCACTGACCATGTGGCAAAGCTAGAAATTTATTACTAGAGAGGACTTTGTCTATAAAGCAGGAAAGGGGAGTGAGAAATGAGATAGGAGAACTAATGTTTCAGGTAGGAAATAAGAGTCATGTACACACTAGTTAGAAACTTTAACACAAGCATTTATGAGAAGAAACAACCCTGCAAATGGAAACAAGATGAGATAATATTACGAACTCATAGTTTCTAAAATATCCTCATCAAAAAGGCTACAAAATCCTTCTTCTTATATTGTTGCTTAAATAGAAGTTGTACATAATGTGAGAAGGAAGAAATTTGAGAGTGGAGGAAAGTAGAAGAAAAATGGCTATCTCCTTTGCTTTCTCTAGATACAATGCACTCTTGAGTTTACAAGGTCAATCACCAACCCTTTGAAATGGGAATAGCGTTGCAATTTATAAAACAAGAGGTGACCTATTGTCTTCCTCATGACCCTCCATATGCCTTATTCCTAACTTTAGACTATTCATATTCCTACAAAATATTTAAGTCACTTTTATAAAATCAAGGCAACTTAATTTACATTATGTTTCTAAAGTCACTTTTAAGTGACTTAAAGGCATATCAAAAAGTGCAAACCCCAATGAAGAATTACAAAATTTGAAAGTGGGAGAAAGTTGGGGGAAAGAGGAGAGAGAAAGAGGGAGAGAAGAAGAAGAGGAGACATCATTCCCAATGAATTATGTTGATCCTCGTCTATGGAAAGCACCAAATGCAGTGAAACTCTAAATCTTCAAACTCCTTACACACTGTGAAACTCCTTCCAATTATCTCATGAACGCTCACCAAGTTGAATGAACTAAGATGGATCATGAATGCCTTGTGAAAAATGACTAGAATGATCCTGAACAATGATGTCCCCCTAAATGATTATCCATGTACGTTCCATTGTTACAAAATTGCTCTTTGAGCATGACTTTCTATTTTTAGCAAGTGTTTGTGGGACCACTTACTATTTTTATAAAGTGTCAAAAATGTTTGTTCCGATGAATTATTAGATGTAGCGCATCTCCAATATCTTCCCCTCCTTTGCAAACTCTTATGTTGCTAACTTTCCTGAAATAGTAGTGCCTATATAGAAGACCTACTATTTTAAGAAAGTGAGATTCTAGAGGTCCGATTGACATAGAAAGATTTTTTTTGATGTGGAATTTTTCCCAATATTTCCCCTCTGAAATTTTAGACCCGCCTTCTTAATAGTCCAGGAGATTTTAAACTTTCGAATTTCGAACCCGGTAGTGCTTCTAGATGCGGCAGCCATTACTGGGTCTTAAAATTAAAGGTATGGTTTTCTCCTATGTTTTTGATAAAATAAATTTCATTGTGATAGGTTTCTTCTTTTGATGCTTGATGTGCAATTCTACTTCGTTTTTCCTATCGGTTTGATGGGAAATTGTATTTTTTCGTCGTTGAACTAGAAGTGAGATTTCTTCATTGCAGATGCTCTATTACACAAGAGGAGAGTTTGAAGTTGTATTCTTGATGGAATTGGGTAGAGGAATGAACAAAAAAATATATCTTGTTGTTTCACACATCCATTTGGGAGATTTCTTCAACTTTTTGTTTCATGGCCATGGAGTTTTCTTTGTGCTTCTCCTTCTTTGTTTTGTTCTTATCCTTCTGTGTTTGCTCCAATTTTCCTTTAGGACCTGCATGCTTTCATGGAGTGGAAGGGGATTACATCTGTTTTAGGTCTAGTTCAAGGTTCATAAATGGAGGAATTATGGCAAGGAGTTACAAAGGAGGAGATAGAGATGTCTGTGCACACGGATGTTAGAAGCAATCAACAGTTAGAAAAAAATTTAAATTTTGAGTTGAAGTTGGGTGAAATTTTTTTCCTTGATGTCCCTGACCTCAGAGATTTGAGGGACGTCAATTTCCATAATGATAAAGATGACGACATGAGGTGGGTATCCAACGAAAGGGAATGAGTGCTCCAAAATCAGCTTTAAAGCACTGAGGGGCTGGAAACTGGTCATATGGGTGACTAAAACACTCTCCTAGAGGTCTGGGAATATTTTTACATGTTTTGTGTCCCTCACCTTAGGGACATGAGGGAAATTAGTTTCCATAGTGTTCATGTAGCTGACACGTGGCGTTTGATATGATGGCAAGGAATGGATGCTCCAAAAATGCACCTTGGGGCTGAAATTCGGTCACGTGGGTGACCAAAAGACTCCCCATAGGGGTTGGGTGAATTTTTCCATGCTTGATGTCCCTGACCTCAGGGAAATGAGGGACATAAATTTCCATGGTGGTCTTAGAGCTGACACGTGGCGCTTGATCCGATGACAGGGAATGGATGCTTCAAAAATGCACCTGGGGGTTGAACTGTCAAGTCTGGAGGTCACATGAGGGTCCTAGAGGTCACATGGGGGATAGGTGCATTTTTCAAGGGTTGGTGTACTTGACCTTAGGGATGTTAGGGACATGAAATCCCTCGAGTTTCCTGGTGCTGACACGTGTTCTCCCAGAAAATGACTAAGTCTCGAACTGTCTTTGAGAGGGTAACTTAGAATGATGATAACTTGAGCTCCCAGTGGAATTTATTGGTGAAAATGTATATGATCCTGAATGGAAATTACATTTTTAATCCAACGGCGGGGGTCTCATGTCTTGATTCATCTATATTATCCCTTTAAAAATAGATTTTTTAATTTGAGAATCCACTTGTACCTGATAAAAAATGCTTGAAAATCCTATGCGCCAAGGTGTTGCGAAAAATATTATTTCATCATCATGTAGGTATTGGAATCCTCTTTCCATAGATTTTTTTTACTTATAACTTTGTCCAGAGCTCCCAGAATCTTCTTCTAAAGCCCATAAACTATTTTAGGCCTATGTACTGCCTAGGCTTGTGAACCCCGTTTTTACTCAGACTGCTCCAAATCTTTTAAAAATTCTCCAAACCTTCCAAAATAATTTCCAAGATGTTCTAAGGTCTTAAATTCACCTCTATATTGAATTAGGACATTCTATTCCACTCCGGGAGGTTTGATCCAGTCCTAGGAAGGCCTATGATAGCCCTTCCCAATACTGCTAGAAGATAACATCTTTCAATGGAATCCTAAAATCACCTAGGGGGGTGAGATAAAACTAATTTGGAGGTCACCTGGACTGGCTAGACATACCCAAGGTGTCTTTTAATGATAGGAATTGAAAAATTTAACATAGGGGTATCGTTTTCATCCTTAGAAATTGTCAATTTCCCTGTTACACATTTACAAGACAACAGGTAGCTCGCATGAGCTCAGAGCAACATGATAAGAGAGATTCACATCTCCAAGTCAATTGGAGGAGCATGTACAATGATTTCAGCATAAAGAAGTTCTAGACAGAGCTCGAAGTGTTTCACGAAAAGTGTAATGTGTTGAAGCCGTGAGTAAGGCCAGGATAATTCGACACAGAGGAGCATAGATCAGGAAATGAAAAGGGATCATCGGAAGAAAGTTGCTCAATGTGGTGAGCTCGGTTTGGGGAAATTTCTGCGGAGCCAAGTTTTGTTTTGGTTAGAATCATTGAATGAGCTAGTTCATAAAAAAAAATCTACGGATAGATTGGTATTGGAGCAAACACGTGGGTTCATGAAATAGGTAGGTGACATGTGTTCACAATGATAGCTCGGCTGTTGGAGAAGAATTATAGTGAACAAGTGATGTGTGAAATAGTTGAGTTACATGCACAGGTAGGCTACTCTCACAGCTCGATGGAGTCATTAAATTGGTGTCTCACTATAAAACTCAGGAATTGGGCCCAACAAAGAATAAGAGGATCGACTCGGGGACCGAATTCTCGAGTTGGGAGACATAGCTCAAGTAGTGAGCAAGGAATGCCGAATCAACTTCAACATAAACTGACATACAGTATGGGTTGAGGCCCGAATAGGTCTGTTTAGAATTTGTATGTATTTACGAGTCACAAAGGGATTCGAGTTGAGACAATCAGTGGAGAATAACCTATAGGATTCAATACAGGCTCAGTCATCCACAATGGATTCTAGTGATGACTGAAGAGACTACTCCAAGATCAGGTAACTCAGATACATTGCATGCTTGAAAGTCAATAATGGGGAGTTTCAGGGCTTTGTGGCCATGGTGGAGATTAGTGACCAAATAGCCAAGTTGGGATTTTATTGATGGCAAACCGAAGTAAAGGTTCCACATCGATCAGATCCCGAGACTCAAACTACTAAGAACATGGAAATTTAAGAAATTGTCACCAATCAGGGATAATGCTTGGAGAACCAAGAGAAAAGCTCAGTAGACCAACATGCTACGTCGAGACCGATTCAATGCTGACGAATTTTTGAGTCACTGAGTTACCCTCCGGATTAACAGGAAAGTTGTGAATTGGATCGAGACATGGGAAACCACCACGAAAATGGGAGCCAAGGTTAGGCTCGGGGAATTTCATGTCAGTTTAGGGTCTTGATAGCGAAGAGCTCATACAAGGAGCACAGATAGATGAATCACCAAGGTGACGCATTCTGTAGAGTCAGGTGATAGCCTAAAGAGTCACTTGTTAGCTTGGTTCGCTATCATGACAAATAGAAGTGGCTTCGTAGCTCGTTACAGGACCCAACTAGATCAATGTGTTAGTGGCTCAATGGCTTCAAGGGGGAGCTTCATGGTTGAGCAATGACAAGAACTCAGACTAATGCAAGGCAATGCATTAGTGGTGAGTCAGGCTGAGAAGCCAAGTCGGTAGAAGGAGCTCAAAGGGAAGCATGGAACTAAGTGTGGCTCGGTTCTTTGGAAAAACTTGCAAGAAGCTCATAACTCGGTGGTAGTGAGTACATAAAATTTTTCTCAGTGATGAGCCCATAGACGTTGGAAGGAAACTGTGGTATTAGCTTGTCACAATAAACAAGAAAAAATCTCGCACAAAGCTCATATGGAATGATTTGTAGTGGTGAGTTCAAAGTCAAGATAACATGAAGAGCTCGTGCAATGGGAATGATCTTTCCATTGGTTTAGAAAACAATGTATGAGCACGAGCTCAGTTGATGATTTGGACACATCGATTGAAATATGTTGGCAGATAAGTGAGAGGGTGGTTCAATGATTCATTGTCATAGTGAGCTCTATGGATTATAAAAACTCAGTCAATAGACTCAAATACGGGGAGCTCATTATGGAGACAAATTGCTAGAACGATATCATGAAGGACTCAACATAGAGAACATTCGATGGTGTATAGGAATCTTGTATCTTGGGAATTTGGTGTGGAATGCAACTAGGAAGTTCAGCTCGGTGAGATCAAGCATTGGTAAAGATGACTTGGTGTGCTCATTTGAATTATTGCAAATGATGTTGCGTGATTGTATACCTCTCGACATCACGATAGCTTAGTGAGCCTTTTACAATTTCTTGCATTTTTGGATGAGCTGGGACTCATCATTATAAATAAAAATAGAGCAATTCGTCATTTGATAATGATCCCATAGGTGAGGAGGTGACTTGGCGGGATTTTGATCTTAGGTCGATCATGTCGAAGCTAAGAGGAAGACGTTACTTGCCATGCATGCAAATAACTATTGCCATAACAACTTAGTTTTGGAAAGTGATGGTAAAAGGGCTCAAAATAGGTCTAGTAACACAACTCAGTTGCAAAGTGATTAAGCTCAATTAAATGTTGAGATCTTCATATATGTGTGCACGAGTTGAGGCTGAGTTGTATGAGTTTGGAGGAACTCGAAATCGATCGACAAGCTTTGAGGATAACCGAGCTATGTGGGCCAAATTACATCAGGAAAATTCATGGATCAATGCATGAGGAAAGTATCTCATGGAGTGGTGAGATGACAAGTAATACGAAGAGCTCAAACCATTTGAGCCAAGCCAATTGGAGCTCAGTGGGAATGGATCTAGGTAAGAATAGGAAGAGCTTGGCAGAGAGCTCGTTTTGGGAGCTCGACATGGCAACGAGCATTGCAAGCGGTTGAGGAGCCATGTTGTAAGACCGAGCTGGTCAAGAGGAACTC
Organism: Taxus chinensis; assembly: GCA_019776745.2. Taxonomy (NCBI): domain Eukaryota; kingdom Viridiplantae; phylum Streptophyta; class Pinopsida; order Cupressales; family Taxaceae; genus Taxus; species Taxus chinensis. The sequence goes on from CM034150.1 coordinate 459,197,163, forward strand.
ATTGTGAGGGAGCTTAATTGCGGTGAATATTGGGGGAGCTCGATACCAACTCGATGGATTAGCTTGGAAATCCAACCATCAAGTTGGGCTAGTTTTTGACCATTTCTCAATTGACCCCCCTCCTCGAGTCAAACCAGTCAATGGGGGGTCCCACCATTAATTTTAATTAATTTCATATTTATATTTAAATATTTTATCAATAATATTTATTAATATTATTGTTTATATATTCTTTTAATTAATTGAGTGGAAATAGGTCAACAGGTAATTAATGACACGTGATGGAACCTTCTCAAGTGGTTCAACCAACTATAATAAATACATCATGTGCCTTCAATTTAGGAAGGGAATTTATGATTCCTTCTCTCATCTCTCTCAAACTTATTCTATAAATGTAAGTTGGAATATCATTCCAACGAGTCAAATAGGTTAGATAGTTAGATATCTTAGGAAAGTGTGTTTTATTCAAGAATCCTCTTTCTTCTGTAAGACTGTAATGGAAACTACTACCTCTTCTGAATATATAATGCATTGTGCACATTGTTGAAGTAATAAAAGTGTTTTTTTTTCCTTTCATACTTCTATACTTATTTCTACCTTTTCTCATGCTCGCATGTACATTGTGTAAGTTCACATTTCTATTGCAGGTTCTTAGAGCTCTGTGCTTATCAAGTGTTGGATTATTACATGCAGTTGAGTTGTGGTGTTTATTCATCCTTCTCAATTTCATCCTTCTTCACTGGAAGACTGATAACTTGTTTGTATGATTGAGTTTAACAGAGGGAATGTGTGCTTCCTAGTCTATTGTATTCTTTACCCTCTCTAAGTTACAATAGGTGAAGTTGACTTGTGGTGCACACACCCTCTTCAAATTAACCCTTCTTGAGTCTGGAAATACCCTTTATTTAGTGCATCACCATCCCTAGTATAGTTTTATTTCTACAAATCTCTTTCCCTAAAACCCATGAAAATGTTAGGATGGGTCTAGATAACCATTTTAGTGCACTAGGAGTCATACAACACACCTCAGTAGTCCCATTAGCTTGAGGGTGAAAGGGAGTAGTTTTATAATGAGCCATCATAAAATCTTCCAATAAGATTCTAATAGTTTCATTCAAGAATTGGGCACCACTATCACTTGTTAAACTCAACAGACCTCCATACCAACTGATTCTATTCTCCCACAAGAACCTATCTTCTATAACCGAAGTGTAATACTTTGTAGGAGGTGATTTTTCCCATCTCATAAGATAGTCTATACAAGTGATAATATAGCACGAACCTACTCCAATTGAAGTAGTCGAGTAACTGTGTTACATCTAACGCTTGTAACTAACAAGCATATGAATCAAGTATATGTGTAATAACATATGGTCCCAACCAATGCAATTTGAGTTTCCTAAGATGGTACAAAAACTTTGAATTGTACAAAAGAACCATCTTCCTAACCTCAAACTAGTTCTTTTTAATATGCTAATCATGGCATGCCGTCTGCGTAGCTTTCTCCATCTTATTACTCCACCTAGTAATGGTTCATCTTTCATCCAAGTTCACAAGTTTTTCTATGCACTCTTCAAGTGATTTCTCCTCATCCAATCCTCCTTCGCAATACATAGGGATGGTAACATAAATTTAATAGGAAGAAGAAAGTTCATGAAAAATGCCAAATGAAAATTTATGGCCTTGTTCAATCTTTTATAAGTCATTTGATATGCCCATTATACCATAAAGACTTTATCATCTCAGTATCTCCTTCCTACGTCACAAATATTATTCAATATGTGGTTCAATATCTTTTTAAAGGCCTCAGTAGTCCCATTAGCTTGAGGGTGAAAGGGAGTAGTTGTATGACGAGCCACCATAAACTCTGCCAATAAGATTCTAATAGTTTCATTCAAGAATTGAGCACCACTATCACTTGTTAAACTCAATAGACATCCATACCGATTGATTATATTCTCCCACAAGAACCTATCTTCTATAACTGAAGTGTAATACTTTGTAGGAGGTGATTTTTCCCATCTTGTAAGATAGTCTATACAAGTGATAATATAGCAAAAACCTATCCTACGCACTGCTAGGGAAATAGGGCATACAAAGTCAATTCCCCATTTTTCAAATAACTCTAAACTAGCAATAGGTATTAATGGAATTTCATCTCTTTACCCCGAATTTCCAAGGCACTAACAGTGGTCACAAACCTTGCAATATTCTAAACATTCCTTATAAATTTTCTCCCACCAAAGGGCTACCAATAGGATCTTTCACATGGTATCATTTCCTACAATGTCACCGTGATATTTTTCTATGATCACAATTCATTCATATTCGAGCACACACCGGTACAAAACCTCATCTTGGCCTAGTTTGTATAGGTTGGCACTGACCAATATATAGGGCACGATGTGTATAGCCATTGCTTCTTCTCTAGAGCCTTCATTCCTTCAAGAACCACACCTGTTCATAAGAAAACAACAATATCTTCCAAATCAGAGGGTACACATTATAATATGAAAAACTATTTATTTGACGTTGTGTCCTCAATGTTCTATGTGTCCTCACTTGAGTTAATTCTAGAAATATGGCCAGGTCTTGAATTGTACTTCCCTCGTTTGACTACCACAAAAAAGTTAAATTCCTGAAATAGATAGATCCATTGGCATATGCACCCTTGAAAAATAGGCTTGTTCACCAAATACTTATGTGTCATGTGATCTATGTAAAAGATAAATGGAGTAGCCAACAAGTACTACCTAAATTTATTCAACACATAAATCATAGACAACGTTTTATGCTCTGTTGTTATGTAATTCTACTAAACTAGGGTTAAATTCTACTTGCAAAACACAAAGGGTGATCAACAATCCCTTCCCCAGGATGTGCTAACACTACTCCAACTACCATACCTGACATATCTACATGCACGTGAAAGGGATTTTCCCAAGAGGGAAAGAAAAAAAGGGGTGTTGTAGTAAGTTTCTCCTTTATGTATCAAAAGCCATATGTTGTGCCTCACCCCAATAAAATTTACTCTTATGTTTCAACAAATCTAATGGGGTGGAGATCCTATCTTAGCCTTTGATGAATTCTCTTTAGTAACCTATATTCCCTAAGAATCCACACACCGTGCTTGGATTGGTAGGATCCTCCAATCCCAAGATAATAAAAAAATTGGTAAGATCTACCAATAAGCCTTCCTTGCAAATAATGTGAGCAAAAAATGTTCCAAAAGGAGTAGTAAAGACACATTTTTTAATGTTTAGAGAGATACTTAACTACCTACACCTATAAAACATCAATCTTAAACTGTCACAATGATCTCTTACTAACCCATACACCATCCAATCATCTAGGTAAAATCACAGAAATTTATGGATGAAGTCTTGAAATGCTTGAACCAAAATGCACAAAAATACAACAGGTGCATTATTAAGCCCAAAGGGCATAACCGTATAAGAAAAATTCCCCATTCAATGGTTAAATTAGTTGTCTCCTGGTCTTCCTTCACAATTCTTAGCTGGTGATAACATGAGAATCCATTTGTAAAATAATAGATCTACCACCCTACTACACCTTCCAAGATCTCTTCAGTGAACAAAGTTGGAAAATGATCTATGACACATGCAACATTCAAATCTCTATGGTCTACACATATCCTTATCCTACCATCCTTCTTGATACTAATCACCATTGGGCTCACCCATTCAAATTCTTCAATTTCTTTAATAATGTCAGATTCTATCATCTTATTAATATCCTCTTTAACTTTTATGTGTAAAGTTGGATTCATCCTATAAGGTCTCTTCCTAATCAGATGCACACCTTCATTAAGCTTAATCCACATTTCACCCAATGAGTTATGAACTCATTTTAACTCATTTTATCCATGTGGGAAACATCCCTAGAAATTGCACATAAGATCAATTATCTTTAAAACTTCTTGTTCTGTCCAGTAATCTCCAATAACAACTTCTTTTGGCTATGCTTCTTTACCAATGTTTACCTTATTCATTTTTAAGGGCTCTTGGTAAGTGCATGATTGCTGATATGCACTTTCCAAGAATTTATGAGTACCGTACATATGATTAACATCCAAGTTTTCTACTTCCTCTTCCTCTATTAGGTACAAAACCTTTGCTTTTTCCTTCTCCAAGAATGCGTGCTAAAACTATTTCTTCTCCATTTCTCCTTCTTCCTCGAAGTGCACCTCTAAGCAAGGTTCCCTTAATAAATCTAGGATTCAGTCTTCAACCATAGCAAAATCTCCTAAAGTAAGGTGCTTTACTAACTGCAATGCCTCATTCACTGATGGGTTAGGAATTAGATACTCAAAACTTTGAATAATATCCACCAGTAACTCTTACCAATTTCCCATCTGATGATGTAACTCATACTGGATATACCATATGCATGCACAACCCTGCAAGGTGGAATAGAAATTATGTACCCATAGTGAGGGAGGTAAGGCTTTTAGGCCTACCATTTAGGCTCTCTAACATTCATAGATGTGAAATGAGGTAGATTCCTTCCCATTATATTCATGTATTTTATAAGGTGCATTGATATGGAAAAACCTAATAGAGAACGTGATTCTCACTTCATGCCATTCTAGAATATTGTTTCAATGAGTCACTCACTAATGTGTTGCTATTACATGCAAGGTATAAGTTAAAATATTCATCCTCTTTACTTTACATATACCCTAGACCTCTATCGTGCATAGAAAGACATTAGGGTTACCTTCCTGAGTGTAACTTGGTAACTATCTTCCTCCCAAGCACCTACCTAAGTGCATTCTAGCCACTTGAGTTACAATGGCCTTCAATTGTCTTCAACCCAGCTCATAAGTTACATGCGTCCAATTATTAGATGAAATTCTAGTTATATCAATTCTAGACTGAGCATCTTCCCATTGAATGACTCCTCTTGATGATGAATAGCCTCAAGGTCTATAATGGTGGGCTCATAGACTATATCTAGGTCCTCTTATCTTAAAGGCTCAACATAAGGCACATACCTTCCATCTGTTAGTGGAATAATGACACACTCCTTTTTATCCTCAAAACTGGTGTATCCCTTGTTAAAGCACAAGTCAATATTATTTGCATAACATCAAGGGTATCTAAGTAATATTGGGAAGTTATCTACCTTGGGAATTGCTAAGATTTCAAAATCCCTAGTAAACTTAGCTCCTTGAATTGTTATGGAAGCATACTTCAAGACTCTTATGGGCATAGCCTTTGTCATATTCACCATATACAACACATTTGAAGAGGGCTGCATTAGAGGATTCCCCATATGATTACATGCATCCTAAGTAAGGACATTGACCTCTGCACCTGTGTCAATTAGTATGTTTCTCAAGATCCATCCATCAAGAAAAATTTTTAATGTAATTTCCTTGTCATAATTGTGACTATGAAGGGGTAGATTAGTATGTAAGACTTTTCTCTCATGCTCATCTCCCACGTGTGGTACCTTTTCTTGTAACCACTATCCTAACAAAGAAATAATTTTCTCCTGATACAACATCCTTCATACTTATCTGACCTCATCCATGTATTTCTAAGGAACCTCAACATTCTTTAGTTGCTCTAAATTCCGTGATTTCTCCTTCAAACATTGAATCTCTCCTTTCAAGCTCCTAATAACTTCCATGGTTTAATGGTAAACCTCTTTTTAATGCATTGGATCAAGATATTTCCCATGTAATACTTATTATCTTGTAATGAGTGGCCTCTTCTTTGGTACTTCTTTAGTGTGTGTTGTCTCAGTGTGTGTAGTTACAAAAACAAGTTCTAATTTTGGGTTAAGATCTACCCTAGGCATCCATACTTATTATCTTGTAATGAGTGGCCTCTTCTTTGGTACTTCTTTAGCGTGTGTTGTCTCAGCGCTTGTAGTTACCAAAAAAAGTTATAATTTGGAGTTAAGCTCTACCCTAGACATCGATAATAGGCCAGTTATCTTCACACTAACCATCCCCATGCCTCTTTCCTTCTTCTAGTTCTAGATCATATGGTCATACAATTCAGGGCACTCCTCATACTTTCATTTCTTTCCACGCCATGAGCACTATAGTAAATCCATACATTCATGCTTGTAGTGTTTAGTAGATCCACAATTGTAATAAGTCCCACAGGGGAATTCAGCCATTCCTCCCCGACCAGTACGACCTCTGAATCCTCTACAAAAAAATTCTTCCTTGACCCCCGCCATTTATGCACGCTTCATACTGAAAACCTTTTCTCTTAGAACTACTCCCAATGCTGGTCTAGTACACAGTAATATCAATGGCATCATGAATTTTTTCTATCAATTGGTAGTCCTTCATATCGTGAGTAGTGGATGTGCATATATTACAATAAGAACACACATTCTTATGCACCACATGCTATAACAAAGGGAATCTACTTACATCATGATCCCCATGGTAAATTTCACAATAAACTAATATAGTGCGTACCAATTTTTGAGGGAAAATTTCCTTGGTGTGTCTTTCTATCTCACAGTATGTACACCAAAGTCCATTGTGAGTTTTATGAGATGAATTTATAGATAATTTTTCAAGCTACTTTATTATAGAGACAATCTATGCTTCTAAAAATGGTCATACCCCAATGTCAATGCTTCTGACAACCTCAGCACGTACATAAGCCTCTAAGGCCTAACATAGATCCATTAAAGTATTATGGGAGAGAAATCACCTTAAAGGCATTATCAATCCTCCAAAAAACCACTGAGCATGATGCGAGGAATTGATATCATAAGATAGTTTTGATAAAAAAAGTCTTAAAGTGCACATCATACTCCCACATACTCTCTGCCATACCTTGTCAAATCTCCTTGAGCACGCTAATGATTTTTTTTCAAACTCAAGAATACAAAATTCTACCAAAAATACATCACACAATGTAGTATAATCCACCATCATCTAATGTGGGCCATACTTCTTGTACTAGCTATGCATTTGTGCTTGGAACGTGGTTGAAAATTGAATTGATTTCCACTATAGGGTTGTGATACCCTTAGTGCACCATAAAAACTCACACTTTTGTACATGCTCTGCAGCATCCTCAACACCTTTTTAATTAGGTAAATGTAAAGACATATCATAAAACACCCTCTGAGGTGGTTGAGGTCCTTGTCCACTAGATCCATAACCTTGGTTCCCTCCTATGTTTCCTCCACCACCAGTTCCACTAGATCCACTAGCTCCTATCCCTCTGGATCTACTGGGTCCTCCTCCTCTAGTAGGAAAAGGGCCCAAAGTAGTTCCAATCTACATCCCCATTGTTGTGTTAAACTACATTCCAATAGTTTGTGAAATTGAACCACTTCCAAACATAATACCCAATCTTTTTGTAACCACACCTTACCTAAATGACATGCTTGATATGATTCAACCAAAAAATGGTAATGTCTACATGGCCATAGATGGATGTAATGTAAAATGATATCTACATGATGTTTCTTGCTTACCAATGCCAACTGAATTGGAAATACTTTTCTCAAAAATTGGGAAACTAAGTGCAAGGGTTTGGTCACATGGTAGGTTGAGATGTGCACCTATGATTGTTCTCCTTTCTTCATACGATGAGCTCTTATAATAATTTGAGGGAGTTCCTCTCTCATGATTTCTATGATGGGGTAGCATAGACTGCTTAGGTTCCATGTCCTCTGCATGAACCTAAAATCATTGCCGCAATGCATACCTCCATAATTCCATCAATCCTGCAAATTCATGTTGTCTTGCCAATTTCTTCTCTCGTACTTTGTTATACTTAAGCCATTTATCCTCTCTCTCTACTTCTATTGTACGATCCACCATCTCTCACCACACAAGCTTTCTTTCCCCACACCTAGTGGTAACTTAGCTAGCCATAGGAAATACTTCCAAACTTTGAGTGATGACCAGGAGCTTGATGGATAATGGTATAGCGTGCAAGAAAGATCCTCTCAGTTATCACAAGAACTCAAATTCAGTAACCTCTATGAAAGAGTACGTAGAACCCACTTACTCTAATGCATAACTAGTCAACACACCCCTCTACCAATGATCAACAACACACGTCCAAGTCAGATCAGCATCATGAAGTTGTTGATAATATTCTTGGGTTGAAACAAAATGTCAATAATACCAATTGTTCCTCGATGCATACACCAATAACCATTCATAGAGTTCTACTAGAAAGTAGCAAAAAAAATCATAAATCTCATGATAGAGATGATCCTCTACCCATTTACATGCATCAAAATTAGGTCCAATGTTGAATGGTTGTGCAAAGTCATTCTCATTGTTCTTAAGAAAAAATTTTACTCTATCCAATGTCAAGCGTTATGTCATCACACACCATTCTTACAACATATTCAAAAGAGGTCCTGAAAATAAAACAAAAATGTAGTCACCCAAGCATGTTGACCTATCACCCAACATTAGATGGGCACTCACCCGAGTGCAGGTAGGCACCAAGACCCTCTTTTATGTGATCCTTGTAATAATGTTAACCATTAATACAGGAATGGTTCACATACATAAATTCTATAACATAAATAATGAAGTTAGATCCAAACACAGATGCATTATGAAAATAATATAAGCATTATCACAACATGAAAATCATATCTAAACCATGAGGCATATGAAGAACACAAGGGTTTGGATATATAAACATAGACATATATAACAACCCATCATATATTTATCAACAAACCTTTACAGTAGCAAGATGACATCAAAAGGGTCATAGCAGACCTAATATATTAGACAATAGTATCTTAGTTCTTCAAAATGATTCTTCTCAAATAGTTCTAGCTATGCCCTCTCCTATACATCCTCCATTCTCCTCTATTCACATCTTAAGGATCTCTTTGTAGACACTAAAATTAGGTCACACTCCCCTTTGGTCCCTTGACAAATAAGCACCCTTCATCACATTCACCTCACCATGGCCCCCTTTCACCCCACTAATATTAATTTAATTAATTAAATTAAATTAATTCATTATCCTCACCATATTTATTATTTTATATATATTGATTTAAATAATATCCACACATACAGTTCACCTAGACACCTCATCAATCCAACTCACCCTAAGACCTATTCTTAGTAAGTTGTCATAACTAACTAAGACTTACCAAAACCCTAAAAATCAATGCCTACATTCCCGCTAACCACATTCCCACATGCTCACAAGAAGCTTCCAGTTTAATCCATGGGTTAACGAAATGATATCCGAGAAAGTCAAGAGGATCTCCCTAGTTTAGTAAACCTAGGAAATCCCACATTGACCGATGCCAGTTAGCCCTAACCATCGTCGGTTAGGCTGAAACCGCCATCGGTTACCCTTTTAACCCCCAAAACAACCTTATTTTCAAGGTTGGCAAAGATTGGAAAAATTTAACGAACATTGAGATCTCCTCGAGAGATATCACATCTTCTGAGATCGAATTTCAATGAGAACACGCATACAAGGAATGAGATCAAGCATTTTCTCCTACACAGCCACCCAAACAATGATCTGATCTAACCAAGCAAAGTGGAATGCACATATAGCCCATGTGGAAGCTCTCCTATGATTGGTTATCACCTGCAGCCTTCAACCTCTCACCAAAACTTCGTTCCCTCACTCCCAGGTGTCCAGGACCAGAATCCAAGTAAGTAAAACATTCTACTTCTCTTGTTTACGTCATTTTGTCATTATATTATCACCTATTGTTTACCTAGCCACCCATAGACCTCCTTCAACATTCCCCATCCATATACCCATTAAAACCTTGCCAAATCCCTCCCAAACCACCCAATACCTCATTCCGACCAACCAAAGTCCTTTGTGTAATCACAAAGGAGACTCAAAACTCAATCTGTGGCATTCCCATAACTCCACAGTAACTGGTACTGGTTACACCTAACCATCATCGGTTACCCTTAACTGGCATTGGTCTCTATATGTGCTCATACAACTCAGAATAGTGACCTATCAACCTAATTCCACCTCAACTTTATTCACCTGTGATCTACCAGAGACCTCTGTCAGACCTGCACAGACCCAGAACCAACTTTTGACCTTAAGATCCTATTTTAACCTATCCTGTTAGATTAAATATTTCTTATTGTGTTTTAAGTGAGATACCTAAATCATTTCAAATTACAATAGGATTTACTTTATTTCCCACATTAAATTATTTAAAACAGTGGATTGATAGCCATCTAGGAAGTATCACACTTCCTAGATCTAGCATATGCTAGGTAGTTCACTGCATATATTGTTTAAGTCTTTCTGGTGGTCTTGGTTTTCATTATAGGTAGTTCATCCTATCCAAAAGGAAGTCGTCACGATCAGCTGTGGATTCAGAAGTCATACACATGAAACAACCCATCAACCAAAATTTGAATAGGTATTCCTCCTATGCCTGTTACCCTATTTGTTTCATCAATACTTTAAAGAAATGTCTAAGAATCAGGTGAAACATTTTGGCACGCTTGGTTGGACCCATCCGAGGTTCCTTCCATTTTATTCATTCCTAGGAAAAGTTGTGTGTTTGTTTCCCTTCTGAAAAGCATACACATTAATTTTCTTCCTTGGTAACCAACCTTTTCTTTCTATTTTCTCTAAAGGAAACCTTTCTTTTGGTGTAATTAAAAAGAACCATTTCTTCGTGTTTTTTGCATTATAGTGAAATAAAATCCCTCTTCCTCTTCATATTTTTGTGTCATCCAACTTCACACTTTGATTTGGGCTTAAAAATAAGTGCATTGTATTCTGATTTATCACATTAGGTCACATTAATTGAGGGAAACCTATACACTGGAAGTCATGACCAGTTAATGGTTGACAAACGAATTGTAGAAAGCACATCTCTCTCTCTCTCTCTCTCAAAGTCTTGCCAAATTGCATAAATTCAAAACAAAGACATATTATTAAACAACATCTTTCTTGGGAATGCCTGTCAATGATCGCACTAATATGAGGATTAACATGTACTCCCCATCTCGCTACTTTTTTCAGTCATACTTCAAAGTGAAGGATGCCCCCACCATAACATACCTAAAACCTCACCTTTTAGATATCCTTCTTCATAGGAAGCCATCCTCACCAAAAAATTATATTTCACAGTACATGAGTCAATCCTTAAATAGCATAAACCAAATAAACATAATAGAAAAGGCACTCCTAGGATCGTATTTTTCTTAGTATTTCTAATTGGCTTGCATTTTAGGTGAGAGATCACGTTCTTCATTTTTCTTGTTCATCCTTACACACTCCTCATCATAGCTGGTGTATTATAGCTTTCACCTGAGTGTTCTTAGACCATATTGTCATCATTATTAAAATTTTGGGTCTAATTCCACATAAAATTTTAATTCACAACCACTATTGTTTCATCACTATTTCAATTTCACAATAACCATCATCGGTTATACCCAACCGACGTTGGTTCCAGGTCCTTTTGTTAAAATACCCAAAAGGAAATTTTCATTCATCTTCTTCCACTTTTCACAGTCCTTATCACTGCCATCATTCCCAGTAACATTGTAAAACACCATCAAATTTGGCATACCTGTTAGATTTGAATTTATACCTAGTTTTTCACTCACTGTCCATTTTTTATAGTGATTGGCAGTGGTTACCCCTGACCAACATCGGTTAGCCTGTTTCACTTTCCATCCAACATTTGATACCTAATCCACTTTTTACCGTTAGGTTAACCTATTCTTGCTATTTTTATATGACATTTATAGAGAAGAAGCTCTATCTAATCAATACTAGCTCACATGGTGCTGACCCGAAAACAAGCAAGCGCACTTGTTTTCCATGCCAATTGTCAACCGCTCCCACCTAGTTCTTCACCACCTTTAATTTTATCACCAGCCATAGATCCCATCCAACCTATCACTATTGCCACCACAGATGAGGAGTTCACAAGACTCCTTGAACAAAACCCTGCCACTTTGTAGTTTTACCTTTCCCACTCATCCACTTGAGATGCATTAGGTCAGTTGATATATGACATGCCTATATCTATCCCCTCGAATCTCACTCCCACTCCTGCATCAGCCCCATCTGGCTCTATGTTTCCCGTATTTACCTTACCCCCAGTTGTTTCACAGCTAGGTCCTATACCTTCTATGACTTCCGCATCTGACACCTCTATGGCACCTGCCACATCCACCATACCCTCAAAAACTACCCATAATGCAACCTCATTTTCCCCTAATGTCTCACACATACCCATAGCTACACTACCACCTTTGGTGTCGGTGACCCCTACCCCTTTCTCAAGAACATGGTCCTTTCCATTCCATAATCATTATCCCCCATTGCCACCAGGATTACCACAACCCTTCCACCTTGATATACATATTATCAGTAGCCTCCTCATGTTTCATCCGTTATTCCCTCCGGATACGTATCCCCTATTTCACTACCTTCATCTAAATTAACCTACATGATAGCACCATATACTAGAATTCCACCCCTATTATATGTCCACAATCAACCCTCTCACACTATGAGAGGCACCCAATCATCACAACCTACAAATGACCTAATAAAACTGATGTTAGACAAGATGTAGAACATCAGGGGGCATCAGTTTCAGGCTCCTACAACACTCTCACCTACGAAGAGATATGCAATGAGCCCACCCACCCATATATTCTTATCCGACCATATCCCGTACATTGGGAAATACCTAAATTCAATCATTTCAATAACAAAGAAGACCCACAACAACATTTGCGATTGTTTAAAACATAGGTGTTATTTGATTGTTCATGATGATGCACTTTGCTACTGAGAACATTTCCCATGTCCCTCACTGAACCTACATTATATTGGTATAGTGGCGTTACCTAGAAACACTATATTCTCATTTAATCAAGTGGCCCAAGCCTTCTTGGATCATCTCTCTATCAATATCATCAAGAAGGTTACCATGAATGACCTATACTCCACGCATTAGTACGAGGAATGAATCTATTGCAGATTTTGTCACTGGCTAGCGTAGCCGGATCAATCCACTCACCTTCCAAATGCCACAAACAAAACTCATCAATATCCTCACACGGGATTGTGCTAAAAATGTATCAGTGACCTTGCAAGTCCAAAACTTCTGAACATTCGATGAAGCATTCACTATGGCACGAAAGTTAGAGATTCAAGCCATCGAAGAGAATAAAATCCAGTTACACAGTAAGAATTCAACATTCAACTCGAATGATATCTCTTCTTATTCCAAACCATAAACCAATTAGTAAAAATCTAAGGGCACTGCTAACATAATGATTCTCAAGGCTAGACCAGCTCATTCGTCAAATTAGGCTACCCCCCTCATCTAATCTCTCACCCGTCTAAACTTTTCAATTCAGACGAGAGAAGCAGAAATACACCCCAATTGGGGAACATTACTCTTCTATCTTATAAAATCTTATCAAAGCCAGAGCCATTACACCCTTCCACCTATAAAATCACACTCTTGGTTTTTACCCTGCTCACCCCACACCTACATGGTATAAAGAACGTGACTTCTATAACTATCATCGAGGTAAAGGGGTCATAGTAATGGACAATTGCATCACTTTCAAAAATATTGTCCAAGAAATGCTCGAGAAAGGTGAGTTAACCACGGATAATCCTAATGTACCTGCTAATCAAAACCTATACATCTTTAAGAAACCATTTCCCAACCATGCCCCTTCGTCTGACCAAACCGGTGAGACCTCAACTCATGATACCCATACCTGCGAGGTCCACACTATCTTTAATGATGTAGCTTGTTAGCTCCCAATTACCTCACATTCATTCTATAGAGGAAATCCTAGCCCGAAATCCTCCTTCTACGTTAAAACCCACCACACCTATTCCTCCACCCATAGAGGAACACCTTTCATCTCCTTCATCACCAATAGGAGGAGTCTTCCGCTAACATTGAGATCATTTCACCTTTGGCTTCTCCACTTAGAGAACTGATACCCACAATACCTTCTCCACCCACAAAGGATCACCCATTACCCCCTCCTACCCACAGAGGAGCTACCTATCCATTACTCCACCCACAGAGGAGCACCCATCATCTCCTCCACCCATCACAAACCCATTTGAGATACCTTTGCCTCTTGGTGAGCTTTATCCATTAGCTATCCAAAATCTTGCAAACCTACTTTCGGCTCTCCTACCCACGGAAGTTGAAGCTAGCGAATTTCCCATGTCTCTAAGACACATTTAACAGGAATTTCCATTAAGTCCTCATGAAATCCACCCACAGATGTGTCATTCTCATGTTTTGCCGATCACTTAGATTATGTGGATAGATCCTTATTATGGGGATGTCTTCTACTTCTGATCTCAATGTAGATGCATAAGATCACTTACTGATACTTCCACTATCTACCCAAAAATATTTTGACCAATCAAACCGAATGCAACCACTTCTATCACAACTCCTTTCATGACACCCATCATAACTCCACATACACCCTTACCCATAACCTAATCTACATATAAACCTAAACCCACACCTAAAACATTTTGGCTTGATTAAACATATTACCACCTCATGGGTCACACCTAACTACCAACCTTACTCATTCACTTATCAAAATGGATTTAGCTACATCCTCCAAAGTCAACACCACACCTACTCTGACACCCAAACAGAAGCACCAAAACACATAGAACTCATACCCCAGACTGCACCAATCACATCATGCACCTATCTCACTCTGTCTTAAGACCTCAGCTTCCAAACATGGTCAAGAAACCTCCACCCATCAATAAACCAAAAACACAACAACCCATTCCTTCCTCACAAACCTCTAACCTCCCCTGAAATGCCCAACATGGCTTATACCTACACCCAAAGCATCTTTACCACCCATACCTCTCATACCTTAAGCAATTTCTTCACTACCGACTACACTTCAATCTCTATACCTTACACCTCCTGTCACGACCCACATCCTCTACCTTCATAGCACCTATCGTTATCCATCGTGGGTAACTCATCTCTTCCCCCATCCACTTTTCCTTCTAGACCTTGTACACCCATATCACCTTTACCCAAGAAGGTGCAACCCGAAAATAAAACTCCACTACCCCACAATAAGGTAGTCAGAACAACCACACACCCTCCTACCCAGTCCATCTACTATACCCCTACCCAAACAAACACGACCAACACCCAAAACCATATCTTGATCCGCTCCTCGTCTTCTAAAGACTATTCCTCAACAATCAATCACACCTACACCCAAAACCACATTCGCTTCTCATTGTGATCCACTAGAGGGGTCCTATGGCAAAATTTTAACCAACCTCATTGAGACTTATGTCATCACATTACCGCCACTCAAACCTTACAACCCCCTCAAACCCAAGCCAAAAGGGTTTGATGATACTAAAATTTGTGCATACCATCATGTGCTAGGGCACGATGTGGAGAATTGCAAGGCCTTGAAAATCATCCTTATCTAGTTGTGTCCTCCAGAAGCCAACTTTGACGATGACGACCTTCTCGACGAGGACCCTACTTCACCGACACCCATTCCCACACTACCCACTCAACAACCATGACCTACACCTCCACAGCTCCTAGAGCCACCCCAAGATTTGAAATTAACATGGTTCACATCAGAGAACTTTCCACACCACCACCCAAATGTCATTGCTGCCCAGCTCACCTCACATGGTTTTTCTCCTCCAGTAGGTTTTTACCTGTCGTGTCATTATACCACTCACCCTACACCTTCTCCATTTTCCAACTTCCCTCAAATAAACATGATACACGTCACTACATGTGCTTAGAAGGATAAGCGTAAAGAAAAGGCAACTGACCCACCAACCAATCCTATACCCAACATACCATCTACACCCATACCTAAAATCACTATCTACGGCCCTACATACCCCATTTCTAATGGCATCACACATCGCACCATGCTCAAACAATTACACCAATCTCCCCTCAAAATGTCCTTATATGACCTCATTCAAACCTCAGAATCCCATCGTCAAGCTCTCATGGAGGTTCTTCAATCTATTGAGGTTTTACCCAATGACCCTACACCCATAGCCTCCATTATCACACCCCATCATGTAGCCTCTCTCACCAAATTACCACCTTCATCTTCACCCCACCCTATTCACCAAGTAACCTCCCTTAGCTTCTCAGAGGAAGAGATTGCGCCACATGAAAATGATGACCTAGACCTATCCCTCTTCATCTTTGTCCACATCGATGACATATGGGTATGCCATGTGATGATTGATGGGGGCACTAGCATTAACATCATTTCATCCCATGCATTCACTCAAATGTGCATACCTAACAATTACATGCATAAACATCCTATCATGTTGTGTTCATTCAATGATGCTATCACCTCTACACTAGGCACCATCATCCTCCACATTTGCGTGGGCCCCTACACTATTCCATAACTATTCTACATCTTGGAGGGGGAATTCCAATATAACCTATTACTTGGTAGACCCTCGATTCATGTCATGGGTTACGTTCCTTCCACTTTGCATCATTGTGTAAAGTTTGAACATGAAGGACACACCTATACCATTCCACCTGATCCATCACCTTTTAAAACATGCAACATGCTTTACTGACCCAATGATGTGCTCATACCCATACCTGTTAAAGTTTCTACCTCCGTGACCACCACCACTTCACCTACACCTCCTGCTTACCAGTACAGTCACTACCTCAGCCGCACATATCTCCTCCATTCCTACCGCTGCCACAACCTCCACGGCTGACCCATTAGCCTCCCAAGCTATTAACTCTACCTCCACATTGACCTCTGACACATCATCCATTCTAGCTACCTACATACCAACCACTAATCCCTTGGAAGGTGTTTTTCAATGCCTCACTCTGGGGGAGTACCACCTATATAGTGTCAACACATTCCTTACTCCACAAGAGTATGGAAGCCTTCACCAACACCCTCATTATGATCACCGTATAGGAGAATGTCTCCTGTATGGTCCCCCTCACCTTCGTAATAGTCTCACCTATGGGGGAATTGATACTACCACTTATACACTAGAACCACTGCCACAAACTCACCCATTTTCTACTCAGTGCTCACTTCCAATCACTTACCAGTCACCGTTTTTCCCACACCTTCCTGTACCGATGTGCATGGAAGGGTTTTAGTTTTTCCTTTTATGAGCAAGGTCGTCATACCATTATTCCATGTACCACCCATAAACATAACGACCGTAGTGGTATAAGCTTTCTTGAACCACCTATCAAACAAGCCCACATTGAACTCATTAAGGACACTAACCCTTCTTCACCTTCTTCACCCACTCCACCTTCATCACCACCCTCACTGATGAAGTCAATGGATCCTTAATCTATCCCTCCTATTAAATTATTCTTTTCATAAACACCATTTCCTTGGGGCCTCTGAGTTATCAATGTGAGGGTGAGGCCCCTTCCACTCTTCCCCTCCTGTATCCTGAAATGATCGATAACAATACATCTTCAATTAATGTCATTCAATGTCAGGATGATGAATCTATACTCACCTACCTCGGTGTAGAAGACTCATATATTCATTGATCATTTAGCTTCTGAGACATGTAAACCATGTTGAATGAATCGACTATCAAGATCAACATTCATACTCAGGACAACCCGCACATCCTAAAGATCAGTCAATCTTTAGATGCTACTGAAAAAGAAGCCATCACTTATTTTCTCTAAAGATCATAACCATGACTTTTTCTTGGTCTTATATAGATATGCTTGGTATTGACCCCACCATAGTGGTCCACAATATCGTAACCGTTCTCGATGTCCAAATCTCATTAAACAAAAAGTTGAGGAAAATGCACCTTCACATTGCCCTTCTCGTCAAAGAAGAACTTAAACACCTTCTTTCCATTTCCTTCATGTTACCCATTGATTATCCTCATTGGATTTCTATCATTGTCCCTGTCACTAAAGTGCATAGGGGGACTTCTGTATTTACATGGAATTCCGTACGACCTCAACCTTGCATGTCCAAAAGATGACTTTCCCTTACTTGGTATTGACCAACTAGTTGACCTTACCACTTGGTCACGAGATGCTATCACTCACGGATGGCTTCTCGGGTTATAACCAAATTTTTCTTGCCCTTAGAATATCAACACAAAGACCTCATTCATCACCCCTTAGGGGACCTTCTGCTATTGAGTCATGCCTTTCGGCCTTAAAAATGTTGGTGCCACATATCAACGGGCTATGACTTACATCTTCCATGACATCATGCATCACATATTGGAAGATTACGTGGATGATCTCTTGACCAAATCTAAGTTCCGCTCTGAGTACCTTGACCATCCTTAAAACCATCTTTGACCATCTCATTAAATATTACATCCACCTTCAACCTAAGAAGTGAGTCTTCGCGGTTCTCTCAGGAAAGCTCCTAGGATTTATCTGTTTCCCTACGTGGTATAGAAGTTGATCCTGCTAAAGTCAAGGCCATTCTCAAAATGCCTCCACCCACTAACCTTAAACAACTCCATAGCCTATAAGGTAAATTATAGTCTATTCACCATTTCATTTCACAATTATCTGATCAATTTCAACCATTTCGTCATCTTCTCAAGAAGGATGTCTCCTTTAAATGGGATGATGACTGCCACAAATATTTTGAGGCCTTAAAAAAATACCTTCTCCAACCACCCGTACTCATTCCACCTAAAGATGATCAACCTTTTTACCTATACATCTCAGCTACCGATCATTCCTTGGGGGCCATGCTCGCTTATTGTGATGAACAACACAAGGAGCAGGTAGATTATTACATAAGTCCATACTCTTTTGGACTATGAAACTCAATACACCCACCCCAATTTTTTTTTCTTAGCCTTAGTTTTCGTTGCCACCAAAATCTCTGTCATTACCTACTCAACCAAAAAACCTATGTTATGACCAACACTCGACCCCTTACACTTCATGTATGCCAAACCTTATCAAAATCAGCGTGCCGCATGATGGCTTATGCTATTAGCTGATCTTGACCTCAAATTCATTCATCAAAAGTCCATCAAGGGCCAAGCTATCACCGACCAATTGGCCGATCGCACCTATTGTCCGGGTATCAGCCCTCTAATTTTGACTTTCCATGATGAGTCAATTTCTACCCTTTCCCTGGAAAAACCCCCTTACCAAATGATACTCTTTCTTGATGGTTCCAAGTGTCAGCGTGGGGGTGGAACTGGTATTATCCTCATTCCTCTTTATGGTGAACCCATACCTTTGTCTTTCAAACTAGATTTTGAATGCACCAAAAATATTTCTAAATATGAAGTGCTCGTACTAGGTCTCCAAGTCTGCCTACGTCCATATATGTCAAATCAATCAACATCTTTGGTGATTCTCAATTGGTCATAAACCATAGGTCAATGAGCATATAACTAATGTCATAATGAGATACTTCAAAAGTATAAAAATCATGTAGATATACTTTTGACCATCTTTGACCATTACACCCTTCAAACCGTCCCATGTTCAACCAAAAAAATTGTAGATACCATGGCCTACTTAGCTTCCCAAATACCCGCTTCTCCTTGCCAATTCTAAAATATTTGTCACCGTACAATGCAACTCCAATCACCTTCCTATTTAGCTCATGATGTTTACTCTATTAGAACCTTCTACCTTTGACCCGAGTGAACTTTGGTACAAACAATACTCTGAATACCTTTGTCTCTCCATCTTACCTCCTGATCTCACCCGTAACGCACAACGTGCACCTTCCTTAAAAAGGTCTTTGATTACATCATCCTGGGGGGAATCCTCTATAAGCACAACTTTAATGGTATTCTCTTACGATGCCTCACAAGTTTCGGAAATTCCTTATACCATTAAGGAAGTTCATGATGACATATGTGGAGGTCACTTTGGTGGCCTTGCTATTGCTAAGCATATTCTTCACCTGGGCTATTACTAGCTAACCCTTAACGATGATTATTTCAACTATGTTAAATGTTGTTTAAAATTGCAAGAACATTCCAATCTTCATCATACACCCAAGTCATGCTTTACAAGTCACCCGTGACCTTTGGACCATTCTCTCAATGGGGTTTGGATCTTGTCAGAGAAATCAATCCCCATTCTTCCCAATGCCATCAATGGATCATCACTGCTACCAAATACTATACCAAATGGGTGGAAGCCATACCACTCATCTCCACAAAAGATGAGAAAATATGTGAGTTTATTAACCACCACATAATTTGTCACTTTGGTGTTCCTCATCACCTCATCACTGACAATTGTAAATAATTCAAAAATAAAACATTAAAAAAACTTTGCAACACTTTCAGCATTCATACTTAGTTTCTCATCACCTTATTACCCAAAAATCAACGGCCAAGCCGAATCCACTAATAAAACCCTTAAAAAAAATTCTTATGAAATTGGTTAACGATACTAGGAAGGATTGGCATACACACATTCCTTTCACCCTGTGGGCATACCTTACTAGCATTCACACTTCCACTGCATGACCACAACATTTTCTTTGGTCTACGGTACAAAGGCAAGTTCTACCTCTCGAAGTCTAGATTCCCTCACTCCGCATTTCTCTCCATGACATGCTCAATGATGATGACTTTTGTCAGGACCATTGAGCAAAACTTACAATTATTTGATGAACATCATCTTAACTGCTCTGGATCACCTTCAAGTTTACCAAAAACGTATCAAACGTGCCTACGACAAACGTGTCCATGCACGAACCTTCCAAGTCGATGAACCTTGTCCTGAAAGAAAATAAACATGTAACTAAAGTCAGAAAAACGTAAACGGGGAAAATTTTCTCCTAATTGGCTTGGACCATACATTGTGACTCATACCTATGGGTCAGGTGCTTATCATTTACCTTAACTCGATAGTAAACCTGAACCTGAAACCGCTTAATGCCTTGCATCTTCGAGTCATTCTATTGTTGAATTGTTGTCCTACCTTACCTTTTTTCTCTTTCCATACTTGTCCCTTGAGTGCTAATCACTTTGTACACCTCATTAGCGATTAATCTTGAATCATGTGAGTAGCCGTCACTTGTTATATTCTCTTGAATATGTTTACCATGGCGCTAAACATAGCATGATTCCCATGGATACTTTTCGTCTACCTTTAGATGAGATCCCATGGTCGTTCCACCTTTCCTTTTGAACAAGAGTTCTATCCTCCACCTTGGTCTAGTCCATGACTTCAAATCCCTCACATCGGATATAACTCCTTGAGTCAAAATTCCACTCAAAATATGAATCCATCAAAATGACATCTTCCTCTCAATAATTGCTGCTATAAATAGACTACACCCTCGAAGGACAACTATGTAAAGCTCTCTTAAAAAAAATAAAAAAAATGAGAGAAACCGAAGCTTCCCACATCGCTCAACCTCAAAAAAACCTTAAGGAGTTCAATTTTCTTCCTCCCATATAGAATTCACACATCAACCAGTCTATCTCAACTATAAAGTCAAACCAACAAACCTTTTTAGTCATGGAATTGCCCATTGTGACCTCAGATCTCTCTTTCTCAAAGAGCATGCTACCTCATACCATATAACACATTAACTACCTTTCACCCTTCTCAAACCATGTCCCACTCCCATTTCCTACTGCCTCAAGGGACTTCTTGGACCTTCGACATTTGGTGACTCATGTGACTACTTTTTACCATAGAACAATCAATCCTGTACTGTCTTTAGGGTCTTACGTTGATCACCTCCTCCAAGATATGATTTATTCAGTATGATTCTACCCAATCAGGTGGCTTTATTACCCCCCCTCTTATCTTTTGAACCATCTTTGCTTTATGTTTTGATTACCTTATACAGGACTTGGTCCTTGACACTTACCTTTGGGGTAATCTTCTTCTTTCACCACAATCAATGCCACCTACATCACTTTAGCTATAATCCACCCACACCTGACAGATCTAAAACCAAAACCATTCCTAAAACCTACTAACTCATTTTCATACATCCTCTTATTCTTCCCTAGCTCATGGGAGAACTACATTCGGCCTGAGGTCCCCTTTCACTCGGACTATGTAGGCAACACTCTGAGGGCATGGAGCCCTTGGAGGTTAGCTCGAGCCATTCTCTACCCTAAACAATTCATCTTCCATGCTCATCACATTACATCACACCTCACTTAATTTCCCTTTTATAGCCAAAAATGGAAATTAACCCAAATACACAACAAATTGATTGACATTTTTATCATCATCACAACATACATTTATTACAACTACCATTTCTCTACCATCATCATGCATATATTATAAACATGACCCATATCACCATTCATTATACACATTAATGAATCACAACTACACCAAATTTGAACTCAATCATGCCTAACAAACCTGACTCAACTATGCTTATAACCTGACTCAACCATGCCTATAACCTGACTCAACCATACCTATAACCTGACTTGATCCATACCTATAACCTAAATCGATCCATGCCTATAACCTGACTTGATCCATGCCTAAACCGACCTGAATCTATCCATGCCTAATAAAATTGACTCGATCCATGCTTAAACCAACCTGACTTGATCCATGCCTAAACCAACCTAACTCCATCATGCCTAACTCACCTACTTTCCATCCATATAAGAATAACAAATCAAAATCTCATCAACACATCAATAAATCAAGATAACACCATGTATCTCATCATATAAATAAATCAATGTGTATCTCAATTCAATATACATGGCTATCTCATCATGTCCATCATCTCTAAATCATTGGCATGCATAGGCCGATATGCATAATATAGAATGTCATCGGCATGCAGGCCGGTCTCATATATACAATAAAATAATGAAATAATAAAAAATATTTTCAGTGCACGTAAGCCGGTATATGCTTGAAATAGATACAACTATCTCTCATACATCCTCACTGTCATCGGTACACGTAGGGTGGTATGTGATCAAACCTATACAACTATCTCTTGAGCACGTAGGCCGGTATATATCACACAAAAGCCTATCGTACATCAAAAATTAGGCACCATATTAAGCATCTTGGTGGATGTTCTCCATCTCGGTATCGCTTGTACCCTCTAGAATCCTAGTGTCCCTGCTGGCACCTCAACTAGAGCTGGCCTCCATGTAAGCTAGTAGCCTCTACTTGATCTGGGCCTCAGAGCTCACTAACCCCTTGTGCTCTCCACATTGTGAGTGTGGGATCTTGTCCTCTCACTAGATGCATACTGCACCCTGTACTCAGCATAGGATATGAAAGTCTATCTCGGCCGCCATCAGTTGGTCCTGATAATATCTAGCCTCACCTAGGGCATCCTGTAACCTAGAGAAAGGCACAATCTATGGTGGTCCCATAGGTCTCGGCCCCTATAACTGTCCAACGGGACCTTGCCCCGCTCCTGCCTATGAACTAGGACCTTGTCCCGGTGTATGTGATGGTGGTGCCTATGGTGGTGTCCCCTACCTATGTGCCTGTATCTGGGCCTATAAGATGCTAATCATATGCTTGGGCTGTGGCCAACTAGCCCTGTAAACCTACCACCTAAGCTTGTAAGGTTTCCACCTGACCATCATCCCTCCTCTCCATCTCTATCTCCTCCACCAACCATCTGGGCCTGCAGAGTTGCCACATGTACATGTAGCTCTGCTACCTCCACATCCTAGAGCCCTCTAGATGTATATCTACAGTATACCCAACTGGATAATCAAGAGTAGCCACCTGCACCCTATAGGGCATCTCTCTGCACCATGATGGTGGCTAGATTTGGCTACCCCAGTGTGGGTGGTATAGCTCGTAAGTGAGCTGCTCACCATTGTCTGTACCTATCCGTGCACCCGGTGACATCATCTATCCACTAGTCCACTAGACTTCTCCTCCTACTCCTGTGGGCACTGTAGGCTATGATAGAGGTAAGGTCCTCTCCACATCATCCCTCTAGTACTATGGGAAGGGCGGAGGTATGTCCTATACTAGCTCGAATTGACACCAGACTTTGTCTACTGGGATCATCTCGTACTCCCTGGCATGGTGACCCTGTATCTATCTCTCTAGCTGGAGCTTAGCTAGCTTCTGATGCATATGCCTATATGAGGGAAATCCTACATATGGCATCTAAGATAATGTCCAGTTTAGAACAACCCCTCCAGTAACTATGCTGAGAAATAGGCCACATCATGTGTGGGACTCTCAGATCGTCACTCTCCAATCACCGGCACCCATCTCCTATACTCAACCCACACAAATCTTACTAGGAATGCATCTTCTTGAGGAATCCCTATAGGCTGCACACAAAATATGTGCTCATACACCCAATAGTGCAATAAAAATGTATAACACAGGCTGAACCTGCGCAACTACCCATATGCCCACAACTCCTTGTAAAGCTGCACCAAGAATGTTGGTGCCCAAGAAAAGTGAGTCTCATCCAATATCATGTCATGGAGTACCCCCATCAGTGATCAGGGAAAACATCCACCATCTACAGCTGGTAGTGCAAAGCAGCACACCACCTCCATTAATATAACTACTAGCCTCATCTCCTTCGGATGGGCTAGGTACATCTCTCCTTAGCTCAAGCTGGCGCTATGGAATCTTAATTCGGCCATCCCCTCTCCAAAAAAAATCACAATCGTCTCCTCTGAGGCCTCGGAGGAGACAAAGTAGACCTGAGCACCCAATATGGGTAGTCGTAGAATCTGGAACACATCCTCTAGGGTGATAGTAACCTCACCCATCGGTAGGTGGAACGTGTTGGTTACGGAATCCCATCTATCGATGAGTGCGACCATCAAACTGGGCTACCGGACTACATGTCGATACCGATGAACCCCACTCAAGCCCATTGCCTCCACATGTTGTAGCTCCTCTGGGGTCGCTACGTGATGCACTATCATGAGCAGGGGTAGAACCCTATCCTACATATGTAGCTATGCTCTCCCCTGCATCCATAAAAACAAAACATTAATCTCCATTTATCATATCCATATTTACCAATTATCATTTTCCCACATCATATTTTTACCCTACCCATCGCAACCACCTAGCTCACATCACTTTTGGACCCTTGTTCCCAATAACCTGACCAATACCAGTTCACCCTTACCAACCCTAGTCACATCTTAACTGGGATTTGTCACCTCTTTGGTGACCAATACCGATTCACCCTTACCAACCTCGGTCACCCCTTAATTGGCATCGCTCACCTATTTCATGACCGATACTAGTTTAGCTTGACCGACGCTCATCACTATCATGGTAAAACCCATGATTTCCCAAAACCCCCCTTTTCTAAAAACCCTCCCCCTTGCCCCATTTACCCACCTACCAAGACATAAACTACCCTTGGACCTCCAACCATCCCCCCTATCCCATTTATTTCCCTCCCCATTCCTCTTTTCACCCACTATTCCCCCCATTACCAAATTCAATTTTTAACCACCCACAAACACAAAAAACCAACAAAACCTACACAAAACAATATCCTACTCCTCTAATCTATCTAATCCAATACACATAGAGTAGGGTGCTTACCGCATTGCATTGTTGTCGTCTCGGTGGCACGTTTGGGTGCTGCACTAGTGGCCTGCCCAATCCCTGTCTGACCTTCACCATAACCGAATCAGTACTCGTAACCTCTACCCAATCAAATTCCTTACACTTATCCTATGGACCCGCTTCTCACCAACCAATCACCCATCTTTCACACTACTAACTCAATGCTCCACTCCATCTAGACACTTTTCTCTCTTTTCTCTCTCTTTTGTCATTTTCTCAAATAGCAAAAAGACAAATGAATAACAAAAAATGTGGATTTTTTGTTTTTATAAAAAATCCGACCTAACCGACATCAGTTACCCTTGACCGACATCAGTCGCGTGCCCTACCTAACCATCATCGGTTGACCTATACCGACATCAATTATCCTTGACTGGCATTGGTCACCTCACCTACACATTGCCCTATATTTTACCCCTTTACCCTCCCTCTACCTCCTTTTTTGCCCCACCCAACCTTCCCCTTGATCATTTACTCCACCCCACCTTTACCCAAACTAGTTACATCACCTTCCTGACCTCATCATTTTCTTACTACCTTTGTGCTCCTTTGGGGACTCATTATTTTACCCCTACCTTGGCCCTACCTATGTTGTGACCTAGATATTTGGACCTAGACCATTGCTATTTACCTTTGATCTCATGTGTTCACTATACCTTGAGGTATTGTTACCTGTGTTGTTAACCTAATAACCTTACCTAGCCTATTTCCGTGACCGTTTATCTTGACCCTACCTTTGGTGTATCGGAACATACCTAACCATTCCTGCACCTAACCTACATCATGTTTCCTGACCATATCCTATACCTTTGATACCAGAATCACTTCAACGTTGTTTGGATAAACTTATCGACCTTAGACAATGTAGAGTTTGATTGCTCTTCAACCTGGTAGCATTATGCAGTTTATACATGTGCGTGTGTTTGAATGTTGCTACCTTTGACCCTTACCCATTACCTAGCTTACCTGAGTATACCTTTCTCTTTTTTCCCCTAATACCCACCTTCTTGTTCACCAAATTTCCCTTTTATCAAACCACTCACCGATTCTTCCTTCTGCCTCATCAATTCCTAGTTTGAGTGGGATCACCTTCACCCACACATTGGGCAACTACATCTTATTTTTGTTAGCGTCGCTTACCAATACAAGCTACGTAAAAAAAATGAGAAAAATGTAGACACTGAAATTAAGTCACACTCCCCTTTGGTCCCTTGACAAATAATCACCCTTCATCACATTCACCTAGCTATGGCCCTCTTTCACCCCACTAATATTAATTTAATTTAATTAATTCATTATCCTCACCATATTTATTATCTAAATATCTTAATTTAAATAATATCCACACAAACACTTCACCTAGACACCTCATCAAGCCAACTCACCCTAATACCTATTCTTAGTAAGTTTCCATAACTAACTAAGACTTACCAAAACCTTAAAAATCAATGCCTACATTCCCTCTAACCACATTCCCGCATGCTCACAAGAAGCTTCCAATTTAATCCGTGAGTTATCGACACGAGATCTGAGAAAGTCAAGAGGATCTCCCTAGTTTAGTAAACCTAGGAAATCCCACCTTGACTAATGCCAGTTAGCCCTAACCATCACCAGTTAGGCCAGAACTGCCGTTAGTTACCCTTTTAACCCCCAAAACAACCTTATTTTCAAGGTTGGAAAAGATTAGAAAAATTTGGCAAACATTAAGATCTCCCTGAGAGATATAACATCTTCTGATATTGAATTCCAGTGAGCACATGCATAAAAGGAAGGAGATCAAGCATTTTCTCCTAAACAACAACCCCAACAATGATCTGATCTAACCAAGCAAAGAGGTATGCACATGCAGCCCATGCGGAAGATCTCTTACTATTGGTGATCACCTACAGCCTTTAACATCTCACCAATACCTCCATCCCTCACTCCCAGGCGTCTAGGACCAGAATCCGAGTAAGTAAAACATTCTACTTCTCTAGTTCACTTCATTTTTTCATTATATTATCACCTATTGTTTACCTAGCCACCCATTGACCTCCTACAACATTCCCCCTCCATATACCCATTAAAAGCTCACCAAATCCCTCCCAAACCACCCAACACCTCATCCCAACCAACCAAAGTCCTTTGTGAAATCACAAAGGAGACTCAAAACTCAATCCGTGGCATTCCCAGAACTTCACAGTAACTGGCACTAGTTACACCTAACTGTCGTCGGTTACTCTTAACGGGCATCAGTCTCTATATGTGTTTATATAGCTCAGAACAATGACCTATCCACCTAATTCCACCTCACCTTTATTCACCTGTGATCTACTAGAGACCTCTGTCAGACCTGCAGAGACCCAGAACCAACTATTTGACCTTCAGATCCTATTATAACCTAGCATGTTAGATTAGATCTTTCTTATTGTGTTTTAAGTGAGATACGTAAATCATTTCAAATTACAATAGGATTTACTTTATTTCTTACATTAAATTTTTTACAATAGTGGACTGAAAGCCATCTAGGAAGTATCACACTTCCCGAATCTAGCATATATTAGGCAGTTCACTGCATATATTGTTTAACTCTTTCTGGTGGTCTTGATTTTCATTACAGGTAGTTCCTCCTAGCCAAAAGGAAGTCCTCACAATCAGCTATGGATTCAACATTCATACATGTGTAACAACCCATCAACCATAATTTGAAAAGGTATTCCTCCTACACATGTTACCCTATCTGTTTTTTTAATACTTCAAAGAAACATCTAAGAATCGGGTGAAACACTCCACACACACACACCACACACCGTTTTAGATCTAAACACTTTCTTAAATAGAATCATGATCTCTCCTCCACTGCCTCATCTTCACTCATGAGCAGGATGATGCAAGATGGAATCATGCTCCTCCATAATTAACTACTTATGCCAACTAACCAAAATCCTGATTAGCCTCCACTAGTTGTAATGATTACATCCAAGAGTATTCCTTTCCAAGAATATTATTTTCTTGAGCTGTAAGACTCCAAGTTCTAACCTTATCCACTCATCATGCTTACTCACATCTCCATGTGTTGTCCACGTAATACCCTATCCCAATACACGGCCAAGTCTCAAACCCTTTTCTTCTTCCGCATTCTCTAGTTCCAACTAAAACCATTCATTCTAAAACTTCTCAAACTGTTCGTGCACACCTTATTACTTTACGCAATTTTCTTCAAGTGCCTTCTTCATGTACTACCTTTTACGCGCACTGATCCTCTGCTCTAGGACTTAGCCATTTTTTGGGTTCAACAAGTTGGGAGTGTCTTAAAAGGTCAGAGAATGATAGAATCCATGAATAATCTAAGTAATCAAAGAGTTATAGAAGGAAGTGTAAGCATATGCCTGAAATTTGACTCTGTGATAGTCTTTTCCCAAACCATGAAATAAATGACTTTGAAAGTAAATGGTAAAAAATTGACAAGTAAAAAAGTTGTAAGTTTTTTTTAGGGTAAGTTGAATTTGATGATTTTTTTAGAGAGTTGGTAATAGGTCCAAGATTCTTAGGGATGAGAAACTCAGTTGAAAGCACTTAAGAACTAACCATGCATAGTTGAAAGGAAGTTGCAAAGTAAGGCTAAAACAAGATTGAATGGAAGAATAAAGAGGTTTTGAATGTGGTGAGTGATGGTAATGAATTACTAATAATCTTGAAAGCTGGAAGTGGCTTGAAAAGGTCATTACATATAATTTAAGGTTGGTTGTCTTGTAGTAGTCTATTGAGAAGAGTGTAAGAGCATTAAAAGTTGATGGAAGAGAACTAAGAAGGTGAACCAAGAATAACTTCGATAGGTGGAAAGTAATATTAAGGGGAAGTGTTAGAGTGAGGATTTAAGAAGACATAAAAAATAAATCATCAAAAGGAAGAAAACATAGTATAGCTAATCGTGGTGGAATCAGGAACATGATTGAATACCTAGAGGTTTAACTATCTCAATGGGGAGTTCCTCAACCTATGGCCTATCGGTCCATATCCCATATCTAGATAGAGGGAGAGGGGAGGGTGCCCCATAGTTCAAGTCCTTCTGAATGAGAAAAGCCAGGTGCTCTTGAAAATTAGAAAAATTAGAAGAAGTGAGTGAAGAAAATGTAAGAAGACCATGAGAAATTTATTTTAAGGTGGAAGAGAGTGTTTATAAAGTGGAAAACTAGTCAAAAATTCAAAACCCTATAAATTTCCCTTAAAACCTTGATTTGACCTATTTAGTAAGCTTAATAAGGAGGGTTTGGTGTTGGAAATATTGTACAAAGAGTTGGAGGATGAAAATTACTACAAATCACACACTCAATAATGGGTATCTGAAAATATAACCATATTTTCATGGTTTTTTGTATATTATCTCAGACATAGAGCTT
This sequence comes from Taxus chinensis, assembly GCA_019776745.2. Classification (NCBI taxonomy): domain Eukaryota; kingdom Viridiplantae; phylum Streptophyta; class Pinopsida; order Cupressales; family Taxaceae; genus Taxus; species Taxus chinensis. The sequence goes on from CM034150.1 coordinate 459,227,132, forward strand.
TGTGTTCTAGGAGGGCTAATTATAAGGGCTAGAAAAACACTTAAATGAGAATACAAGATGATGGGTAAATATTTTTGTCTTGAAACCTTATATGTAGCTAAATGTGGCAAATGGGTATCCTAAAAGTTTACCAGTCAAGCATGATGATTAAAATTTGGTGATTTTTGTCAAAAAATCTCAGTTTGCAGGTCTACAAGGCTATATTGAGGTCTAAAAGGAAAATGATGAAAAATGGTGTGATGAAACAAATTTGGTTTCTTGAGAAGGTTTTTTTAATGGATATAAGCATGTTTAAAGTGAATTTTAAGCCTTGGATAATTTTTTAATGCATTTTACAGATTTGAGCAAGATTTGGCTTCTTAGGCAAGGTGGTAGTTCTTCAGTTAAAAATGAAAAATCAAGTTGAATTTGTGGCTTTTAATGAAGTTTTTGGTGTTGTATAAGGAGTGTATACAAGTATACGCATCATTGCATGAGGTCCTTACAAGCTTTTACATCCATGTTTGATTCCATACTTCAGTAATTAGATCCCTAAATGCCATTAGGAAATTTAAATATTGAAATGGTGCATTTTGTGGGGAAAATCCAAAATGACCTTATTACATCTAAGGAGGGACCCTATAAAGTTGGGAAACATACAAAAACATGAAAATCGACCTATTAGGCCTATTTAAAAAAAAAAAACTTCTAGAAACCACAATTTTACATTTACAAGCTTGATGATATTCCTACATCATGACACCTGTCTCAAATCGATGTCATTTTTTTATTATCAATAAAGAAGGTTTATACGGACCTTACCCCATACAAATCATAAATTAAAAATATCATAAAGCTTAGGCCAAGGGTATACCCACTCAATCCATCAAAATAACATCAAACACATAATTAACAACATAACAGTTGTAGTCACAAAATCATGCACTTTAGATATTATTTATCTCAGTTTTATGCTACTTTTTAGAAGGTACTTGAGTGAAGAAAGTACTAGTTAACCCCCATATTTTTTCCATCTTATTTTATTTTATTTCATCATAATCTACCTTTTACATCCATATGCCTAGTCTATTTCATTCATTTACCATTATTTTAGCCTTAATTAGGGTGCCTAAGCCAGTACTGGAGTGCCCATGGGTGCCCTGGTCCCACCACGGGTGCCCCGATCCTTCTTGAGCTTTCCCACCACTTTCTGGGCTCTTTCTACCCATTTTAAATTTTATCTTTAAGGTGGTTCGCCATTTCAGGGTTAGTTATGAAATTAGATCAAGAGAACCCTATAAATATAAAGTTATGAGACCATAATGAGGAACATAACACTAGTCATTACTATCATCCATCTAGAGTTGCATCAATACATTACATTAGAGATCACTTTCATCTACATATCTCCATCATCAAGGCACACAACCAAGACATCAACGTCACACTTCATAAGGGGAGGGATTGTATTCTATTCCATGCACACATGCTATTACATTTTCTACATTTAGTTATTGTTGGCTACTTTGCAAAGTGTGACTGGCATAAGAGCACCTAGGGCACATTATGAACACACTCACCAGAAATACATTTGGGTCTAAAATGTAGTATAACACTCAATTAGTAATCCCACTGTTGTGGTAGCTAAGGTTAATATGACCCATTCATTTTTATTTTTATTTTTTAGGGATTGACGCTTCTTTAGGATTTTGTAGGTATTTTTATTCATCTTGTATTATTGATGACATCTGGTACAGGGTAGAGAACTTGATGTGATAGACAAAAAGGGTTTCAAAACACCTCCCAACCTTGTGAAATTCAGGTCCAATGATTTTACATAGACTAATATGCCTATTTTATAGACCAGAATGCCCATAGGCATCTTAGTGTCTCTTTCAGCACTCTAGTCTAGGGAATCAGTCCAGATCCATCCTTTTCGGGGCTTCTGTATAATCATTACTGCTTCCAGATTCTCCAATAAACTTTGTGATAGAGTCTTGTAAGTAACTTTTATTGATCTGAGTTCTTTCCTCTTCCCTCTAAAACATTAGGGTTAGAAATTATTTTTACATAGTTTCTTGGGTCATTTACATACTTCTTTACTGTATTTATAGTTTTTCATAGTCTAGATTAACTATCCCCTTACCCACATTTTAGTTAATCATTTTGGTGAACCCAACTTGATCATTCACATTTGTAGGTTCTTCATTCATTACATATCACCCTTGGGTTTGGTCATCATGAGTATCTCAATGAATGATTATTTTCTTTCCCATCCTGACTTGCTACATAGATTCCAACATTTTTTTGCTACAACTTGTATCTGTGCTGACATGCATCTAAACTCAGTTTATCAAGACTTTTCTGATGTATTCTCTCCACACCTAGTATTTAAATCCAAATTTCCCCCATATGTTCATACGTTTGATAATGAATTGCCTATACACATCATATGTTGTATTCATAATGTGGTTATTAAGCACACTTTGATTGATAATCTCCCTGAGCTTAACTTATGCCCTATGTCATTCCTTAAAGCTTTAGGTCTTTCCACTTGTGAAATTAGTACCTCTACTCTTTTACTATGTGCTTATGATGGTTGTTTATCCATGTTTTGGTCACATTACATTACCTATTATTAGACCCTGAAATTGACTAAGATCTGAGGTAGAGGAAGAGCACATATGTGTAGGGAAAGTAAGGTAGAAAATCATTTAAGGAAAGACACACAGGAGAAAAGGTTAGCATGCAGAAGTAAGAAAGGGTTTGAGGACTTAACCACATTTCTAAGGTGGCATCACAAAAAAAACATGTGAAGGCTTAGGCAGGTGTGATTAGTTGATAAGGTGCCAGCCAGAAGTCTTAGGGCTCAAGGAAAGAATATCCCACGAAAGGAATATTCCAAACAAGGATCATTAAAGTTATTGGAAGCTTTTTGAAGCTGGCATAAGAACTCAAGTATGGAGGAGCATGTTTCCACCTTGCACGAGATCTTCTCATGGGTGAAAATATGGTGGTGAAGGAAAGACCTAGATTATATATAAAGTAATTCTTGGGTCTGAAATAAAAATAGGAGTTTAGAAATAAAAAAGTGTTGCAAGAATGTTGTGGAATAAAGGGGTTATGATGTTGGGAGTTGTCATTATTATTGTAGGTTGTTGCTACTGTTAGTGCTAGAGAGAGGCTAGGAAAGGATGAGGCTATGCATAGATGTAGGTGCCAGAGTCTAAAAAAAAAGTTGAGATGAAAAAACATAGTTAGGGTTCTCTATGCATAGTAGTTTTTTAGGAGGGGGATGTTATTCCCTAATGTATATGGTCTTATATGACCATGTTTATGTAATATGGCTACTACAAATGATTATAATCAATATATAAAGCATTATTCAAAATATATGTGTTTATAGACCAAACCCTAGTGTGTTTTCATGTTGTTCATTATTTAGATCTGATTCTATTATGCCGTTGTGATGTTTACATTTATCTCATGGTGCTTTTGTGCTTAGAAATAGTTCCACTACCTTTGTATTAGGTTACATGCATGTTTCTATTCTAAAAATCATTCTTCCATTAATGGTGAAGCATTCTCACAAGGCTCTCATGAAGGAGGAGCTCGGTGCCTACGGGTGCCTCAGGTGAGTACCAAACACTTGGGTGATAGGCCGATGCGCTTCAGGTTAAAAGAGAGATTAGAGGGTAAAGGTAAATGAGACTATATTTTTGTTCCATTGTCGGGACCTCTTTTGAAGTTCTGATAATGATGTGAGATGACAAAGCATTTAACCTTGGATAGTGTTGATAACTAGATTAAAAGCATGGAGAATGATTTTCCTTAAAGATTCAGTGTTGGATATGAGTTTGATGCATGTAAATGGGTGGAGGAGAACCTGTATTATGACCTTTATGAAACATTCTTTTTCTATTTCCCAGTAAAGGTGTATGAATGGATCTCAACATATGCATCAAGGACAAGTTGGTACTATAGACCTTGTGTTTGAACCCATGAGGAATATTAGTAGTTGTAGGATGTTGACTTGACCTAGATTTGTGTTGTTGATCACTAATGGAGAGGTTTTTTGACTAGTTATACCTTGAAATATGTGATCTCTACATAGTCTGTCCTAGAGATTGTTGAGTTTGAGTTATTAAGGGAGCCAAGAGGATCATTATTGCATGATATACCATTAGCAACCAAGATCTTGATTATCACTTTGAGTTTGGAAGCATTTACTATGGCTGGCTAAACTATCACTAAGCATGAGGTGTAGAAGCTGGTGTTGTGGAGATGATGGATCTTGTGGAAGAAGCAAAGAGAGAGAGAGAGAGAGAGGAGAGGAGGCTCAATTACAATAAAGTGTGAGAAAGGGGGTTGGTGAGACAACACTAAGTTTTTGGTGTGATGTAATTATGGAGGAAGATGTTGCATGAAGGATTTGAGGTTCACACAGAAGGCACGGGACTTGAGAAGTCTATGCTACCCTATCTTGGCAAACACGAGAGAGAAACCCCCTTAGATTCTGGTGAGAGCTCATGATATGAAGAAAGGAAGAGAGCCGTAAACACAAATCTTAGCCTACCTCATGACCAAACCATGGCCCTTAGTTTCCAAGTATCTGAGACAAGTATTTCTTATGCATCTGGTGTTAGTGAGAAAGTAGCATCAGGTATATTGTGTTTTACATTTACCCCATCTATGGCCCCAAAGATAGTTCTAGTCTTTAGAGGTATTTTGTATGGCACGTTGTTTGGGAAAGGTGTGGGTACATAAATTTTGGGTATCACATCTAAAAGTGGCACGAGAAACACATATGGGACTGATTCAATATCACAGACTATCGGTGCACAGTTTAGCATGACCATATAGAATCAGAGCACAACTACTTTAGGACCCTTACCTGCTATAGGAAGAGGATCAGGTGAATCTGGGAGTATAAGAGATAGTGGATGTATCTAATCTAGTTTTTGAGGAAACAATGGAGGGAATAAAGGTCTTGGATCTGGTGGGCGAGTTCCACAACACCATCAGCATGTGTTTTACTATGTATCACTCTAGTTACCTGATTTTAAGGGCATTGAGGATTACGCAGAGAATGTACATAAGTGAAAGTTTCTATGGCATACGAAGGGAATCACTACCCTAGAGTGGAAAGTAAGTAAGTTTTTAACTTCATTGCAAGGGTGAATGCATAGCTAGTACCGGAAGTATGATCCATATCAAATGGTGGTGGATTATACTGTATTGTGTGATGTCTTCTTAGAAGATTTCGATATTCTTGAGTTCGAATAGAAGATCATCAATCTATTGAAGGAAATCCAATAAGGTATGACAGAGAGCGTGTGAGAGTATGAAACATGTTTTAAGACTTTCCTGTCAAAGTTATCCTATGATATCCATCCATCCCCGCATCCACAATGGTTCGTCAGGGGATTGATCACGCCATTTAGGAAATCCCTGCCACAAAAAAATTTCATGGATTCCCGTGAGGCCTTAGAGGTTGCTTTACATGTTAAGGCCATGTGGAGTGTTGAAACTGGCTTGAATCCATTTTTGGAAGCTCTTATTGCTTCCATGGCTAAACAAATTGAGAAGTTATATGTGACTTTGGCTCATAAAACATGTAGTGGACTTTGGTGCATGGATTATGAAGGTGAGGGGCACACGAAGGATAGTTGCCCTCGAAGTTCAGTACGTGCCATATCATTAAATTGTTAGATCTATCTTGAAGATCATGATCTTAGTATATGTCCTATGTTTCAGTGCACATTGTCAAAAAATGTGTCCTTCTATTGTAAAATTTACACATCCGTTACAATATGAAGGAATATGGATTGATAGACCAAATCCATGACTCCATTGATCTTGGTGTGCGTTATACTAGCATTAGGAGTAGTTCTAAGGCTGAGGATCATAAGTATGAAGGGAACATAGATGCAGGAGATGGAGGAAGAGGTTTTTTGGAGGTTTTAGAGGCCGTAATAGTCACGGGGGAAGAGATGAATTTCCTTGTAGGACCTCCTAGAATTATGGATTGACTGAACACTACAAGCACAAGTGCCCTAATTTTTCGCAGTGTTCATATTGTGGGAAGAAGCATAAGTATGATGAATTCTTGGAGTTTTATGACCACATGAGAAAGAACCATAAAAAGTAAAAAGGTTTAGTGATGGTGAGTGTAAAGAGGAATGACCTAAAATTGATGCCAAGTGTAGTTTTTAACTCTAAACTAGAGTCTGTTTTACTCATTACACGTGCTAAGGATGCACGCGCCCAAGAGATATGAAAGCAAAGCCCTCTTATCACAAGATAAGAAGAGTTACATGGGAAATATCTTAATCCTACCCACTTGAAGGAGGTGCACTAAGAAACCATGGAAGCTATTAGGAGTCTTTCACCATTTTCTTTAAGGATTTAGATGAAACAGATAAGGGTATGGGCTAAGGAGGAATATCTGTTGTGATGGTTAGTTTGAAGGTTTTTACACACGTTATGACTTCTTGATCTAATGTTGACTATGAGAGGTTCATTTTGGCTAGGAGGAACTACTTGAAATACAAAAAAAGACCACAAAAAGAGAGTTAAATAGTATATGAAAGTGGACTACCTAACGTATGCTAGATCTGGGAAGTATGATACTTAATAGAAGGTTGTCAATCCACTGTTTATAAATGAATATAAAACAAATTAAAAATATAAGTAAAAGAATCTAGTGCTAGAATTCTGATTTGGGTGCCTCAGATTACTATCATCGTTGATCCAATTAAATACTAAAATGCTATGTAGGTGAAGCTTTTGGATTGGGTTGCAAGTAGTGTAGGTGGTCTGTAGGTCAGAGATAGATCCTTGGTAAGGTTAGGTGGGATTTTGGGTTGTTTTGGGTGTGATACTTAGCTTTCTAGTCTAGAACAATATTATCAGACACAGAGACCAAAACTGATTAGGGTGACTGATGTCAGTTTAGGTAGGACTAATACCAATTTATGGTGACTGATGTTGATAACTATGAAAAGTGGTAGGGAGTCAAGTGGAGGATGCTTGGGCTCTCTTCCATCTTCAAACATAGAGTAGGAAAGGTATTTGTGGGGGAGGGTGAGGTGACAGGTCCAAAATAGGCATGGTAAGGTTTTGAGTGAGGTTTAGGATAGGCTAAGGGTTGAGTTGTTAGGTTGGGTTGACACTCATAGTGAATGATATCGATTGAGAAGATTGATGTCGGTATAAGAATAACTAACTACGGTTAGGATTAACCAATGTCAATGACTATGGGGAACCTGAAGGTGTTTTAGAACATGTTTTGGGTCCTCTCTATGATTGCACAAAGAGTTTGGAGGGTTTGTAAGGTCTACGAGGGGAGGCAGTTTTGGGATAGGCTTTAGTCAAGTGTAGGTGGGGTGTGATGGGGTGGTTAATAGAGAGGAAGCTGAGGGATAGATCTAAGCAATAAAATTGAATAGATGAAAGTAAAAAAAGAATACAACTACCAGTAACAGAAGAGAAATCAACTTACTTGGAGTTCAGATGTAATCTAAATGCTTGTAGTGGATGAGAGGTGGTTGGAGATGTCTTTTAGAAACTGATGAAAGTTGATATGTGGAATGGTGCTCAGTGATATGGTACTACTTCCGAGGATTTTTTTGTGAATAAAAAATGCCTTATGATTAGTCTTGGTGCTAGTTATGGCTGTCTAGACATGCGAAAGGGCTCTAGTTCTTGCTTGCATGTAGATATCCTTCGTTCCAAAAATCGAGAATGTGGATAACCTCCCCAAAAAAGTTACCAAAATGGATATATGGTAACTGACGGTGGTTCAGGGTGACCAGTGTCAGTTTAGAAATGACCAACGTCGGTTAAGGTGGGAAATCCTAGGTTTACTAAAACTGCAAAATTTTGGCAATCTTTTGGGTTATCTTTGTCTATCTTCATGGATCAAAACATAATCTTCCATTTTAATGAGCGGGAATGTGGTTAGAGGGAGACTAGGCATATGATTTTTAGGGTTGTACTAAGTCTTAGTAAGTTATGGTGAGTGAATATTGAGTCCTAGTTAATTAAGGGAAGTGACATATTGAGTCCTAGTAAGAGTTTGTGACGAGGTGTCTAGGTGAGGTGGTGGGGTGAGGTGTCTAGGTGAGGTAGAAATTAGTTTAATTAGGGTAATTAAATAATGAGTATTGCGAGGATGAGTATCACTTTATTTATAAATAATTAAACTATTATTAATGTGGAGTAAAAGGGTCATGGTTAGGTGAATATGTTTGAGTTGGCTATTCGAAAAGGGACCAAGGGGAGTGTGACCCAATTTTTTTGTCTACATTTTTCCCCTTTTTGTGTAGCTTTTATTGGTAAGTGACATTGAAAAAAATAGGAAGTGATTGCCCCATGTGTGGGTGAAGGTGATCCCCTTCAAACTATGCATAGATGAGGTATAATACAAAATCAATGAGTGGTTTGATAAATGTGTAGGTGGTGAAGATAGGTGGGGAAGGGTTTGAGGATTGAGGGAAAGGGTGATAGTTAACCTAGGTAAGAGGTAGTAGGCCACTGTTGAAATCAAGTCATGGGTAATGGAAATCAAATGCACACACATGTATGGATTGCAACAAGGTACCATGTTAAAGAGCTTGCAAACTCTACATCATCCAAGGTCGATAGGTTTATCCAAAGAAGGGTGAAGTGAGTCAAGTATCCAAGGTATAGGATATGGTCCAGAAACAAAGTGTAGGTCAGGTGCAAGAACTTTTATGTATGTTCTAGTACACCAAAGGTTTGGTCGGAATAAATGGAAGAGTAATAAAAAAGGTATGGTTGGTAGGCTAAAACAACATAGGTAACAACATCGCAAGGTATAACAAGTGAATAAGGTCAATGGTCATACCAAGTAGGTCGGGTTCAATAAAGTAGGTCATGGCACAAGTAAGGCCAAGGTATAGGTAAAATATTGATTCCTAAGATGAAATAAAGGAATTGTAAGGGTAGGTTGATCTTGTACGTATGGTTCAATGGGTGGCCAGAATGATAAAATGTGTGATGGAACTAATGGTTTCAGGAAAAAGAAAGCTATTAGCAAGGCCAAATACATACCGGTATGAGGTTGTAGTTATCGTTGTTAGGTTGAACAACACATGTATCATCATGAAAAGATGAAACGAGCAAGTGAAGTGGAGTTTTCATATAATCAATGGTTGTGTAGGTAGGTGTGGTGAGGGTAGGTTGTAGGTAAGGCCACGTGTGGGGCATAAACATGCCCCAACTGATACTAAGGATGGGTGATAAGTAATAGGGCCATGGAGGTGAGGTGTAAGGTCAGGGTCAAATTTGGGTTAGGTGGGGAAAGGTTTCAAGAAAGTAGATGTGGTGCATTATGGAGTAAAGGGCTCAAAAAAGGATAAGCAACACCAATTATGGAAAACCAATGCTAGTCTACAGAAACTGACCACTGTAAGCTAGGGCACATGACCGATGTTATTCAACTTAAATTGACATCGGTCAGGTCAAGGGTAGGGTAAAAAATTAAAAATCCTTATGTTACGGATTCATTTTAATGTGTCTTCTTTATAGAAAATGATAGAAAGAATTTTTTAGCATTTTCCTTGAAGAAAAGGACGGGGTGTGTGTACAATGATGAGTTGGAGGTATATAAATGGGTAGAGGAGGTAAGTGGATAGGGCCATGAGATCATTCCAAGAAATTAGATTTCTCAAATGACCGAGAGTATGACTGGAGACATGGCATCAATGGGTGGATGTGTGAGAGATCTAGCAGTGGGGAGACCATACATCTCGATGAGGAGGCACGTGCATGTAGAGGCAGGATTCGATCCATGTGTAGTTTTGAATTAAATTATGTAGGTAAAAATGTAAAGAATGGGGGGGTATCATAAATTTTTAAAATGTGAATACTATGAGTGGATTTAGGTTATGGGGAAAGGATACATAGGTGATTTAGGTAATAAAAATATTGTTGGGTGGGTTGGTTCAATGTTGGGGTAGCTTTTGGGGTCTATTTTAAAAGTTTTGAAAATTGGGGACATAGGGTTTTTGCTATGGAGCTGAAACAAAGACCGATGTTGGTCAAAGGTGACTAGTGTCAGTCAAGCTAAGCTAACATTGGTTACAGTTAGGTGACTTTATGATAGAAAAGTGACATACGAGCATGATATTCTACAAGTAACTCTTCTTCATACCCGACCTCTTCAGGTCGTGTTGAGACAACTGGTGGAAATGAAATGTATGTGGATATAGACAAACTAGTTGGGCAGTCTTATATCCTCAACATGTAATAATGGGATCTATGAGTTTAAGGCAAAGAAATCTCTCCTAACTTGAATTGGTGTAATGGATCATTTAGATATAATATCTTCTCGGAGGCTTCAATCAATGTCGAGCTCTGTCGAGATCCTATCTATTGGCTGTTGAATATGTGGAAAGTGACCTATAGGTGCTTCGTGTATATTTATAGATAAACTCATGGAAAATGGTAGTGAGAGGTGTAGTGGATTTATAAGAAACTATGGTTGGTTTTTTGGCCTAGCCCAGAAAATATTAGCTTGATTGGATTCTATGTTTAATGTGGAAAATTGCATTATGATATCTGGAAGGAGTGGTGAGGATCTAAATACTAGCATGCGTAAACTGGTGTCAATACTTAACTGACTAGTATGCCCATTGGGTTGTGGGACCTGGGGATCACAACCATGATTTCATGGTTGATGTGGTTACTGTGGACCTATTATGGTCATGTGAAGAATCAATCTCTTCTTCCGACTATCCAATAGTCATAAGCCTTTTCAACTTCTATGTTTAATATCAGGAGTTGTACGATATTCTCAAAATACCTTATGGGTGTTCTGACAACTTGTATACGTAAGCCTATGTCTATGTCAATGAGGTCTCCTATTTTTGGCTTTGGAACTAATGAATCACAACCAAATATTTTTTCTCTTTCGAGTTATTGTATGGTCATGCAGATATCCTATCAAGGCAGTCTATAGTTGGGTTGACTCGACTAGAATGTGTATGCTTTGTTGTCTTCAATATTGAATTATCTCAACTATTCACTAAATGCTTGTGGGTTTATTTTAGTTTTTCTATTTTGGAAATTCATCTCGGGGGACAAATTGGTGGTTTCCAAAAAAACACTATGGGAATCTAAGTCCCTCTACTTATAACGGTGCAGCTTCCATATTATGCATGAAAAACAAGTGGATTCAATGGTGGTTTTTGAACCAGAGATCCGTAGGGGAACTCCACTAACCCAATGGAAAAGCCTACAATTTCTTACAAGGAAAGAAAGTGGTCTGAGAGTGGGAAAGGGGAGTGGGAATGAAGGAAAGGAGATCAATGATGGAAGTAGAACATCAGAGGCCTACAAACATTAATCAGGAAGTTTATAACATGCATTTAAATGGAAGAAGAATACAAATTCACAAACCAGAGCTACAAGACTGAATACAAATGCATTGGTCACAAAGTACCAATTGAATCCTCTATCAAAGGAGCATAAAATCCTTCTTTTCTTATTGTAGCTGAAGTAGAAAACTTGTACAAGGAAAGGAAATGGAAGAAAAATACAGAAAAAAGAAGCTTAGAAGAATGGCGACTATTGTTTTTGTCCTCTGTTCGTGAAAATCATTTACAATATTCAAAAATCAAATTCTAACCCATGAAATGAATTCCAAAATCCATGAAATAGCTCACACAAGGTAGTTACAACTTCCGATAATGGCCAAGAAGCAGTTACAAAAAGATCTCATCATTTCGCACCATTTCAAATTCTTCTTTTATAGAAAAACGGTCATGGTGGGAAATGCCAAAGAATTAATAATTAAAACAGTTACAAACTTTCTAGATTGAATTTGGTCCATTAGATTTATCTTTTATGCCTTTAAATATGATCCATCCATGTGTAAAAAAGTTATTGGAGTGGCCGCGGGCAAGCTCCCTTCGTTTCATGACTTTTTTAGAATTCAGTAATTTGGAACAATTTCCTTCGCCGGCCCATTTTGACTTTTCAACATACATATGTGGTGCCTTTGGATTGGATATGGGGTTGTGGTTCCATTTTGAACATTTTAATCCTTTTTTAGAAAAAGATTCAAAGTCGCAACATCCTCCACCAACCCGCACTCCCGTGTACACGTGGCACAATTTGATTGCCTACCAGGTTCAAACTTTATTATTTTCTCTACCGAGCTTAGGCTCGTGGATCCACCATTTCCATTTACACCTTTTTTTTCTGAAAAGGAAAAGTGACAAAGAAACCTTTGTAGCTCCACTGGTCCTCCTTGGGCAAAAAATACACTCAAGTCCGCCGAGCCATATCTTACACAAAACAAGGAGTTAGAACAACTTATTTACCTTTTTTGGAAAGGGGAAGAAATTTCCCATCTGATGAAGTAAGTTCCAAACATCCTTGATCCCTTGGAAAGTGCTAGATTTCAAAATACTCTTATTAGACCATTTTCAAAGGGTAACAACTCAAAAATTTCTAAGTCCAAACTTGGAAAAAGAAGGAAAAATTTGAGGGGACAATAGTGGCTCTAGCTTGGGGACATAGCATGAGGATCCAAAATCTCAAGTTTTAAAACATATAACATTGACTAGTGCCTTATCCTTTGGGCCTTGCAGAATCATGTATAACCTCTGAGGAAAGTAAGAAGGAAGAAGAGGACACACAAAACAAAAACAAAACAAAATAGAAAAGGGAAAACAAATCACATGACAGAAAAGGGGAAATAAAAAACTATGCTACAAGGTAAGGGACACCTCAATTTCACTGATGATATAACTTCAAATATTTCCCACTTCTAGGAAATCCTAATGGATTCCCATCCAAGTATGATAGGAGAAAAACATTCTCACCAAAAGTTCCAAGAATTCAAAAATGTCCCAGCCACAAAGAATCAATTTTTTCATGGCTTCCCTTTGGTTCTCTTCTCTTGTCCCAAAGTAGGACAAAATCTCCAACTGTAAACTCTCTTGCCTTGGTCATTTTGTCAAAGAGATTTTTCACTTTCAACTAATGTTCTTTGATTTTATCAACCACTTGAGATCTACTTTCTTCCAACCTCTCAAGAGAAAAGATCCTTTTGTCAATAGAGTATTTATATTGGCCATCATCCATTGATTGAAGAAATTTGAGAGTTGGCATTTCAATTGTGATAGGGATCTCTTCTTTGACTCCATACAATAGCTAAAAAGGTGATGTACCTATGGAATTATTAGGAGTGATCCTATCAGCCCACAATGCATCATATAATCTCTTGTGCCAATTCCTTTGGTTCTCATCAACAAGCTTTCGAACAATGGTCAAAATGTTCTTGTTACTTGACTTGGCTTGACCATTTCCTTATGGATAGTAGTCAGAAGAATGTGCTAAAGATATGTCAAAACCATAACATAACTCTGTCAATTCTCTTGAAGAGAAATAAGTGGAATTTTCCACAATAATCTATGAGGCACCCCAAAACAGACAATGATGTATTCTTTGATGAAACTACAAACTACTTCAGAACTAGCTTGTTTGGTTGGAATGGCTTCCACCCATTTAGTGAAGTAGTCAGTGGTAGTGAGCACATAAGTATGCCCAGCACTTGAATGGGGATTCAACATGCCAATGAAGTCTATCCCCCATTGTTGAAATGGTTCTTCAATAATCACAGGCTTGAGAGGCAATGCAGTTAAATGTGGTTTTCCAACAAATTGTTGGCATGCTTTGCATTTAGAAACCCAACTCTGAGTATCATAAAAAAGATAAGGCCAATAATATCTACCTCTGAGAATCTTGTGGGTAGTCACCATTGCTGAGAAGTGTCCACCACATGCTTGGTCATGATAGGCTTTTAGAAACTTTCCTTATTGCTCTTTATCAACACATCGAAGGAAGAAAACATCCATTCCTTTCTTATAAAGCACATGATTATAGATCAGGTACTTGGTTTATTTCAATTTTAGATTTCTTATTTTCTTGTAATCTAGATTACAGGGACATTCTTCATAAGTAAGTAGAAAAGTGATGTCTGTATACCACTCATTAGTAGTGGTTACAAAGAGAACTTGTGGTCGATTTTCTGGGCAAGTTAAACAAGTGTCATAATTCTCTCTGTGCTGAACTTTGAGAGTTTCATCTTCAACAATTAAATTACAAAGACCATTTCCTCTTACCAGATGGGAAGGCCAAATCTCTAGGTCGTACTCTTGATTTTTTTCAATCCAATTCCCTCTTTTGACTTTGGGATCTTGCTGTGTCAAAATGGATTTGATTGCACTTCTAGGGACCATTACCACAATATGGGAATTGAGAATGTAGAAGCATAAATTTTTTACAAATTTGACCACTATGAATGCTTACTTTTCCAATTGGCTATAATGGACCTCATGTTTCTTCAAAGGAAATCTCATGAAAGTAATGGGTGCTTCTAAATCTTTATCGTTCTTCTGGACAAGGACAACAGATAGAGTATTTACTGAGGCATAACAATACATGATGAAATCTTTATTAAAATATGGAGATACAAGAGTAGGAGCTTTGGTAATATCTCTTTTTATCTCTTCAAATGTAGTTTTCCCTTCATGGCTCCATTTGAAACTCGATTGAGGCCTCATCATAGAAGTGATGTGATTTTTTAGTTTAGTGAACTCAGGAATAAAGTGCTGAAGAAAGTTTTCCTTCCCGAAGAATGAATGCACTCCTTTCTTGTTGGTGGAAAAAGATAGTGCTTGAATAGCTCTTACTCTTTCAGGGTCAATGTGTGCTCCATGTTTGTTCACAATGTGTCTTAGCAACTTGCCTTTTATGACTCCAAATATGCATTTCTTGGGATTCAAAGATATACCATGTTTTCTACACCTTGCAAGAACTTGCTCCAAATGAAAGATGTGCTCTTCTCTTTTCTTTGAAAATACCATGAAATCAACTAGATATATAACAATGCAATGTTTCAGATCTCTAAAGGCCAAGTCCATTTCTCTTTGGAACATTACTCCTGCATTGATTAGGCCGAAAGGCATTCTGCTATAAGCAAAAGTGCCCTAAGGAATTGTGAATGCTGTTTTGTTGCAATCTTCCTCTGCCACTTTGATTTGGTTGTACCCCAAAAACCCATCAAGCAGAGAGAGCATCTCAGATCCAGTGATTGCTTGCAAAATGTGATCCATGATGGGCAGAGGATAGTTGTCTTTGAGTGAGGCTTGATTCAGATTTATGAAATCAACACATATCCTTATTTCACCATTCTTCTTTCTTAATAGCAAAATGTTAGCCACCCATGTTGAGTGGTGGATGGGAAAAATGATTCTGACATTCAGCATCTTGGTCACTTCTTCCTTGATGATATCAAAAACCTTTAGATTATAGGGCCTTTGATTTTTCCTAAAAGGCTTAGCACCTTGCTTCAACGGAATGGAATGGTGAATTTATTTTGGATGGAATGACTTGAGTTCTTCATAGGAGTAAGCTAAAACATTAGAATATTTCTTGAGTAGAGTAACAAACCTTCTTTTCTCTTCATGTGAGTAGTATTTACCAATGTTTACCATTATTGGATCTTCTAAAGTACCAATATTTTCTTTGTCAAATTCAGATGGACACCAAGAAGATAACTTCTCCTTCTCTTGAATGAATTTGTCATGTTTTTCAAACATGTCTTCCAAAGAGACTAAGCCTTTGGGAATTTTGTTTCCTTTTAATTTGATCATTCCCTCATCATAAACTTCATCAATTCCATCAGCTTCTTCCTTAACAACAACTTCTCTATGAGGATTGACACTTCCTTCAAAGAAGAGATTATTGAAATTATCTCTTTACTCTAAGAAGCTCAAAATTTGATTGTCATCAGTGAAGACTTGCCAATGATTAGCATTATCAAGTACACTCGGTCTGAAAACCATCTCAATGGTTATATTATATTTTCCAAAGGAAGGATGAGGTGTCAATAAGGATGCTGACACAACAAGTGAATCATCCCTTTTGTTTTGTGCCCTTGGAACGAATTCAATAGAGAAAGCATCGAATGATTCAATATAATCCCAAACCCGATTTCTATAGTGTTTGAGCCTTGGGTTGTTCACTTGATATTACTGGTGGATTTGTTTCACTATTACCTTTGCATCACCAAGGCATCTCAACTTCTTGATTCCCATATCCTCTGCAACACTCATGCCAAGAATAAGGGCTTCATATTCTATTGTATTGTTTGTGTTGTCAAACTACAGTTCGTAAGCAAAAGGATGCATTTCCTATGAAGGCAAATACAGAACAACACCAGCTCTAGACCCTGCCCTTGAATGACTACCATCAAATTCCATCATCTAGATCTAATCTTCTTCTTCCTCCATAAAAATTTGAAGGTTTTCATCTTTTTAAGATGTGAGGAAGTAATTTCCTAACTCAGAATCTTGAAGAAGGATGTTAGCTCTTGGATCATCGAATTTATTTATTATGAATTTCATCTTTCTAATAGGAAACAACCTCTTCATTTCACATTTGACAGGGATATTAGTGGATGACCAATACATTTTAATTTCTCCACCTAGATCTCTACAAAAACTTCTGCTTAGAAGCATGCCAAAGGATGTTGGGATGTCCACCACCAAGATAGTTAGGAGCACTTTATTTTCAGGGAAGTCAGCCAAAGTTACTTATGCATCCTTTATTCTTTCAATCAGTGACACTTGTTTGATTCCATGAAATAAAAAGCTCCATTTAATATAGTCAAATTTAGGCCAAGGGCATTTTCAAGTTTGAGTCGCATTAGGTTATCAGAATCTCCAGAATCAATAATATAATTGTTCAACTCAAAACCATTTATGAGGAGAGACAAATAAAAAATCTCAACTCTAGATGTTTTGGCAGCACTGAGAGCTAACATGTTTTGAGATGGAGGTGTGGATGGCATTGGAAGGATTCCTTTAGAAGTGGAACTTGAAGATATAGATCTACTACCTTGGACTGCATTAATAAATCTGTCAAATTGGGCCAGGAGTGTTTGTAAGTACTCTAACTTTGAGAGTTGGAATTTGGTTTTTCTTGTGTGCTCTATAAAATCAAATGGGGAAATATTGTATGAGGAAGCTCCTGAGATGAAAAAGGATCTACCTAGTGAGGGATTTGAAGGAACCTTGAATATTTTGGATGAAGGATTTTCTCCTAAAGGTGAAATAGTTAGTTTAGTATAAGGAAAAGGTATAACCTCTGGCTAAACTATTGGTGATTTGGTAGAGACTCCAATGGAAGGGGAAGTAATCTTAACAACTACAAAACTAGAAGGAGAAAAATACTTACTTGGTATGCCAACATGATCTTTGATAGTGACCAAGTCTGGTTTTTCTTTAGCACAATCCATGGAGGGCGGAAATGGAGTACCTTTGTTGATAATCCTCTTCTGTGTGACCTCAGAAGTGGAAACTTCTTTGGTTTTCTTCTCCTTTACAGCCACTGAGGATGGAGTGTTCTTCTTGGACTGTGTTCTGGTGAAAACAATGCATGAAAAACTTGGTGTTTCCTCCTCCTCTTCTTTATCATCATCAATGAATTTGAACATGCCATTGTGCATATCAAACTCCTCAACTTCTAGGTAGCTCTCATAGTTTTCTTCATCATCTCCTTTGAGCTCATCAACTTCAGCTTCCTCTCTTATATCACAGGATGCATTGACTAGTGGTGCTTCAAGAGCAAGCTGGTGAGGAGGTGGTACAATCCTTTGCCTCTCATGGAAATTTGGTCTTCTTGGAGTGTTCCTCATAGTAATTTGTGAACATTGCTTCTTCAAGGCGACGAGATCATTTGCCATTTTTTGGAACATAGGATCTGTTGTGATTGAATTTGAACTCTGACCCTTTTTATTTCCATTTGGGCCCTTCACCTTTCCAGAAAGGATTAAATCATCATCAGTCTTGATTGCAAGGTCTTGAGCTTCCCTCAATGTTCTTGGTTAATCTCTTCTGAGGAAGAAATAAACTTTTGATGGAAAGGCACTGATGAAGAACCTCTTCAAGTTATTTTCAGGAGAAACTACATCTTTGGGGATTCTTCTTGTCAATCTATCAAATCTTTCTACAAAATACCTCATGGACGCATAGACTTATTTCTTTATTTACACCAATCAAACCATCAAGTCTTTGCCATCTTCTATGCTCTTTAATCTACTTTCAAATGCACTCCTTATGTCCTCCCAACTAGTGATAGATCTTAGGTTAATCATGTAAAACCACTCACTAGCATTCTCTTGGAGTGACTCCATAAAAATTCTAACTAACACATCTTCATCTTCAACACCCAACACACCACAAGTAGTGATGAAAGCCACTACATGTTCCTCAGGGAGTTGGGAGCCATCTCCTTTAAATTTAGGAAAG
The DNA here is from genome assembly GCA_019776745.2 of Taxus chinensis. Classification (NCBI taxonomy): domain Eukaryota; kingdom Viridiplantae; phylum Streptophyta; class Pinopsida; order Cupressales; family Taxaceae; genus Taxus; species Taxus chinensis. The sequence goes on from CM034150.1 coordinate 459,245,461, forward strand.
TTATTTCTTGAGCCTCTTAGAAGATCATGGAGTATTCATGGGAGGGCAAGTGGAATAGTATTTCTTCCCCATGGTACATTGGGTCTATGTGCTTCATGTTCATTATCAACCATTCTATTTCTGTTTCTTGCCTCTTCATCAGCTACGGCTTCGTCTCTTTCCTCTACCTCTCTTTGGAGTCTTTCAATCTCTTTAAGTTGAGCCTTAATCACTTCTTCCCTTTCAAGTTGAACTCTATCTGCTTCCTCTCTTTATAGCTCTTTTTCTTCTTCCTTAAGATCATCAAGAGTAGGATTAACGGGTCCTCTTGATCTCAACTGTCGGCTATACCTTTTGTTAGCTAGCTTGAAGACTTTCTTCTCGGGGGTGCTAATATTTTTCTTCGTTCCTCCAACTTAGAAGCAATTTATTCTTCTTGATTCAAAATTCTTGAAGAAATAGTGAAATGATATCTTCTTGAATGTGAAAGAGCAAGGTAGGTCTCTCAACAAGAGGATGTGTGAGAATTTCCATGATTGGTATCCATGTGGATCATAAGAAACCTAAAATTTTCAAATAACTCCAATGGTATTCAATGACCCTATGGTCATTTCTAGGGTACAGATACTGCAAAATATGCTCCACGATGGGCACCAAAACTATCGACTTAGAAATTCATCTCAGGGGACAAATTGGTGGTTTCCAAAACAACGCTATGGGAATCTAAGTCCCTCTACTTATAATGGTGTAGATTCTGTATTATGAATGAAAAACAAGTGGATTTAATGGTGGTTTTTGAACCAAAGATCCATAGGGGCACTCCATTGATCCTATGGTAAAGCTTACAATTTCTTGTAAGGACAGAAAGAGGTTTGAGAGTGGGAAAGGGGAGTGGAAAAGAAGGAAAGGAGATAAATGGTGGAGGTAGAACATCAGAGGCATACAAAAATTGATCAAGATTTTATAACATGCATTTAAATGGAAGAAGAATACAAATTTTCAAACCAGAGCTATAAGAATAGATAAAAATGCATTGGTCACAAAGTACCAATTGAATCCTCTGTCAAAGGGGCATAAAATAATTCTTTTATTATTGCATCTGAAGTAGAAAAATTGTACAAGGAAAGGAAATGGAAGAAAAATATAGAAACAAGAAGCTTAGAAGAATGACGACTTTTGTTTTTGTCCTCTGTTCATGAAAATCATTTACAATCTTCAAAAATCAAATGCCAACCCATGCAATGAATTCCAAAAGCCATGAAATAGCTTGCACAAGGTAGTTACAACTTCCGTTAATGGCGAAGTAGTTACAAAAAGATCTCATCATTTTGCATGATTTTGAATTCTTCTTTTACAGAAAAAATGGCCATGGTGGGAAATGCCAGAGAATTAATAATTAAAACAGTTACAAACTTTCTAGATTAAATGTGGGCCATTAGATTTATCTTTTACACCTTTAAATATGAGCCATCCATGTGGTAGAAAGTGATTGGAGTGGCCGTGGGTGATCTCCTTCATTTCATGACTTTTTTAGAATTCGGCAATTTGGAACAATTTCCTCCGCCAGCCCAGTTTGAATTTTCAAAATGCATATGTGGTGCCTTTAGATTGAATACGGGGTCACAGATCCATTTAGAAAATTTTGAACCTTTGTTAGAAAAATTTTCAAAGTCACAACATCCTCCATCGGCCCGCACTCCCGTGTACATGTGGCACAATTCGATTTCCTACAGGGTTCAAACTTCATTATTTATCCATCCAGCTTGGGCTTACGGATCCACCATGGCCATTTACACATTTTTTCCAAAAAGGAAAAGTGACAAAGAAACCTCCACAGCTCTGCTGGTCTGCCTTGGGTAAAAAAAACAACTCAAGTCCGTTGAGCCATGTCTTGCACAAAACAAGGAGTTAGAACAACTTCTTTAACTTTTTTAGCAAGGGAAAGAAATTTCCCATTTGATGAAGTAGGTTCCAAACATCCTTGAGCCCTTAGAAAGTTTCAGATTTCTAAATACTCTTATTAGACCATTTTCAAAGGGTAATAACTCAAAAATTTCTAAGTCCAGACTTGGAAAAAGAAGAAATTTTTTCAGGGGACAACACGTTTGAAAGACCTGAATCCTAAGCCCTTGATCTATATTTGTTAATGTTGTGAAGAAAATTTAGCTGAGGTACTATCGGTTTGAATACGTAATCCCTTGGCTCTCTTGGTCCCTTAATTGTCATACAAGAGATAATCAAACTTTAATTGAAACAAGTAAAATAACTATGAAAGGTATATATACACTATGCTTATATTCCTTTTATTTTTGTATTTTCAATGATGTGTATTTGAAAGAAATTTAAAGAGCATCTATTCTAAATTATTCAGATAATGAACAATTAATCTAATAAAAGAATTAAAACAAACAAGTTAGCCTGATGTAGCTATTTGCCTATGCACTTGTGAATTTATCCTAAATATTTAAATAACTAACTAATTTAATCGAAAGACGTTTAATATTACCTCAGAAGTGAGGAATAAATAAGAGCTTCTTAGAAGCTATCATTCCCCACAGCTTCCCTGGTAACACTGAAAGCAAGCCTAACTGAAATAAAATGATTTGCTACTCTATTTGATATATTTTAACTACAAATTTGATAGTTCAAACCTGGAGTTTTACAGAATAGTGGTAAATCTAGTTGTGTCATGACTTATCCCCTCAGTGTGATCTCTTCATTCCTTCGTGTTCTCGTGAATCCAGAAAAGTGGGAATGTGATAGCGGCAATAGAAGGTGATACTTGAATAGTGGCAACTTGGATGTAAACTGAATAGAATGCAAGTAAGAGAGGGATAGTGCAAGTGAACAGAGCTTGACTATGTGATTCCTAGAAGGATTTATTACAGGGATACAATGCAAATATACTGAGAATAATAGGATCTATTTCTTGTGAAAAAACAACAACCTATAATTCTAAGATTACCAAATGAACTTTAATCTAGAATTGAAACTATCTTATGCTAAGCTGACTGTGTTAAGGTAGCAATGGAGCAAAATGAAAGTGTGAGGATCAATGATTTATAAATCCTAAAGGAAGAAAGGAGCCTTGAACTGAGAGGATGAGAATTCATAGCAAATCTAAACCTATTGAAACTTATAGGAGAACTTCAAAACACACTAAATAATAATTCATAGAGGGAGAGGGGCCATTCTCTTGTAAACAAGCTTGGTATTTATAGCATTTAGATTTACCAAAGGGTAAGTTTGAATTGAAATATTTTATCATAAATAAAGAGAAATCACTATTTACCAGGAGGCTAAAACATAAATGCAAGCAAGAGTTTTTGAATAATGCGAATGCCACTTGAATTTTTCATGTTAACAAAAGTGGTAGAAATTTTTGGAATACACACATAGGACTGCTGCCTTGCGTAGGGCGGAGGTTACAGGAATTCTGCTCTATCCTAGGTGGCAGTCACGGGACCGCTACCTAAGTAGGGTGGTGGTCCTAAAACTAAAGACCAAAATGCAAGAAAAGAGTGGAACGAGGTCAAAACAAAGCATGTGGAGGCTAGATATGGAATTTTAGGATACAAATGTATACTCGACAAGCTTTTCTAGATTCTGAACACCTTGTGAAGAGATCTAAATCACCATTGGGGTTTTTGTAACCTCTCTCTGATAGTATAGTACCTACATTTTTTAGTACGTACATATTTCCCCCTCAAAGAAGTGTTTTAGCCATGAAGAGGCATAAAACGGTGGGTCCGAGTATGACAGTATCGAAATGGGGAGTTTGAAGCTATACCTAACATACCCGTGTGTCGCAATTTCACCATCTGGATTCCCGCTATCTGTAAAATGAAAAGAGGGATCAAGTGCAGATAGATAAGGAACTCGAAAAATAAATACTATATTAAGATGAAATGAGGACTTAGCATTTGCGTGGGGATAAGAAATTACCTCCATTGGCACTCCAACTCTGTGAAAGAACTTTCAAAACACGTTATAGTATTATATATATATAACGAGCTCATTTTCCTATTCATTTGTGCATGTCGATTTGGAAATTTTTGAGCTCTGAGACCCATAGTAACCGTTTTCGACAAGAGTATAGTCAAAACATTCATTGTGAGAGCGTGATCATGCCTTCGAGAGTAGAACATCGACCTACAAATTCTTAGGTTAGTTTTTCTCAATTAATTGTTTTTAAACCTAAAATGTAAAAAATGTTGGAATCTTTGTCTTGGGGGGATTATTTCAAAACTCTTAGTGTTAAATGAATCTCTAGGGGGGGTGCCCATAGAGTAGGTCTTTATTTCAGTTAAAATGGTGCATTTTACTTATTTTAAGGAATTTTTAGGGGTTAATGGGTGCACGTCGAATCGGCATAGGACCACCACCCTACACAAAGTAGTGGTCATGGGACCTCCACCCAAGTAGGGAAGCGGTTATAGGACCACCGCCCTTGGATGGAGGTGATCACGGAACCACCGCTCTGTATAGGGTGATAGTTCAGGAAAAAAGGCTTGTTGGTCTGAGAATCTATTGGGAGGGTAGATCTATGGATCAATGAGCCAACAGTGTGCAGCGCATAGCCCCTCTTTGAGACAACAAAGTGAAACTAGTTTATTGTTATTTTGCCAGTAGGAAACTACGTAAGTCCTACAATATTCTGCCTTCAGGGGTTTGGGATCTCATCCCAGTAGGGGTATTTCCAACTGAGAACATAAAGGAATGAAGAGAGGAATGGAGATAGGATAGATTTAAAGAGAGAAAAGAAATGAATTCCAAAGTAGAAAGGTTAGAGGGTTTATGTTTTTTGACTGGTAGTGAACAGAGAAAAACCTACTTGCATAAACGAACAAAGCAATACTGATGAGCAAATTAAAAAAAAGTAGAGATAGATCTGATAGAAAGAAACATAGATCTAACTTAAGAAAGATCTAATACACATAACACATCCATTGAGCACAAATTCTTAATTTCTGTATTAATATTTTCTGTTTACAAAAAGTACAAAGCCTTTTCCATCTCACTTCTATTTTTCATCTAAAAAATGTTCACCCTTGAATACCACAAATATCCAAGTATATATAGAAGGAGAAGGAGAAAGAAGGCAAAAAAGAACCAACAACTATTTACAAAATATCTAAAAGTCAACTGTTGACTTAGGGACAATTTAGTGGATGCCAACATCTCATGGTGTAATATGGATGATGTCATCATTTGTGCCAACATAATTTTAAATACTTTATAAAAATGAGAATAACCCCAAGAGGAAGGAGCCTATTCATCATTATCCCACGACTGGAAGCGAGTATTCTACTTCTGCTCAAGAGAGGAAATGTGAAATTGAGCTTGATAATCCATGATATTGCTAATCATTGGTTGAAGTTGATCCTGAGTAGGACCCTTGGTGTGATTTCCGATGAGTTCAAAAGTCTCCCATTCATCTCTGAGTCTCTCTGGGAGCTTGAAGTATTCATTACCTACCTCCATTAGGTATCCAACAAAATCACGGTAGGCCAGAAGATTGTTGATAGATTCTGTGTCAAAAGTGGCTTCTCACCCTAAACGTTGTGACACGATCTCCTTGAAGAGCCAAATAGTGTTATCTACGTTCCTCAAGGAGTATGATGGTGTGAGAAATTCTGGAGACATTCTTAGGATGATCTTCTCTTTTTGATGCATTGCATCCAAGGCCTCCTCCTTGATTTTGTCAATCTTCTCCAAGACAAATTCCATCTGGTCTACCCGATAGTCCAAAGCAGCAAGGACTTTGTTGGGTGCTCTTGAGTGATTGAAGACACTAAATTTTACTAAGTCATCAACTGAGCAGTTGAGAATCTTCTTGAATGTCTCATGTTGTAACCTAGCGTGGTCCAACTCTTCAGAGATAGGTCCTACAATCGCCTGGAGTTCCTTATTAGCCTGATCAATATTCTGATACAACTATGTGAACTTTACAATCACTTCCTCACCATCTTTGAGGATCTGGTATCTCCAGGTGGATACTGCCATACCTTGCTCACCAGTCTTGGCGTAATAATTTATATTTTGTTGACTAAGGGCCTCAGGAGTTTGGGTGGCAGTTACAAGAGGTGCACCATCCATTTTCTATAGGGCTTGGAGAAGATGTTTGTTCTATTCTTTCAGTATCCTTTTCTCTTCCTTTGCTTCCTGAAGATTTTTGCAAAGGGCATCCACTGCGGATAGGGCCTCTCCCTGTAGGCTTTCTGAGGACATTCCCATTATGACTTACGTCATGTTATAATCTCTAGGAGACAAATATTTTTTATCCTTTAAGGGATCATGCTATGTGATCTCCATAACCCTTTCACCTGAAGCGCTCTGAGAGAAGTGGGTTATTGGATTTTTCTTCTTAGCTCCTTTTATTGGGATGATGGATAATTCCATAGGTGTAATGGGGACTTTCCTCTTATGCTAGCTCAGGTGTTTGGAGATCCATTCTAGACTTAAGGGAGTGGGACCAGAGGGAGAAGAGGGAATGGAGGTGGAAGAAGGAGCAGCCACAGTGGACTTAGGGAAATGTGTCGAGATGCTCAATAGAAGCATTGATAAGGAAGCCAACTCTCCAAATCTCACAGGGGTAGGAGTCATTGTAGGATAGGAAACTGTGGGGGCGGAAGGGATCTGAGAGATGAGAGAAGAAATGTTGGGGGACATATTGGTGAGGAAAGAGAAGATGGAGGAAGAGGAAGGGGGAACAGTAGAAGATGGGGGAGAAGACACAACCAAAGGAGTGGTTACTTGAGTGACGCGAGGAGGGGAATGAGGAGCCAAAGATGGGATGGTGGGAAATTCACTGGTTACAACAGTGGCAACACCCTGAGTGGATGTGCCCATTGGAAGACTTACTGCCTCTTCTTCTTCTGGGGAGACCAAGATTACTACCTACTCCTAAGCAGAGGAAGGAGGACTCTCATGAGTTTGTTCCTGAGTAGTTTTTGATTCTCCCTCTTTGTATTTTCCTTTGCCTTTTGGCAAGTGCTTTGGCTTATAAGGTGCATCGCCCATAAGAGATGTGGTGAAGTCTACCCAAAGGAAAATAAGACCGTTCTTCCTGCACCAATGCTCTGTGCACTGTAGAGTTCCCTTAACCCTTTCCTCAATAGTTTGAGGTGACTTTATTCTATCAATCTTGACAAATGGCTAGTTGTCCCCATCTGTATCTAGATAGACCTAATCAACTTCTTTATTAGTTGCTTGGAAACCTTTCGGGACAATGGCCACACCATATTGGATGATTTCTACTAGAGCCAGGCAAGAGTGATGCTTTAATCTAAGCTCGACCTCATGATACAGATCGATATAGACATCCTCGATCTGTGCGACATGAATCCGATCAAGATTTTCCCTTGAAAGGTAATTGCAAGGATCAAAGGTTGGCCTCGCCGAGAAATTATGTTTCAAGTTGAGAAACTCCAGCTCCGCAAACATTTCCTGGGATTTGGTATGAGAAGTGCAAGTATACCTACCCACTATGAGGGGGAATAGATTTCCACCCTTCTTTCTTTTTAGGCACTTCTCATGGTATGTGATAAGCTATCTGGATAGCTCCAATAGGATCAAATTCGTTCCCACATACCTTGGTAACTTGGTGGGCTCCCCCAAGAAGTTAGCGGCTCTGAGATAAGTGAAAGTGGGGAATTCCGTAAATAACACCCCCTACTTCTCTATGGCAGTAACCACACTCTTAGTTGTTTGACCATGAGTCATATTGGGCCTCAAGAGGTAGATGATGCTATAGAAGAAGGCATCGTTGATCTTACTGAATTGTGTGATGCTGTTTTCCAGTCTCAAATCTTGGTAATACTCATATATTTTTACTTGGGGCCACACCCCACATCGACTTAGTGCTGGGTAGTCTATTTCTAAGGTAGTAGTGTATACCATGTAGGAGTTCATGTAGAACCTTCCCGTTGTTGAGATTTGTTGAAGCTTCTCGAAGATAGTGCTGCTGATGATCTCTGCCCATTCAAAACGTTGATGAGGAATGTTTTTGCTCATTGTTTCCAAGTATCTGAGCATCCATTTATGAAAGTAATGGGCATCAAGAAGCCCAAAGACCCTGCTCAAGAAGGTGATGGTGTCACTCAGATCCTCTGAGAAGTTGCTGCGATGAATAACTTGTAGCCACCTAGTGATCACCTTCTTGTTTTTCAGGTATACTTCATTCATCAACTACATGCATTTGTCTTCATTTTTGTCCTATGCCTTTATGCAGTATTCTTGGCTTATTGCAACAAAATGCTAGTGGTGGGGGATACCAAACATAATATCTAAGTGCTAGGTAGTGAGGTTGATTATTACCTCACCCTTCTCATTCTTAACACATCTTGTGTCCTTATTGTAACAGCAACCCACCACCATCATGAACTTGTTGTTTACTATGTTCATGGGTATTCCTGTAGTGAAATGTAAACCACTGCTGACCAATTTTTCCATCCATGGACTACCTATGACCTTCTTGGTTCTGGCCCAGAAGTCCTCCATATCAATATGACCAAGTTCTAAATCCCTGATGTCTAGGTCACACTATGCAAAGAACTCGGGCATCCTAACCCTTTGGTATTTGTACTTCATTTCTTCTTCTGTGAGTTTGGCCTTACCCTTAGACTTGGTTAGCTTCTTACTTGATGAAGACATGTGCAAATCTGAGTTCAACTACTGATCAAGAATATATAAGATGGAGGAAATGTCGTGGGTCCCTTGAATACGATGAAAAGTTACACACGGGGCTGATAGGAGCATTGACAAATGCAGAGGAATTAACTTTTTCACATTTTTTCAATCGTGAAAATGACAGGCTGGATGCACCTGTTTATAGAAAAAGGTGTAATAAATGCGTCACCAAATTTTTGCATGGTGCACCAAAGTAGATGTCAACATGGAAATATTTGTGCCCTTATCATGGATTTGGGACTGTCAACATTAATTTTTTAGTGCTTTGGCACACCATTTAGGGGCGCAACATTTTGAATGTCGACAGGATGGCGGATGTGCCTTGGCCCAGGCTTGAAAGGTGCATCATGGGGGGTGCAACATTTTAAATGTCGACACTCCAAAGGATGTGCCAAAGGAAAAGAAAGGGGGACAAATTTATTTGATGTTGCATGAATAAAAACTACACCCAACCAAAAAAGGACCAAAAGACTAAGTTCGAAAAACTAGATTTTCCAAAAAGGGATTTTATGCCATCCTGAATGTTTAAGGGACCTCAACAGGGAACCAATTTTTTTTTTGATATGGTTACCTGTAAAATTACCCTTGTCAATTTTACAGGATAACAGCTGGCTCTTTCTGGGGACTATCTTTAAGCAAAGTTTAAGGGTAGAGAATCGCAGATCTACATGTGCCTATCCATTGGGTTACAGAGTCAAAAACAAGGGTGATGAAAAAGGAAAACACACAGACAACAAAAAAAGACACATGACAAAAACAAACAAAAGACAAAAACAAGAACACAACTAAAGTAAACTGTACAAAGAAGAGGGTAAGCTCTACTTCCTCAATATTTTGAGATGCTACCCGTTATAGGGAAGCGAGAGCTCAGTTCTATCCAGTTATGAGAGATAGAGGCTATTATCTCCATTAAGCTGTTTGATCTTGAAAGGCCCTCTCTATAGAGAATCAAATTTTCCATGCATGCCCTTTGGCTCTCTTCACTTGTCCCATAAAAGGACAAGATCTCCCACCTGGAAGTCCCTCTGCTTAGCCTTTTTATCGAAAATTCTTTTGACCTAACTCTGATGTTAGGTGATCCTGTCGACCACTCTTACTTTTTTTTTCAAGCTCTGTTAGATACATGACCCTCTTTTTAATATAATTTTGGAAAGTCTCATTTTTGATTGCTTGTGCCAAGTGCAGAGCAGGAAGTTCCATAGAAATGAGAAGCTCAGCGTCAATTCCATATAATACTTGAAAAGGCTACATACCAAGAGACCTCTTTAGAGTAATACGGTCCACCCACAAAGCGTCATACAATGACTTGTGCCAGGACCGTTGATTCTCATCTACAAGCTTTTGTATGATGGTTACTAAGTTCTTATTATTGGATTCTACTTGACCATTTCCTTGGGGGTAATAATCCGAGGCAAGGGCCAAGGTTATCCTGTATTCATAGCAAAAATTGATAACTTCTTGTGAGGAGAAGTTGGAAGCATTATCAGCAACAATCTTATGTGGGATGCCAAACCTCATAATGATATTTTCTTTGATGAAGTTGCAAATGACTTAAGAGGTGGCATTCTTAACAGGTATGGCCTCCACCCATTTGGTGAAGTAATATGTTGTTGTTAGGACATAACTATGTTCAAAACTTGATTGAGAATGTAGTGCTCCAATAAATTCATTCCCCATTTCTTGAATGGTTCATCAATGATGAATAGCCTGAGGGGAAAAGTAACCAATTTTGGTTTGCCAAAAAACTATTGGTAGAGCTCATATTTTACTACCCAGGTGGATGTATCTTGAAATAGAATTGGCTAGTAGTACCTAGCCCAGATGATCTTATGTGCTGTCACAGACAAGGAGAAGTGACCTTCACAAGCTGAGTCATGAAAAATTTCAAGCAATTTGATCTACTGTGGTTCGTCAACACATCGCAAGAAGACGCCATCAATACCACGTTTATATAAACCGTCATTCCATATGACATATTTGGCTGCCCTGAGCTTTACAATATGCTTCTCCTTTGAAGTTAGATGATCTAGACACTTACCATAAGTGATAAATAAAGTGATATCGGAGTAGCATTCTTCACTAATCATAACAAATAGAACCATAGGTAGAGAATCAACTTTCTTTAGTTTACCCTGCACTCCGTCGGTATAATCAACTTCCCCTTTAGGGACCTTTGAACCTTTTTTTTCAGCCATAAGATAACATAGGCCCTTACCTCTTACTAGATTTATTGGTTTTATGTCTAGATCATACTCTTGGACCTTTGCGATCCAATTACCTCATAAGCTTCCTAACTCCTGTTGAGTTAGGATAGACTTCACTACTGTGTCAGGGACCAACACTACTGTATGAGAGTTTAGGATGTAATACCGGAAGTTCTTGACCGCTTTGACAATGGCAAAGGTGTGATTTTCCAACTAAGACATCTTAAATTCATGAGGCTTGAGAGGAGAGCTCATGAACTCTATTGGAGATTAAACATCCTCAGGATTGTTTTGCATTAAGATGGCCGATACAGTATGCTCAGATGCATAACTGTACATGATAAAATCTGTGGAGAAGTCGGGACATACCAAGACTGGTGCATGAGAAACAGAGGCTTTTATATCCTCAAATGATGTCTTTCCTTCTTTGCTCTACCGGAAAGTTTGTAACCCTTTCATCATATTTGATATGTGATGAGTCTTCTTAGCAAAGTTGGGAACAAAGTTCCTGAGAAAATTCACTTTTGCAAAGGAGTCAACACCAGTCTTGCTTGTAGGTAAGGTAAGGTTCTGAATGGCATTAACCCTTTCAACATCTATCTTTGTCCCTTCCTTACTGACAACATGTCCCAACAAATTTCCTTCAGTGACCCCAAAAATAGACTTTTTCAGATTTAAGGAGATTCTGTGTTCTCAGCATCTAATCAATACTTGCTCCAAATGATCACAATGATCATTTAACTATTTAGAGACCACAGTTAAGTCATCTAAATAAACTATGATGACCTTTCCCATCATACCTTTGAATGTAAATTCCATTGCTCACTGAAAGGTGGCACTGGTGTTGGTCAAGCCAAAAAGCATCTTACTATAGGTGAATGTGCCCCAAGGAGTAGTGAATGTTGTTTTGAATCAGTCTTTAGGTGAGACCTCAATCTGATTATATCCTGAAAAACCATCAAGCATGGATAACATCTCTCAACCAATTACTACTTCCAGAACTTGATCCATTATGGCCAGCAGGTAGTTTTCCTTCAAGGATGCCCGATTCAGGTTACAAAAATTTATGCATATGTGTATCTCACCATTCTTCTTTCATACGGGCACAATATTTGTGACCCAGGTACTATGATGAATAGTAAAGATAATCCTTACATCTAGCATCTTCTATATTTCCACCTGGATGGTACCCGAAATCTTAGGATTATAGTGCCTCTATTTCTGGCAAAAGGGTTTGACATCTTCTTTTAATGGGATGTCATGTTGAACATCCTTTGGCTTGAAAGACTTTAGATTGGTATAATACCATGCCAATACGTCCATATTTTTTTTTTGAAATTTGACAAAATTCTACTTTTCTTCGAGTGTGCAACACTTCCCAATGTTCACAAATTGGGGATGTTCCATAGAACCCAAGTTGACCGGTTCAGTTTCTGGAGAGGAGTTGGGATTATCTTGTCACTTCTTCTTGACAAAATGACCATGTTTGTCAAACAATCATTCCAGAGAGACTAAACTTTTTGGAATTTTATTTCCCTTGAGCTAACATATTCCATCACCTTATTTTGATTTGTTTGCTTGATTAGTGACAGACTCGTGGCATGCAGAAGTGGATACCTCAAAATGAAGCTCTTTGAAATTTTCTACTTTCTCTAGAAAGGTGATGAGCTGATTGTCATCGTTGAATATCTGCCAGTGCTGAGAATTGTCTGGCACGCTTGGGCGGAAGACTACTTCAATGGTATATGTGTTTGTCTTCAATCCTGGGTGAGGGAGCATGAGAGATGTTGAGACGGCTAATGAATCGGCCATGTCATTCTGAGCTCTTGGAATGAATTTTATTGAGAAAGTGTGAAATTCCTCAATGTTGTCCCACACCGCATTGTGGTAATGTCTTAGTCTTTCATTTTTTACTTGGTATATTCTTTTCACTTGATTAATGATCAGCTCAACATCGCCTTGTACTTTTAGGTTCTTAGCTCCCCTTTTTTTTGCAGCTTGCATGCCAAGTGACAAAGTATCATATTTAGTAGTATTATTTGTATTGAAAAAATGTATTTTGAAAGAGAGAAAAAATCTCCTCTTCAAGAGATATTAGCAAAGCCCCAGCACCACATCTACTAGTTGCACAATTCCCATGAAATTGTAGTGTCCATATCTTGTTAAGGTCCTCCTCTTGAACTAGACATCCATTTTATCAGACTAGGCGGATAATAAGTAGTTCCCCATCCCTGATGATTAAAAGAGAATTTGGGCTTTGGGGTCATCGGAATTGGTGACCAAGTATTTCTTCTGTGATTTAGGCTCCAGAGTCTGCATTACGCCCTTGATAAGGATTCTGGCTTTGGACTAGTCCATATAAATCTCTCCACCAACTTCCCTACAAAAGCTTATTCCTAGCAGAATTCCATACGCCACTGGGATATCAACAATGAGGATGGTCATCTTCACTCTTTTCTCTGGGAACGTTACAAATGCAAACTATGCATCTTTGATCTGACCAATCAATGGAACCTATTTGGTTTCCATGGAGTAACATCTATCGAAAGGCTTGGTAAGAGTAAGGCCCAAAGCGTGGGTGACCTTTGGCAACATGACATTATCAGAAGCTCTGAAATCGATTATGCAGTTGCTTGGTTTGTGACCATTGATTAGGAGGGAGAGATAAAAAGGTTCAATTTTTCCTGATGTGGAAGTTGAGGCAACGTTTATGCGAGATGCAGAAGTATTGGAAAGGATTCCTTTTGGGGAGGCATGAGAGGTTTCAGTAGCTTGGCTTTGGATATATTCAGTCAATCTTACAAGCTGCTTAGGGTTAGACTAAAGATATTCAGCCTCAAACATTTGAATCTTAGTCTTTTTAGCATGATTGATTATGTCGAATATGACCAAGGGTTGCATTGATGAGGGAATAAGTCCCTTAATTCGCGGTGGTAGGGTAGGGTTACTGGTCTTTATGGAAATGAAAGAAGGATGATTTGAAGGAGAAATGGGAAGAAAATATTTCTTTGTAAAATACTTAATGGGAGGTTGAGCAGGAAGAGGATTACCTATTTTAGCAATGGTTGGAGGCATGTTAGACATAGCCTTCTCTTTTTGGGTCCTGGTAGCAACTTCTGCTTCTTTCCCTTGGGAGGGAGTGAAAACAACATATGACTGTCCACTTGCATACCCTTGGGTACCCTCTTCTTCATCAGATTCCTCATCTTCAAATTCCATATACCCAATTGTAGAGTCGCCAATCAGTTCACCAACATCTTGATCATCTTCTCCTTGCAACAAAGGCTCTTCACAATTTTTCTCCTCTTCATCGACCTCATCCAGGGCATTGCTGGAATTGAAATTTCTCTGTGGGATATCCTAGTATGAAGTGTTAGGAGAAGCTTGAGCTAATTACTTCTTTAATGCAAGCAAGCCGTTTGCCATCTTCTGGAATGCTAGATCTGATGAAGTGGCTTGAGAAGGAGTTGAAGCTTTAGGCTTGGATGGCTCTCATTTTAACTCACCAAATATAAGCAAGTTGTCCTTTATCTGAATGGCAACAACTTGAGTGAGAACCAGGGTGGTGATTTGTTCTTGTAAGAGTAAGAAACTTACTATCGAGCTCATGAAATTCACAAAGAAACATTTTTGATTTTCTGGTGTGGGCAGTATGGTAGGTGGTACACAGTTAATTAGTGAATTAAAACGAGTGATAAAATCATGCATGGTTTCATTGAATTCCTTCTTTAGGTGAGTGATATTTGACAATAACATGAACGCGTCTTCTGAGGGCTTATACCTGTCTTCAAATTTAGTTTGTAATGTGGCCCAACTTGTGATAGATCTAACCGGTAAATGTTGGAACCACTCTGTTGTGGGTCCTTACAAGGTCTCTAGAAAGAGGCGTAATGACACATCTTCATGGGTCACATCTAGGATGTTACATGACATAATGAATGAAGATATATGTGAATCCATGCTTTGGTTTCCATTCCCATCAAATCTTGGGAAATTCTTTCAGTTTCCATGAGGGAGTGCATGAGCAGGATGTGGCAATGTAAGAGGGCCCATACCATTTCCCCATGGTACTGCCATTTGAAAAGCTGTAAAGAGGACGTGAGATGGAAGGGCAGTTCCGCTTAGTAATAGGGAACTGCAAATTGATGTGGAGGCTCCTTGTGAAAAATAGTTCATTCGTGGGGGCGAGGCACTTCTGGCTAATTGATCAGTTGAACTCAGCGATGAGAAGCATACCGGTGTAATACTGAAGTTGTGCCTTTGAAGTAGGTCAAAAGTAGGATCAACTTCCCCATGGGCCCTCCTGCTACGGGTAAATGGTTCCCCCACCAGCGTATCTTTTAGATCTACAATATTTTTAGAGCAGAGTTTAAAAACTCTTTTTGGTTGTACTTGCTGATTTTCTAATTTTTCTGAAAAAAATAACTAGTGTGTACTTTTCTAAATATTTAATTTTATCCTTATTTTGAAAACCAATTGTGATTTAATGAAAAATATTAACGAAGATAAAAATCATGGTTAACTAAGTAAGCTAATTTTCAGATCTTCGAGTTGAGTTTTTGCAAGGGTTTGAAATTATTTGTAAACTGTCAGAATTTCAGATCTACGGAAATATACATGTTTTTGTAAAAAAATAGTGAACTAAAGATCTCTAACTAGCCCAGATCCATGGATCTCTAAAGAAAATTTTTAGTTTGGATCACTTTTGGAAAAAAATTGGATTTTAAGCAAAGAGTTAAGATTTGCAAACAGGTAGTGATTTTTATAGTTTTATCTATTTTCTTAGTTACCTTAGCAACCTTAAAAGTTATTATTGTCTTTTAACTGACACAACACTCTCATAGATCTGGTTTGATCCCCAGTAGAGTCACCAAAAACTATTGGTCTGAAAATCTGTCGGGAGGGAAAATCTATGGATAGACCAGCAAACAGTATGCAGGGCATAGCCCCTCTTTGAGACAGCAAAACGAAACTGGTTTATTGCTATTCTACAAGCAGAAAACTGCGTAAGTCCTATAATATTCTACCTTTAGGGGTTTGGGATCTCATCCCAGTAGGGGTATTTCCAACTGAGAACATAAAGGAATGAAGAGAGGAATGGAGATAGGATAGATCTGAAGAGAAAAAAAATGAATTCCAAAGAAAAAAGGTCAGAGGGTTTATGTTTTTGGGCTGGTAGTGAATAGAGACAACCTACTTGCATAAACGAACAAAGAAATATTGATGAGAAAATGACAAAAAAGTAGAGATAGATCTAACAGAAAGTAACATAGATCTAACTTAAGAAATATCTAATACACAAAACACATCCATTGAGCACAAAGTCTTAATTTCTCTATTAATATTTTCTGTTTACAAATAGTACAAAGCCTTTTCCATCTCACTTCTATTTTTCATCCAAAAAATGTTCACCCTTGAATACCAAAAATATCTAAGTATATATAGAAGGAGAAGGAGAAATAAGGTAAAAAGGAACCAACAACTATTTACAAAATATCTAAAAGTCAACTACTTACTTTGGGGCAATTTAGTGGATGACAACATCTCATGGTGCAACATGGATAATGTCATCATTTGTGCCAACATACTTTTAAATACTTTACAAAAATGGGAACAACCCCAAGAGGAAGGAGCCTATTCGTCATCATCCCACGGCTGGAAGGGAGTATCCTGCTTCTGCTCAGGAGAGGAAATTTGAAATTGAGCGCGATACTCCATGAACTTGCTAATCATCAGCTGAAGTTGATCCTGAGCAGGACCCTTGGTGTGATCGCTGATGACTTCACAAGTCTCCTGTTCATCTCTGAGTCTCTCTGGGAGCTTAAAGTATTCATTACCTACCTCCATTAGGTATCCAACAAAATCACAGCAGACTATAAGGTTGTTGATAGATTCTGCGTCAAAAGTGGCTTCTCACCCTAAACCTTGTGACACGATCTCCTTGAAGAGATGAATAGTGTTATCTTCATTCCTCAAGGCATATAATGGGGTGAGAAATCCTGGAGACATCCTTAGGATGATCTTTTCCATTTGATGCATTGCATCCAAGGCCTTCTCCTTGATTTTGTCAATCTTCTCTACGACAAATTCCATCTTGTCAACCTGATAGTCCAAAGCAGCAAGGAATTTTTTGGGTGCTCTTGAGTGATCAAAGACACTGAATGATACTAAGTCATCAACTGAGAAGTCGATAATCTTCTAGAATGTCTCATATTGTAACCTGGAATGGTCCAACTCTTTGGAGATAGGTCCTGCAATCACCTGGAGTTCCTTATTAGCCTGATCAATATTCTGAGACAGCTCTGTGAACTTTACAATCACTTCCTCACTATCCTTGAGGATCTGGTCTCTCTAGGTGGATACTAGCATACCTTGCTCACCAATCTTGGTGTACTTATTTATATTTTCCTAACTAAGGGCCTCAAGAGTTTCGGTGGCAGCTACTGGAGGTGCACTACTCATTTTTTGTAGGGCTTGGAGAAAATGTTTGTTTTGTTCTTTCAGTATCCTCTTCTCTTCCTTTGATTCCTAAAGCTTTTTGCAAAGGACATCCACTGTAGATAGGGCCTCTCTCTATAGGATTTCTGAGGACGTTCCCATTGTGACGTGTGTCACTGTATAATTTGTAGGAGACAAATATTTTTTATCCTTTGTGGGATCAAGGTATGCGATCTCCATAACCCTTTCACCGGAAGCACTTTGAGAGAAGCGGGTCATTGGCTTTTTCTTCTTAGCTCCTTTTGTTGGGATGATGGAGAAGTCCATAGGTGCAATGGGGACTTTCCTCTTATGTTGGATTAGGTGTTTGGAGATCCATCCTGAACTTAAGGGAGTGGGACTAGATGGAGAAGAGGGAATGGAGGTGGAAGAAGGAGCAGCCATAGTGGACATGTGGAAATGTGTCGAGACGCTTGGTGGTGGAATTGATAAGGAAGCTAACTCTCCAACACTCATAGGGGTAGGAGTCACTGTAAGAGAGAAAACTGTGGGGATGGAAGAGATCTGAGAGATGAGAGAAGAAATGTTGGGGGCCAGATTTGCTAGGGAAGAGAAGATGGAGGAAGAGGAAGGGGGAACAGTAGAGGACGGAGGAGAAGACAAAACCAAAGGAGTGGTTGCTTGAGTGACACAAGGAGGGGAAGGAGGAGTGGAAGATGGGATGGTGGGAACTTCACTGGTTACAACAGTGGAAACACCCTAAGTGGATGTGCCCATTGGAACACTTACCGCCTCTTCTTCTTCTAGGGAGACGAGGCTTACTACCTGCTCTTGGGTAGAAAAAGGAGGAATCTTGGGAGTTTGTTCCTGAGTAGGGCTTGATTCTCCCTATTTGTCTTTCCCTTTGCCTTTTGGAAATTTCTTTGGCTTAGAAAGTGCATCACCCAAAGGAGACATGGTGAAGTCTACCCTAAGGTAAATGAGACTGTTCTTCCTGCACTAATGCTCTGTGCACTGCAGAATGCCTTTAACCCTTTCCTTAATAGTTTGAGGTGCCTTTATTCTATAAATATTCGTAAATGGCTAGTTGTCCCAGTTTGTATCTAGATAGACCTAATCAATTTCTTGATCAGTCACTTGGAGACCTTTCGGGACAATGGCCACACCATATTAGATGATTTCTACTAGGGCCAGGTGGGAGTGATCCTTTCTTCTGAGCTTGACATCGTGATACATATCGATAAAGACATCCTCGATCTGTGCGACATGAATCGGATCAAGATTTTCCCTCGGAAGGTAATTGCGAGGATCAAAGGTCAGCCTCGCTAAGAAATTGTGTTTCAAGTTGAACAACTCCAGCTCTGTAAACATTTCCCGGGATTTGGTATGAGAAGTGTAGGTATACCTACCCACTGTGAGGGGGAATGAAGTTCCACCCTTCTTTATTTTTAGGAACTTCTCGTGGTATGTGATAAGCTATCTGGAAAGCTCTAATAGGATCAACTTTGGTCCCGCATACCTTGGTAACTTGGTGGGCTCCCCCAAGAAGTTGGCAGCTCTGAGATAAGTGAAAGTGGGGAATTGTGTAAATAACGCCCCCCACTTCTCTGTGGAAGTGACTACACTCTTGGTCATTCGACTGTGAGTCATATTGAGCCTCAAGAGGCAGATGATGTCATAGAAGAAGGCATCATCGATCTTGCTGAATTGTGCGATGTTGTTTTCCAGTCTCAACTCTAGGTAATACTCATATATTTTTACTTGGGGCCACACCCTGTATCGACTTAGTGCTAGGTAGTCTCTTTTAAGGCAGCAGTGTATACCACATAGAAGTTCATGTAGAACCTCCCTGTTGTCGAGAGTTGTTGAAGTTGCTCAGAGATAGTGCTGCTGATGATCTCTACTCATTCAAAACGTTGATCAGGAACATTTTTTATCATTGTTTCCAAGTATTTGAGCATCCATTTATGAAAGTAATGGGCGTCAAGAAGCTTAAAGACCCTGCTCAGGAAGGTTATGGTGTCACTTATCTCCTCTGAGAAGTCACTACGATGAATAACTCGTGGCTACCTGGTGATCACCTTCTTGTTTTTCAGGTATACTTCATTCATTAACTTCATGCATTTGTCTTCATTTTCGTCCCATGCCTTTATGCAATCTTTTTGGCTTATTGCCACAAAATGTCGATGGTGGGGGATACCCAACATAATCTCAAAGTTTCAGGAAGTGAGGTTGATTATTACCTCAGGCTTCTCATTCTCGACACATCTTGTGTCCTTATTGTAACATAAACCCACCACCATCATGAACTTGTTGTTTACTATGCTCACGGGTATTCCTGTAGCGAAATGTAAACCACTGCCAACCAATTTGTCCATCCATAGACTACTTGTGACCTTCCTAGTTCTGGCCCAGAAGTCCTCCATACCAATATGACCAAGTTCTAAATCCCTGATGTCTAGGTCACACTCTGCAAGGGACTCGAGCATCTTTACCCTTTGGTATTTGTACTTCATTTCTTCTTTTGTGAGTTTGGCCTTACCCTTAGACTTGGTTGGCTTCTTACTTGATGAAGACGTGCGAATTTGAGTTTAGCTATTGATCAGGATTATATAAGATGGAGGAAACAACGTGGGGCCCTCGAATATGATGAAAAGTGACACACGGGGCTGACATGAGCACTGAAAAATGTAGAGGAATTAAATTTTTCACATTTTTTGAATAGTGAAAATGAAAGGTCGGATGCACCTCTTTATAGCAAAAGGTGTAATAAATGTGCCACCAACTTTTTGCAAGGCGCACTAAAGTAGATGTCAACATGGAAATATTTGTGCCCTTGGCATGGATTTGGGACTGTTAACATTACTTTTTTAGTGTTTTGGCACACCATTTAGGGGCACAACATTTTGAATGTCAACAAGATGGTGCATGCGCCTTGGTGCAGGCTTGAAAGGCACATCATGGGGGGGCACAACATTTTGAATGTCGACACTCCAAAGTATGCACCAAAGGAAAAGAAAGGGGCACAAATTTTTTTGATGTTGCATGAATAAAAACTGTGCCCAACCAAAAAAGAACCAAAAGACTAAGTTCGAAAAACTAGATTTTCCGAAAAGGGATTGTATGCCATCTTGAACGTTTAAGGGACCTCAATGAGGAACCAAAACAAAATTTGGTATGGTTACCTGTAAAATTGCTCCTGTCAATTTTATAGGAAAACAAGGCTAAAATAGATGCCTTGGTTAAATGTCTTTACATTTTTGATATTTTGCTATGTTTTTGATGAGTTTATCTATGGTGTTATGTTGCTAATTTGCTCTTTTTTGTGTTTTTGTTGGATGAAAAATAAGGAGTATATTCGATGGAGCAAAGAGAGGGAGTGTGATTAGCTCCCAACAGTGTTCGATACATTGACCCAGGCAGAGAGACACTTTATAGAGGTCCAATATTTTAAGGATCTCTTTGGTCCCTCATGTTGCTCCTAATAGTCACATATTGTGTGACTTATTTTCATATTGGGATGCAGATCAGAACACTTTCTAATTTCCATGTGTTAGGGGTGAGTGGACTATCACCTTGGAGGATGTCTATCACATACTGGGGGATCTGATCCTTGGGAGGTAGTTGTCTCTTAAGACAGTAGGATCCAGATCTCAGATGGTTTAGTGGGCCACCTATATAGGAGATATTGTTGTCTCCCTTGGCTCGAAGAAGGGGGTGAAGGTCTGATCCATTGTTGCTTCTCCTATCCCTATGATCCACAAGGTTATTATGGGTATCCTGGCATCACGGTTGATTGGGGATAAGGGAGGGGATACTCTCTTATACTACTAGGCTTCCATCATTACACAGATTAAGGCCCACAACCATACTTATACTTGGGGAGTAGACATTCTTGGGACCACATCCCATGACTTATATAGGGTGGTCAAGTTATAGGGGCAGTCCTTGAGTCACCCCACTCTAGTTATAAGTTAGGTGTGTGAGTGCATTGTCCCCTATGGAAGGGGTGTACTAGTAGAGGATTTGAGGGATGTTAGAGCAGTGAGGTGGAAGGGGATGATAGTATGGGGAGAGGAGACTACCACAGATATGGAGGCCACTCCTTATCAGGACATGGCAAGAGTATGGGGAGAGGAGATACTTACATTGATTATCTACTCTACTACAAGTCAGTTAGTAGACAGGATAGAGAGAGTGGAGGTCCACCCATTTGACTGAGTCCCTCAGCAGTTTGGTCTACCCTACGTTGATATGCTTCCTCCAGTGGGGGAAGTATACAAGACTATTCATGAGGCTCGAGGAGGACCTAGAGGAGATCAGGGTTGGACCACAATTACTCCTGGGGTTCCTATCATGGTTAGGTGGGTGGTTTGGGCCTGATGGGAAGCCAGTGCTCCTCTAGTACCTTTACCTCATATTGGAGCCACTCTTGCTTTCAGTGGGGGGATGATGAGCTCTTTGATGTGGAATTAGACTCTAAGGAGTTCACAGGAGGGGAGACAAAGGAGGAGATGGTGGGAGGTGAGACCGGTGGGATGGCCGAGGAGGATGAGAGTGATTCTGAGTGGCATGATACTTAGGATATCCTGAGGGCCGAGACGGCGAAGGAGAGAGTAGAGAAGGTGACCCTAATTTTAGAGGAGTTTCCTTCTTAAGACATTGGGGGAGATGATGAGTCCATGGTAGGATGTCATTTCTTTCTTGATTTGGGGGAGGTTCTACAGTCCATAGCAACGTCAATAATAGGCGCAGATCCTAGAGACCCTACCTGGATGCCTAGAGATCTGAGTGAGTTACTACTCTTTTCTAGATTTTTTTTAGGTAGAAATGTTTAGTTGATATTTCATTTTTGTTGTTTCATTTATTTTTTACTTTATTTTTGGTGATTTTCTAACTCTTTATTTATCTTTTTTATTTGCAGCGACTGCTGAGGGATGGCGAGAATTGATTCATTGAGTGTGTGCAGACACCCTGTTGCTCCCCTTAGAGAGTACTTGGGCTAAACTTACTGAGGACGTGTGAGATCCTTTAGTAGTTGGCTGACATACTGATGTGTTTACCCCTTTCTGGAAGGTGGAAAAGTTAGTGATATCCCTTCGTGCTAAGGTAGCTAGATATATGATTGTTGAGCGTTTGATGAGGCGGATTCATTCTCGTAGTGAGACCACAGCAAGTGGTCATGATCATGAGCACTTAGTTCATTCAGAGCATTGTCGTATCAAGATTCTTTGATGCGATCGTGCACCCTCTAAGGGATCCCACAGGGATTGAGAGGCCATTTGGTCTTTTTGTAGTGATTCTACTAGATGTTTATATGGGTTGTTCTTTTGTATTTTTTGGGCTCATTAAGCATTTTGACCATGCCTAGTGCATGATGGAATTGTATGTAGAACATGAATATTATATATATATATATATATATATATATTTGGATCTATATCTTCTTTATATCTATAATTTTGTGATTCGTTTCCCATGTGTATACTAGACGTTTTAGAATCTCTATTTTTATATGCTTTTCAGAATGTATGCAATGGATGAAAAGGGGTAACAAATGTTGAATAGAATGTTTCTCTTTTATTTGTTTTTGTAATGCTGATATGTGATGATGAAAACATACTGTAGTATTGAACTTTTGGCTTCTTTGGGAAATGTTTGTTGCTTCTTGTTTTGGAAAAATGTGATGACTATATAGTGATAACGAGATGAAATTTCCCCACTCCTAACTCCATAAAACTAATCAGATGCGAGGGCTCAACACCAAGAGTTGGGAAGAGCACAAATTGTATGAGTTTTGAATGAATGAAAATGATAAGAGAAAGACAAGGTTTTTACAGAAATCAAATTTAGACCTCCATACTTACTCTTACTTGAAACTACTACATAGTTCAGAATGTAACTTATTTTCTAGTTTATCTAGATTTAGATCCATGGATGGAAACTTGGTTGACAAAATATGGTTTTAAGGATTTGATCTCTTTGTAATTTGGATACTTAATTTCACTTAACACATTTTCTTTACATTTTTTAAATTCTAAGATTCATTGATTTGCGTGAACGGACCCCCTACACCCTATCTCATGCTACTGGTAGGAAGCATGGGCTCATCACTAAAGGTAGGACATAGGTGAGTAAGGGAAATTATTTCCTTTCTCAAAATTGCATCACCAATAAGAGATGAGGGCTCATCACCAAAGGTTGGTGGTACAAAGAAGTGTGTAAAAATAAAATATTCTATTTTGTTTAGTATTTTTTATTTAATTTGACATTTCTGATTTGTGATTTTGGAGTATCCTTGTTTCAAAGAGATGTAAGAAGGATAGATGTGACACAAAGAATATTCTAGAACAAATCATAGGTAAGAACAACTTAACCTAGTAGAAAAGAATGAGTACGACCAAGTATGCAGGCCTTGGTATGGTTTTTTTCAAGACTTTGTCTGTCGAATTGATGAAATGATTTTGGAACCATGTGATGATATTATGAAGATTGACGAGATATGATTTGAATAATTTTGCCAATGTTTTCAGAATCCTATAATAAATTACTCAAGAATAAGTTCCTTAACCGAAAAAAAATGAAATGAGTGAAAAAATGAAACAACTAAGTGACTAATGCAATGTAGATAGATATAATATACAAATGGTGATGTTGATGACCTATGCATAAAACTGTTTAAGATGTAAGGAATTGATAGTTTCATTGAACTCCTCGCCTGCTAGTGTACTCAAGAGATACACACCATTTCCGTAGTCTTTCATCACTCGATATGGGCCCAACCACTTGGGAAAAAATTTCCTTCACTGGTTTTCTTATCAATCTGGTTGTCTAGTCTAAAAACTAGATCTCCCTCATATATTTCTCGTTCGAAGACCTTTTTTATATTTCTGGCACATCCAGTCAACATAGGATTTGTGTCATTGTTTGGCATTTAGCCTGGCCTCATCAAGGATTTCTACTTGAGAGAGACCTGCCTCTTTACATGCTTCTTCTCCCAAGATCCCTTGTAATGAGATACGAAGACTAGGTATTTTGACCTCAAGCGGGAGGACTACTTCTACCTTGAATACTAATGAGAAAGGGGTTACCCCTGTTGGTGTTCTTATTAAGGTTTGATGGGCCCACAAGGCTGGGTATAATTTTAGATGACTGTTTTGAGGAGAATGGATTTTAATGTTTTGTTTGTGGCTTCAGCTTGTCCATTGGCTTAAGGGTAATAAAAAGAGGTTGTATGATGGTCTATATTAAATTTACTACATAACTCACAGACCTCATCATTCTTAAAGGATGTGCCATTATCTGAGATAATGACTTGTGGGACACCATACCTACAAATTATTTGATTCAAATTGAACTTAGCGATTACGGAACCTGGTACGGTTATGAGAGGCATCGCCTCTACCCATTTGGTAAAATATTTCGTGGCCATGATTATAAAGTTATGGACATCTGTTGATGAGGGATATAATTTCCCTATCAAATCTAGGCCCCACATGGAAAAGGGCCATGGGGTTATGATTAGTTACAGAGCTTGTGCTAACATGTGAATCTTGTGAGACAATTCCTGACATTTATGACACTTGTGCACAAATTGTAATACATCATGTTCCAAAGTAGGCCAAAAATATCCCATTCAATGTATTTTGTGAGTAGTGGCATGGCCACTGAAGTGGCCTCCACATATACCACTGTGGGATTCATAAAGAATATTTTTGGATTCTTCAGTGTCAATGAATCTTAAAAGCATTTCATCGAAGGCTTTACGATAGATAACTTGTTCTAAAATAACATATTGAGCAGTGATAATGCGTAACCACCTTATTTTTTATGATGTGGCACCTTCTGGGTATGTATGGTCTAAGATAATATTGACGATGTCAGTGTACCAAGGACATATAGATATGGGGGCCCTGGTTTTGAAATAATATATGCACTCATCGGGAAAGTCTAGATCCACCATATCACTTCCATCTAACGGATTTCCAGCTAACCAATCTATAATGATTTGTCCCTTAATGAATTTCTTGTTTACAAACGTTAGTTCAAACTCACCCATCAAAGTTATGAAACGTCCAACCTTTTTAGATAAAGACCCTTACATGAGGAATGCCCATAAATGATCCATATTTACAATGACCCTTGTTTCTTGATTTAACATGTGATGTCTCAAATGTTTTGTCTCGAAGACTATGGCAAGGAATTCTCTTTCTGCTTGTGTGTAACGTGTTTCATAATCAATCAATATTCAGCTAATGAAATAGACCAAACATTCTCGTTTATCATTATCTTCCCGAGCCAACATGTAGGCTAGTGAGACATCAGTAGCCTGTGAATACAGGATCAAAGGATGATTTGTTCTAGGAGGCATTAGCGTGGGAGGAGACAACAAGAAGCGTTTAACTAATTCAAAGGCCTCATTGCATTCTTTTGTCCAATTGATGTTGTAATATTTCTTTAATAAATTTTTGATTGGATGAAGAGAAAAACTTAAGTCCGGAATGAACCTTCTAATTGCACTGAGTTTCCCAAGAAATGATCTAATACTAGACTCATCTGATGGTGGAATCATTTCAAGAACAACTTGGATTTTGGCTCGATCGACATCAATCCCTCGTGATGATATAATGTAACCTAGAATTTTTCCTCCTGTCACACCAACTATGCATTTCTTTGGGTTCAATGTGACTCCATATTCAATCAATCATGAGAGAATGATACGGAGTACTTCTGGGTGATCACGATGCTTCTTGGCCTTGGCCAACAAGTCATCTACGTAGCACTCCACAATCTTATGAATAAGGTCATGAAATATGTATGTCATTGCCAGCTAGTATGTAGCATCAACATTCTTAAGACCAAATGGCATGACAGAGTAATAATAAGTCCCCAAGGAGTTATAAACATGGTCTTGGCTTGATCTTCTTCATATATTTTAATCTGATTATACCATAAGAACCCATCCATGAGGGACAACAACTCAAATCCATCTATTGCATCAACAATAATGTCGATGGATGGTAATGGGAAGTCATCTTTGGGACAAGCTTTGTTAATGTCCCAAAATTCTATGCAAATGTGTATATTCCCATTCTTTTTTATAATGGAGATGATATTAGATACCCATTGTGAATAGTCAACTAGTTTGATGAATCCCACCTGGAGAAGTTTCATTACTTCTTCTTTCACCATGAGAGCCACTTTTGGTTTCATTGGTCTCAACTTTTGTTTAATTGGCTTTGCATCTGGTTTGGTGATAAGATTATGTACCGTGATATGTGGTACAATTCCCATAATTTCTTTGTAATTAAATTGGAAAGAATTTTGATGTTCCTTAAGGATCTGAGTATGTATTTCTATCTCCTCTGGAGTTAACAAAGATCCTAACTTCAAAATATTTTTTTCTTCCTCCGTTCCAATATTTATGTCAATCATTCTTTCGATTAAGGAAGTGTTTCCTTCTTCAAATTCATGCGGGGTTGGAGGTAGTTCCAAACTTTCTCCATTCTCTACCTCGTAGATATCGAGATTATTTTATGGGGGAGATTCTATCATGGGATTTCCAAAATAGGAAGAGGAATATGGGATTAGGGAAAAAGCTACTATGTGATGAGCGAGATGTAGCTCTGCATAGGCATTTTGATATCCAAGAGTGACTCTATCACTGTCAAAGTTATCTAGGATAGAAAACTCATTCTTAGCTTCTATACGTGCCATGATCGGGTTTGTTGGTATTTTATGCACCAATGGTTTAGTATGAAGTGATACCATGAAACTTGAATTTTCCAACTCACTTCTTGGAATGAAACGGGAAGCTAAGGTTGCTATTGAATCCGCGAGGAGTTTTTGTTCTCATGTGATTTCTTTGATTGATATGAAGTTGAAACCTTTGGTTAGATCTAATACCACCATTTTATAGAGTTGTAAGTGTTCAGCTCTAGTCTCATATACCTCAAAGACTTGGTTTGCAACTAACTATGAATCTTCTAGCACTCTAATGTTATCAACACCCATCGTTTTGGCTATGATGAGGCTAAGGACAAAGGCTTCGTACTCAACCCCATTGTTTGTACATTCAAAGTTTAACTTAAAGGAAAATGGTAGGATCTTTCCCTTGGGATAAGTAAAGATCACACCTGCCCCAGCTCCAAAATGACATCTAGCTCCATCGAAGTGGAGAGTCCAATATTTTATTGGAAAAATGGATGTTGGGACATTCTCCACATCTGTTTCTTCTACCTCGGTTACTTCTACCATACAAACTTCATCATCTGGAAGAGATCTAATTCCTAGGGTACATCTTATACCCATAGAATCAAATGGTATGAGAATAGGTAAATATTTGTCTAGTAACTTGAAAATTTTTGTGGTAGTCTCTAATGATACCGTCTCTATGACGTTAGTCTCATTTTTGAGTGCTAGAATGCCTTCGAATAGATTCGTAATTTCTAATTCTATTGTAGGTATCATTTTTTCTTCTAGTTTTAAATTGATTGGTTTGTTAAGTTGATTCATTGGGATTTCACACTCAGAGTGAAATCTTGGTCTCTTCTTCAAGTCTGCTAGGTGTATATCAAACGGTTTTGGGTTACCTTGTGCCACAAATATTTTCTCTAGGTGCAAAAATATTATTTCCTGGAATAACATGGAAGGGATTGTCTTTATGCGGTGTATCCATGGTTGACCGAGGATCATATTATAGTTTTTTCTCGATCTATAATATAAAATTTAGTGAGGACTGTCTTGGGTCCTAAGGTGACTGGTAAAACTATGGTCCTAGTTGAAGTGTCCTTAAGGCTATCATAACCTCTTAGTGTATTTCGTGTTGAGGAAAAATTTGTTTCTCCATATCCTAGCTTTTGAAGAAAATTGAAGGGGACTATGTTAACTACTACCCCATCATCAATCATTATACACTTAACATAATTATTGTAAACCCATACCTATAAATGTAAGGCTCAGTCGCATCTACATGTAATTTCAGCATCTATTGCCATTTTTCTTATATCAAATATAAACTCAGTATCCCTATCTAGCTGCCCTAGAGGGTAGACATCAAAGTCTTTATGATTTACTTGTGTTTCAGGAGGAGTGATGTTAATTAGATGATAAAGACCTAATGCTTCTAAGAGAGTAGACCTATGGGTGGGAGAGTTCTTCAATAAATTCAATAAGGAAATGTGAGAGAAGGTATTTGTTAGGTCATTAATTAGATCGTAAGCACCTATGGGTTTTACCAATGTTTGTTGAATGTTGTCTAGTTCTAATGGATAGTTTAAAACTAGTTGAGAAGAATAATCTCATGTTCTTGTTATGGTTTCTACATGTAGCTCGGTATCTAACTCTACCATACCAACTATCTTGGTTTGTGGTCGAGTTCCTAATTGGGGTGTGACTGGTGGATTTAATGAAGTTGACGCTTTATGATCATTATTTCCTGTCATAACACTCTTGTTCATCCCATTTGGATATAACCTATTATTATTAGAGTGATTTAAGAGCGGATCGTTAAAAATATTGAGGGGGCATATTTTGAGGGGAAACTACTCCCGTATAAGTGTTTGGCATGTGTACTGCAAAATTTTCTAAAAACATATCTATAAAGAGTTATCTTTGGTCTTTTGGTAAATGTTGCATAAATTTATTATAGTCATGATAAGTCCTAGTATCATGGCGTTGAATCTTGCAGAAACCAAAATACAAGTTGGGATTATAGTTTCAAGGTTATTGGTTTGAAACCTGTTGTGGTCTAAAACTCTGATTAGGTTGTTGGTTGTTAGAGTTAAAAGCTTTTAGGCTGTTTCCTTTGGTTTTGATTCTGATATCCAGTTGGGTTTCGATTTGGACCTTATGTTTGGATTTTTTGTTGTTTTTGTTGTTTTTGTTGTCATGATGGAAAATTAAAATCCACCACATTGATTGTTGGAATAAATTTGTTATTTCGCTAATTGTTAATAGGTGGTGAAATGTTTATGACGTTTTCCCTTTTAACCTGGTATGTTACTCCATTTGTTGTAACCCCACATTTTTTGTTAAGGATCTTGGGTCCTTGATTAGTATTCCCGGTACTAGGATAACTCGTAGTGTTTTGATTAGAACTGATTAATTTCCCGTTTGTTCCATATGTCTTACGACCACTGTCTATTGCCACTTGATCTATTCGGAGAGCACTTTTGAGTACTTCATCATAAGTCCTTAGTGGGAACTTTTGGACTTCTTCCTTTATCTCTCTATTGAGGGAATGAAGGAATAAGTCGCATAGTTCCATTTGATCCATGTTTGGATCACTTGTTGATGAGTAGAGGACTATACGTCATATTTGAATAAAATGAGCAGCGGATTCATTGTGCTCTTGTTTAATATGTAAGAATTCCCTGATTCCTATTCTGAACAATTTGTTCATATCAAAATCTTTAATAAACTCTAACACAAGTTATTTGATTGAGTGTATCGAGGCTTCAGGTATTCTTTAATACCAATCAAGGGTAATACCCTCTAAGGTTTTAGGGAATATCTTAGCAACAACCACATCCCTAAGGAGCAATTCTCAAATGGCCATGGCATAGGCCTTGATATGTGCATTCAGATCTCCCTCCCCTTTGTATTTGGGAAAATCAGGAAGTGGTCTTGGAAGTATGACACTTTGTATGGTGAAATCTAGAGGATCTTTTAAATATTTTGAGTAAGTCCCTACCGCATAGGTTTCGACCATCGATGGTTCCTGTTGAGGGGGTGGAGGTGTAATGGGTTTTTGATATGGCATAGCATATGTATTTATAGGGACAAGGAAATCCTCATGGTTGAGTGAACATCCCAGGAGAGGAGAAAATGTCTCCCTGTGGTGATTTTGAATAAATGTTCAAGTAGGGAGGAGCATTGCTTTGGTATGGGTTTTTTGGTGCTAAGCCGAGAGGTATCATACTTTCAACTAGAGTGGTGTTTGAAAACACGGTTCTAGTTGGTGTTTGTTGTGGATAGTTATACGAATGTTGAGGAGGCATGGCTAACATGCTTGTTCCTATGATGAGGTCAACTTGGATGGGATGATGTGGAGGGTTAGGAGTTCCTGCTTTCCTGAAATGTGAATTTTGATTCACCTAAGCAAGTTCTAATCCTCTAACCTTCTCAAATAAGGATGAGATGACCTTGATTGGTGAAGATACAATGTTTTTCCTTAATGGTGGTTGTTGTACACCTTGAGGTTGTAAATGGGTATGGTACCCTACTATGAATTGATCATTACCCTGCCAAGCTTCACTAAGAGTATTTTCCATAAGTGGAGGAATGGGGGTGTTTCCTTAGAGCAGGGTCTCAGGTTGTGTTTGCAAAATTGCTATAGGTGGGTACATGTTTTGGAAGCATTGTTTACTTCTAGCATAGTGCGCTAAATAATCCTCATCAAAAATGGGAGTGGATATGCCTGTCTACTGATTTATGGTCTGAACAAAACCCAAGGAGATGAAATGGATTCTCTAGTAAATTTCATATTGTTAGAGCTTGAGGGATCTGGTTGTTACGTTTGTGTGAGCTGATCCAAATCCTCAATTTGGAACGAATAACTAGAGATAGTTCTTTGAGGAGGAGTTTGTGATGACAAGTAGTTACTTGAATAGTTGTCAGCCCATGCAGAAAGTGAGGGTGATGGTTGTCTATTGTTTTACCGTAATATGCTTCGACACCTAAGAGAGGTCTGCCATATGTGTTGTATCCCGACACATTTGGGGGGTATATAAATACTCACAAAATAATGGGAAAGAGTGAAGATGGGTGAAAGAAATGGAAATAAAAGGGGAACAGTTGTTTGCTTCACGTTGGGTTCACCAATTTTATACGATAGAAAAGTGACATGTGAGCATGAGAATATACAAGTATCTCTTCTTCATACTCGACCTCCTGAGTTTATACTGAGACAACCAGTGGAAATGAAATGTATGTGGATATAGACAAACTAGTTGGGTAGTCTTATATCCTCAACACCCAATAATGGGATCTGCGAGTCTAAGGTAAGGAAAGCTCTCCTAACCTGAATTGGTGTAATGGATCATTCAGATATAATAGATGCTTGGAGGATCCAATCAATGTCAAGATCTACCTAGATCCTATCTATTGGTTGTTGAATATGTGGAAAGTGACCTATAGGTGCTTCGTGTATATTTCTAGAAAAGGTCATGGAAAATGGTAGTGAGAGATGTAGTGGATTTATATGAAACTATGGGTGGTTTTCTAGTGTAGACCATAAAATATTAGCTTCATTGGCTTATATGTTTAATGTGGAAAATTGTGTTATGATAGCTGGCAGGAGTGGTGAGGGTCTAAATACCAGCCTGCATAAACTGGTATTAATACTTAATTGACTAGCAAGCCCGTTGGGTTGTGGGATTTGGGGATCATAACCATGAGTTCATGGTTTTTGTGGACCTATTATAGTCATGTGAAGAATCAATCTCTTCTTCTGACTATCTAATAGTCATAAGCCTTTTCAGCTTCTATGCTTAATATTAGGAGTTGTACGATCTTCTCAACATACCTTACGGGTGTTCTGGTGACTTGTATACGTAAGCCTGTGTCTATGTTGATGGGAAGGTCTCCTTCATTTGGCTATGGAATTAATGGATCACAACTAAATATTTTCTCTCTTTCGGGTTATTGTATGGTCATGTAGATATACTATTAAGGCAATCTATAGTTGGGTTGACTCGACCAGAATATGTATGCTTTGTCATCTTCAATATTCAATTGTCTCAATTGTTCACTAACTTCTTGTGGTTTTATTGTCATTTGTAAGACCTGAATCCTAAGCCCTTGATCTATATCCATTAATGTTGTGAAGAGATTTGGCTGAGGTACTACCGGTTTGAATACGTAATCCCTGGGCTCTGTAGGTCCCGTAATTATCATGCAAGAGATAATCAAACTTTAATTGAAACAAGTAAAATAATTATGAAAGGTATATCTACACTATGCCTATTTTGATTTTATTTTTTTATTTTCATTGATGCATATTTTAACAAAATTTAAAGAGTAGCTATTCTAAATTATTCAGATAATGAACAATTAATCTAATAACAGAATTAAAACAAGAAAGTTAGCCTGATGTAGCTATTTTCCTGTGCACTTGTGAATTTATCCTAAATATTTAAATAACTAACTAATTTAATTGAAATACCTTCAATATTACCTCATAAGTGAGGAATAAATCACAGCTTCTCAGAAGCTATCATTCCCCACAGCTTCCTGGTAACACTGAAAGCAAGCTTAACTGAAATAAAATGATTTGCTACCCTATTTGATATATTGTAACTACAACTTTGATAGTTCATACCTTGTGTTTTACAGAATAATGGCAAATCCAGTTGTGTTATGATTTTTCCCCTCAGTGTGATCTCTTTATTCCTTCGTGTTCTCGTGAATCCAGAAAAGTGGGAATGTGATAGCGGTAGTAGAAGGTGATACTCGAACAGAGGTAACTTGGAAGTAAATTGAATAGAATGCAAGTAAGAGAGGGATAGTGCAAGTGAACAGAGCTTGACTATATGATTCCTAGTAGGATTTATTACAGGGATACAACGTAAATATATCGAGAATTCTAGGATCTATTTCTTGTGACAAAACAACAACCTATAATTCTAAAATTACCAAATGAACTTTAATATAGAACTGAAACTATCTTATGCTAAACTGATTGTGTTAAGGATAGCAATGGAACAAAATGAAAGTGTGAGGATCAATGATTTCTAAATCGGAAAGGAAGAAAGGAACCTTGAACTAAGAGGATGAGAATTCATACCAAATCTAAACCTATTGAAACTTATGGGAGAACTTCAAAACACACTGAATAATAATTCATAGAGGGAGAGGGGCCATTTGCTTGTAAAAAAAATTGGTATTTATAGCATTTACATTTACTAGAGGGTAAGTTTGGATTGAACTCTTTTATCATAAACAAAGAAAAATCACTATTTACTAGGTGGCTAAAACATAAATGCAAGAAAGAGTTATTAAAGAATGTGAATGCCACTTGAATTTTTCACGTTGACGAAAGCATCAGATAGTTCTAGAAAATGTGCACAGGACCGATGCCCTGCACAAGGTGGTGGTTATAGGAATGCCACCCTGTCTTGGGCAGAGGTCCTGAAACTAAAGACTGAAATTCAAGAAAAGAGTGGAACAGGGTCAGAACAAAGCATGCGGAGGTTGGATATGGCATTTTGGGATGTAAATGTATACTCGGTGAGATTTTCTGGATTTTGAACACCTTGCGAAGAGATCTGAATCATCATTGGAGTTTTTTTGGGGACACATTCACGTGGTTGGCCTAGTTGGCATTAGGTGGTATAGGAAGATCCGATGGGATCATAGCCTCATAATTGTACTCAATGATATATGAGATACCATAGCCAACACTTTATGATTACCTACCGATGAGATGATGATCACATTGTAGGATGTCTACCAAATATTGCAGTTTCTAATTTTTTGTGAGCCAGTGTATATACAATGTTAGCCG
Organism: Taxus chinensis; assembly: GCA_019776745.2. Classification (NCBI taxonomy): domain Eukaryota; kingdom Viridiplantae; phylum Streptophyta; class Pinopsida; order Cupressales; family Taxaceae; genus Taxus; species Taxus chinensis. Next base: position 459,279,280 of record CM034150.1, read on the forward strand.
ATGTGGCGTTCGAGGAGATGATCACTATGTTAAGGGAGATGGAGAAAGAATTGACTGAGCATAGCGTGAGCCTTGTATATGGGGAAATTTACGTAGTGCACTAGGAGGAGATGCGGTTAGAAGTATTCATGATGGTGGTGGCAAGGTGTTATGCTCTACCTAATTCAAAGGGTTGTCGGTTTCCCAGAGGTTTGATGGGTGTTTTAAGGGAGATGGTGGAGGATCGGGTCCAGTATGCTTGAGCACCTGCCTATTTGGTGTAGTTATATAGATAGCTCTAGGTTTACCAGAGAATGTGCCACTATGACTTATGTTGTACCTTCTTGTTGCATTATTGGGCTTATGAGCACATTTTGATAGTACAGCCTCGAGGATTGCCAGTAGAATATTGGTGTAGAGATGGACAAAGAACATGCTACAAGAGGTGGGTGGTAATTGGGGATCTCCGATGAGGTGACGAGGTGACCTATGATGTCATGTATTATAGGAAGAGAGGTTGGAGGGGTTGTATGCCTTGGATATTGTAAGGAAATAATATGTGGACTACCCATCATTTAGAGGTATGAGGTAGGAGCTACAAGGATTTACGCTAGTATGGTGGATACAGGGTAGACGTGTCAGCGAGCACGAGATTATTCAAGTGGATATAGTCTGATGATAGTTTGCACTATTGTAGGATGTGTCCCCGTTGGTTTTAGGATATCGCCGACAGGATGTGGAGAGGCCTTTGTCTCTACCACACCCCACAAATCCAGCAGGTCATGTGGAGATGTCGGTGAAAGGCCATATTGATGACACATGGGTGATTAATGAGTACAGACGATGGTGAGTGGCAGAGTTATAGGCAATAGCTCCATGGCTGGGGTAATCAAATTTGGCTACAGTGACAGTGCAACAAGATGCACTATAGGGACAATTGACAACATTGGGAGTATTGGTGCTGCTACGCAGGTATAGGTAGATACCTTGACAAGGAAGGTGACTATTTTATAGGAACAACTTACACAGGTATAGGCATAGGGGTTAGGACAAGATGGGGCACATATTTCCACTCTGTGGGAACAAGTCACAGGTTTATAGAGCCAGATAGTGGCATCACATGCACATGTAGTCATTTTACAAGGCCAGGTGACTACATTATAGGGGAAGTTGGCTACTCCTTAGGGAAAAGTATTGGTACTTGTACCCACACAGGGTCAAGGATAGGAGTTACTAACACAAGGACCGTGGCCAATGGTAACAGGTCTTAGTACACAAGTGGTCACGAATCCCATGACACCTCCATAGATAATATTGATGGTGTGATTCAGGGATGCCTTGCATGAGGTATGATACTATTAGGATCACCTGATGGCTACAAGGATAGATCTCCCCTCTTATGTAGAGCATAGATCACAATAGGCTTCAAGTGAGAGGACCAGGTCTTGCACTCATAGTGTAGAGAGTACAGGGGCATGACGAGCTTAGAAACAGGGTCAAGGCGAGGCCACTAGTTTAGGGAGACTAGCACCAATTTAGGGGCCATTAAAGGTCAGACCAAGGCCTATGGAGGGTTGTGAGATGTTAACTAGATGCCACACAAGATCAGTGGAGGAGGAGGAGATGAGTGACATAGGCATGGAGGGTATCTAATGAGCAGGTGATTGATATCTTTTCATACTTCCTTTTTGTTTATTTTTTATACTTACCGGCCTATGTGCCAAAGAGAGCAAGGATTTATATGAGAGTTTTGAGATTTTTTAGCATATACTAGCCTGTGTGCTTAAGATGGTGAGGTTGTATATGAGAGTTTTGAGATATTTATATTATTTTGTATCAGTGTATATTGGATGGATACACAAATTTTATGATGAGATTGATGATTGTGTATGATGTAATTGTGTTGGCAGAATTTGATTGTTATTTGTAGATGGATGGAAACTAGGTGTATTAGGCATGGTTGAGATAGGTTGGTATAGGCATGAGTGAGTCAGGAAATAGCCATAGTGGAGTTAGGTTATTTAGGCATGGTGGAATCATGTCACTTAGGCATGTTTAAGTTAGGTCATTTAGGCATGGTGGAGTCAGGTCATATGCATGGTGGAGTCATGTCAATTAGGCATGTTTGAGTTAGGTCATTTAGGCATGGTGGAGTCAGGTCATAGGCACGATGGAGTCTTGCTTTTAATTTTGATTTAAATTCCAAGTTATTGATAACATGGGAAATAAATGATGAGTTATATGTATGTTATGGATTTGATTTCCAAAATTTTTGATATTATGGAAATGTGAAATGATTGATTGGCTATTTTTTTATGATGTGAATCATGGTAGATATGTATATTTGTATTAGTTTCCAAGTGTTGTAGAAAATGAAAACTAAGATAGAATATGAAATAGTAAAATGGGGGAAAATAGGTTAGGGCAAAGAGTGGCTAAGCTAACCTCCTTGGGCCCCATGCCCTCGGAGTGATGCCTCTATAGCCCCGACGAAAAGGGGCCCCAAGCCAATGTAGTTCTCCCATAAGTTAGGGAATAATATGATGAATTGGAGGAATGGGTTAGTAGATTTTAGGCATGATTGAATGTAGGTCATAGGCATGGTTGAGTTTAGGTCATACGCATGGTTGAGTTGTTTTAAATGTAGGTGTCAATGGTTTGGTCTTGTATAGGTTAATCAATAAGTTAAATGTTCAGCAGATGGTAAGAGATGGTAAAATATCCTCTAATTGATAAGAACCCTAATGATTCTACCATACCCCAGATGGGATTATGAACATAAGACCCTAGAGGTGTTGCATAATGGACTATTCTAAGGATGAAGGAAGCTACATGATCACGAAATATCACAGTTGCGGAAAGTCCCTTTAGTAGAGAGAAAACTAGGTTACAAAAGGCAATGAGGTGAAAGTGGGTGGTTTAGCGTAATTTAGTGTACGACAACATGTTTACTTAGCAACAAACCTAGGATCAAAAATAGGAAATTCCATGATGAAAATCTCATCATTTTCTTCATTTTATTTTTTTTAATAGACTGATCGATGTAGGAAGTCTATATGCGATGAGTATATTATCTCCTTGAGGTATTTGCGAAGGTGATCGATTCAGGAAGCTTCTAGATATTTTTATTGTATTTTTGCAATGACTTTATATAGATTTCCTTTAAGGAAGTAGTCTATTTATAGCGGTGAAATAGAGAGAAGAGATGTCCCTTTTTGAGGGAGTCATATTTTGCTGGAATTTTGACTCAAGTAGTTGAATCCCATTTTATTTTTGGATGTTTAAGTCATGGAAAAAACTATAGAGGAATATTAGGTTCTTGTTTAGAAGACAAAACCATAGTACACATGGGTTAACTATGAAAGAGGTGGTTTCAAGTGATGAACGACCATGGGATTCCATATTTAAAAAATATGAAAAGTTTCCATGAGAATCATGTTATGAGTAGAGCCATGATACTCATATTGAAGATAAGGATGAAAGGTGATAAGTAATCACATGATTCTTGTTTAGTTTTTTATCCTCAAAAATGAGTAATATGGAAGGTGAACAACATTCAAGGGATGAGAGATCAATTGACAAAAAGTGATATAGGACTTGATGTCAACAATAAAATGGTTGAAGATGTAAGGCATTAAGGGGCTTAGGTTCAGGTTTACCTTTTTTTGAAGACAAATGATAAGCACCTGATCCATAGGCATGGGTAATGACATAGGGTCTAAGCTAATTAGGAGAAAATTTACCCCATTTACTTTTCTCTTCCTTAGTTCCATGTTGATTTTACTTTAGGATGAGGTTTTTGACCTGAAATGTTTGTTCATGGACACATTTTTTGCAGGCCCACTTGATACATTTTTAGTAAATTTGGAGATGGTCAAGAGCATTAAGATGACATTCACCTAATAACTCATGTTTCTCTAAACGATCTTGGCGAAATTCATCGTTGTTGAGAATGTATTGTAGTGAGATGCAGAGATATGCAATTTGGAATTTGAGAGGCAAGAAATCCTTCATACCATAGACCAGAGAAAAAGGTGTGGTTGAAATCGAAGTGAGAATAATAGTGCAATAAGCCCACAAGGAGAAAGGAATGTGTGAATTCCAATCCTTACTAGTATCGTCAACTACTTTCATAAGAATTTTGTTCAAGGTTTTATCGGTTGATTATGCTTGGAAATTGGTTTGCAGGTAATAAGGTGATGAGAAACTGAGTTGGATGCCAAAAGTGTCACATTAATTATGTAGGTTTTTTTTTTTAACTGCTTTCCTTTATTAGTGATGAGATGGTGAGGAACACCAAATCAAAAAATGATGTGATGGTTGATGAATTCACATATTTTCTTAGCTTTTTTATAAATGAGGGGAATGGATTCTACCCATTTAGTGTAATATTTAGTTGCAGTTATAATCCATTGATGGCATTGTGAAGAATGGGGATTTATCTCTCTGACAAGATCCAAGCCCCATTAAGAGATAGGCCAAAGGTCTCATACGACCTGTAAGGTATGACTAGGTGTGTGATGAATATTATCATGTTGTTGGAACTTCACACAATGTTTGACATAGTCACAATAGTCGCAGTTTAGGGTTAGCCAATAATATCCAAGGTGAAGAATGTGTTTAGCGATAGCTAAACCACTAAAGTGGGCTCCAAAAATTCCATCATGAACTTCCTTGATGGTATAGGGAATTTCATAAGTTTTAAGGTATCACAAGATAATACCATTGCGTGTATAAAGGAGATCACCCATGATGACATAGCGAGAGACAATTTTAAGAAAGGAACATTGTCCATTATGAGTGAGATCAGAAGGTAGAATGGAAAGGGAAAGATAGTCTGTAAAATGCTTATACAAAAGGTTGTGTGGGTCAGGTGTAACGGTTCTAATGGAGTAGACCTCATGTGGTAAATAAGAGAGTGATTATAACCTTTGTATTGTGACAAATAATTTAGATTCAGTGGTTGAAGCAGGTATCTGAGAAGCCAAATAGGCCATGGTATCCGTAAAATTATTAGTAGAACGGGGGGTGGTTAAAAGTTCTTAACAGTAAAAAATAGTCAAAAGTATGTCTACATGATGTTTACACTTTTGAAGTATTTCATTACGACACTGGTATATACCATTGAATTATTTTACAACTAGTGGAGAATCACCAAAGATGTTTATTTACTTAACAAATAAGGCATAAGAAGCCTGGAGACCCAATACAAGTGATTCATATTTACTGATATTATTTGTACAATCAAAATCTAATTTGAAAGATAAGGGCATAGGTTCACCATCAAGTGGAATGAGGATAATACCAGCCCCACCCCCCATGATGACATTTGGTAAGTGGTATTATCTAAGGAGAGGGTAGTAATGGATTTGTCTAGGAAATCGAAGTGAGAGGGTTGATTTCTGGAAATATGTGCATCTACTAGTTGGTCAACAATGGTCAGGCCTTTGATAGACTACTGATGGATGAATTCAAGGTCAAGGTTGGAAAGAAGCATGAGCCAACGTGTAGCACATTGATGTTGATAGGGTTTGGCATACAAATAATATAAGGGGTTGGTATTGGTGACTACGAAGTTTTTGTGGTTGAGTAGGTAATGGAAAATCTTGGTGGCGACAAAAACTAAGGCTGAGCAAAAAAATTTAGTATGGGTGTATCTAGTTTTTATTCGAAAAGGGTACATCTTATGTAATAAATCACTTTCTCTCTATGTTGTTTGTCACAATGAGTGATCATGGCACCTAAATAATGGTCAGTGGCCGAGATGTATAGGTAAAAGGGTTGGTCCTCCTTAGAAGGGATGAACACTGGTGGTTAAGGAATGTATTGTTTTAAGGCATCAAAGGATTTAATGAATTCATAATCCCATTTGAGTGAGACATCCTTCTTGAGGAGATGATGAAATGGTTGACAGCGGTCAGAAATTCATGATCTTGAATTACTGTATACTTGTCTTGAAAAGGAGTCTTAGGGACTATTACATCGATCCAATAAGTTATTCTCTCTTTAAATTATTAATCCCAAAAAACCATATAATCAAATTCATGATTCAATAGGACTATGTCAGGGTACTATACAAACCTTATCTCACCATTCAAGATTATCTCTCCTCTACTTTACATGAACCATCCACTATGTATTACTATTCAACCCCTATCCTACTTTAACAAACAATCGACCAATTATGAAAAATCAAGACCATTTTATACTCTTCCCAGTCTCGAGATTTGCCTTAAATCCTTACATATTATATCAGTTCTTGGTTTTTTTGCAAGGGATAATATAGATTATTCTCAAGTTATCTCCTACATATATACTCTGTACATACACTTTTTCCTCTAGTCTTGTTCTTCTCTGTATACATTATAGCTCTATGTTTTTTAGATTTCTTGTTTGAGCACTATCATATGTAGTTTTCACTTATCAATCAAATAACCTATCCTACTTATCTAAGGTCTTAGAAACCTTCATTCACATCTATAATCCTTCATAATAAGTTATTATCACTACATCTTTAGATACAAGAATCACTCTATTTTTAGATAGTTATTCTACCTTAATAAGGGTCTAGTAAAACTAATTTTGTATAAATATTATTGTCATGAATAAATCCCCATGAATAGAATATAAACATATTTTCAAGTAAACTTTATTGAGTTATATATCTCCACCATATTTTATACCCTAAAACCTAGTCTAACCTTTCAAACTCACATGTCATAGTTAGGAATTAGATCACTTGGGTCTTTGGAAACTAAATTTTATTGAGAATGGACTCTCACACGTGATAAACATATAAAATTTTATTTGAAAAGGTTGAGAAACCTTATAATTATCCACATATTTAATTTTAGGATTAAGAATGTTGTTAACTCCAACTTATGTAAATTTATTTGCTTAAACCATAGGAAGGGTTTGACATAATCGAGAGGAATTTTGTAGGGTATCTTGAATAAAATTAGGTTTCAAATAGCTGATAAAGGCTATAACACCTACATGAGCTTTTTTAAACTTTGAAGATAAGTTTCTAATTGTATGATGGCACGTAATGCTTGGAAACATAATTTTACTAGTAAAAAAGGGACTAAAGTACATTTACACATCTGTAAAAAGGATTTGAGTTTAATTGTTGTATAATTTGAAATATGTCACAATCACAAAATATTAAATGTAAATTTGTTTTAGTAGTGATCTATACATAGGGATCATTCTACAAGGGTTATAATTTCCCTTCACTTACCAAAATGTTTTGAAGAACCCCTGTCTCATAGTCTCATAGTAGTCCTCCTTTATATGTATATTTTTAATGAATAGAAGAAATTTATCTTATAAAAAATATAACCTAAAAAACTCTCTATAATCTCCCTGAGTGATGCATATATGTGCTTACAAGATTAATAACTTTCAGCCTTTCCTTATAATGTTTCTTCAATATACAAAATCACATAAACCAAGAAGAATACTCACCCAAACTTCTTACTTCTTCAAGAATGAAATATATTATCTTTCCTTATAGCCTTATACATTCATACAATAATTATCCTACAAATTTATTCCCTCAACAATGTGTACAATCATGTTAACCCACTAAAACATAAAGTATATATTTTCAACAAGAAACTTACTTATTATATATTATAATATCATCAAATAAAAATTCACCCTGCCATTCTACTAGTTATAAACTCAAAATCATCACAAATTTAGCATTTTCAAATCATACATATATAAAAATATAAAATAACACAACTATTTCCTCATTCATAATTCATATTTATAATTATTTCAAATCTTTATTCAACCAATGATCAATATTATATGATTTTCCATGATCTCATACAGATCTCTTGAGCCTTCATGACTCTTTCACACTTATTTACGAGATATCCCAAATTCATCTAACCTAAAAACCATATCCTCATATATAATAACTTCGTTCATAACCTAAATTTGGAGGTAGTTTCGACTAGTTTTAGTAACATGACCACAGTAAAAAATAACCAAAACATATGACACCATACTTGGATGGGTGGAGAAATGTTAACAATATTACATGATGAAAAAAATCTTGTATATACATAATTTTTTCTTGAATATATTCTTATGATGACATAGGAGGTTTGGGAGGTATTCTAGTGCATTTAGACTCATGAAATTATAATAAGATCTCATATGGCATTTTCCCTCCAAAATGGATCATTTGAATATTTGAATTGTAATTTACTAACTTAATAGGTATATTTGTTAGTCCGGGGGAAATGTATGATGTAATAGGGTCATAATGTTTGTGTGTATCTAATCCATGACTTAACTAAAACCTATACCTCATTAGGTTAGGCTAAACATGGCTAGGTTTGTTGGTTCCTCAACTTAACTACCTCTTTCTTCATCCAAAATCATGTGTATTCAAATGAGTATGAGAATTAGAGGTTGGTGAGCGAGTAAGAAGGAGGATATATTTGTTATATATCCTCAAGGCTATTGAATGTTTGTAAACAAACATGATTCAATCAAATTAAAGTTTCTAATTTGTAAAATTTGTATTTTTGTGATCTATGGTGATCATATGTATGGAATGTGGAATAACTAGGTTTGATTCTCATAAATTTTTTTAAATTAATTTTGTTACATGTTCATGAAGATAACATAGTATTTAAGAATCAAGAAAAATACTATAAAAATGAGAAATTAACAATAAGATATCCCAAGTGCAATAACAAGAAATTGTTTTAGCAAGATTGAATTTATGACTGATTCCAAGGAGTAATTTAGATTTTTTGATGAATGGTGACCTATAAAAGGGTAATGAATACATTAAAAACCTAAGTTTATGACATGACAAGATAGTGGATATTCTCAAGATTTAGTAAAGGGTTTACAGAAGACCAAACTGTGATATGTGTATATGGTAGTCCTCTTATTTGATTTGATGATGGATTACAAACAAGCCTATGGAGTGATGCCTTGAGAAGGAATTTTAAAATATTATTATAAAATAATTTAGATAAGTGTTTAATCATCAATAATATTGTTTAGAATCTAAAAAAGGAATTTAACATATGAAATCCTAGCTTTGTCATGCGTACATTGTTTAAGTGAATCAAGACTAAGAATGCCAATTATTAGTTTTTAAAATCATTGAATCTTAGTGTGAGTAATTTTTTGGAGATTTTAAAGTGATTTTGAACCAAGTGAAAGGTGTAGATATAGTTTTAAAAGAGGTTATCATCTAAACTTGATGAAATAAAGTGTTGACTATATGTCTACAAAGTTTGAGAATATGAAAATGGAAAAGTATGTGTGTGTCAATATAGAGGCTATTTGCAAGAGTTGTGAGTAGATTGATGAGCTAGGAGTGTATTAAAGAGGTTAGACAATAACAAAAACCATGAATAAGCTAAGTCATTAAATATTTTTAGAAGTATGTGTATGCATAGAACTAGAACTTGACTTTGTGATAGTCTTTACGAAAACCATGAAATAAATGACTTTGAAAGTAAATAGTCAAAAAGTGACAAGTAAAAAATTTGGAAGTGTTTATTATGGTAATTTTAAGGTGATTAATTTTGTATAGATCTAGAAATAGATCCAAGAATCTTAGGGATGAGAAACTCAGTTGAAATTACTTAAGAACTAATAATGCACCATTGAAAGAAATTTGCAAAGTGAAGCTAGAACAATAATGAATGGAAGAAGGAAGAGGTTTTGAATGTGATGAGTGATGGTAATGAAGCAAAAATAAGATTGAAAGGTGAAATTAACATAAAAAATTTATAATCAATAATTTAAGGTTGATTATCCAGTAATAGCCTATTGAGAAGAGTGTAAGAGCATTACAAATTTAAGGAAGAGAACCAAGAAGGTGAAACAAGAATAACTTCGATAGGTGGAAAGAAATGTTAAGGGTCATTATTAGAGTGAAGAGTTAAGAATACATCAAAAACAAACCATCACTAGGAAGAAAACAAACTATAGCTAATTATGGAGGAATTAAGAACAAAATTAAAGACCTAGAGTCCTAGAACATTAAAATTATCAAAATCAGAAGTAGTGAGTGAAGGAGATGGCGAGAAGACCTTGAGAAAGTTGTTTAAAAGGTGAAAAAATAGTAGAAAATTTAAAACCCTAGAAATTGCCCTTAAAAACCTAGTTTGATGTATTTAGTAAGCTTAATAAGGAGGATTTGGAGTTAGAGGATGAAAATTAACAAAAATAATAAGATAAATAATGAATATCTAAAAATATAACCCTCTTTTCTTGGTTTTTTTTAGATTATCTCAGACATAGAGCTTTAGGTTCTAGGAGGGCTAACTAGAAGGGAAAATAAAACACTAAAATGAGAATAAAATATTTTGGGTAAAGATTTGTGTCTTGAAAAATGATGTGTAGATAAATGACCCAAATAGGTATACTAAAATTTAAGGAGACAGGCATGACGATGAAAATTGAGTGATTTTTTCAGAAAAAACTTAATTTGTAGGGCTACAAGGCTATATTGAGGTCTAAAAGGAAAATAATGAAAAATTTCATGATGAAAATAATTTTGTTGATTGAGTAGGATTTTCTAATGGATATAAGCATCTTAAAATTCAATTTGAGCCTTGGATAAGTGTTTGTATGCATTTTTCACATTTGAGCAAGATTTGGCTTCTTAAGCAAGGTAATAGTTCTTTTAATTAAAGTGACTAATCAAGTTGAATTTGTGGCTTCTAATGTAGTTTTTGGTGTCGTATGAGGAGCATATTGTATAAGGAGTGTATGTAGGGATCAACATCATTTCTTATCAGAGTAGGAATATAAATAAATTTGAGCTTCCTATATGAAGGTAAAAGTTGTTATTGCTAAAAAGAATTTGTTTATAAGTGTTTTGGGTTGTATCATGAACTGACGTGAATTGATCAAAGTTTTTTAATCTCATCGTGTCCTTATTGGGAGAGTGTGTATGTGAAGTGACATGTTTCTCGTTAGAGAGATAAATAAGTAAGAAATAGAAAAGGGAAGGAAAGGGAAGAAGGTAGAGAAGAAAGAAGAGAGAAGAAAAGAGTAAGTCAAAAGACTAGGTGTGAAACAAAACCTATATGAGGCTTTAACAAGGTGAAACAAACTTGCTTTTTGAAAATGGATGAAGACAGAGTGGAATTGATGAAGAAATATTATTGAAGTACAAATCAATGAGAGGAAAGAGAAAGAGATTAGAGAGAGAAATAAAAGAAGATAAAAAGAAAGAGCAATAGGAGAATAGAAGATTGTGGATGGAACAGGACATAAGAAAATTGAAAGAATACATGGAGAAATTAAAAATGTTGATGATGAAAATACCAGAGACAATGTAAAGAAAAAGGATGGAAATAGTGTTGAAAAAGGTGGTTAAGTGGCCTATAAGGTTACTCATGGAGAGAATAAGAAAAATGCAATTGAGAAAGAGGATACAAGAAGAGGAAAGAAGTTTAGAGAGGATGAGTAAGAAGGAAAGAAATAAAGAAGAGAAAAAAAATAGAGAAGTAGTGGAATAAGAGTTTATTTGTGAAGAATAACTTTAGGAAGAATGTGTGAAAAATGATTTTCAGTTTGTATATGAGAGTCAAGAGTAGTTGGATGTTGAGTTACAATCAATTTAATGTGCTTTGTATGGTGAATAATTGAAGAGTAATGAATATAAAGTTGAGATTATGTAGGATAAGCATGAAAATGAAAAAGAAATAGTGAAGAAATAAAGTGAAAGTAATCACTTTTTATTTTTATTTTTTACCTAAAGTTTTGTGCTCAGGTGTGTTTGCAGGTTTACTTGAAGAAGACGTAAAAAATATTGAAAAGGTGGCTCATTTAAGATCTCAAATGAAGAGGTAAAGAGAAGACATACTCATTTTGTAAAACAAATAATTGAAAAAGAGGTTGAAGACTTATAAGGAAGATCAAAGGAAGCATGATTCTAATGAAGATGAGAAGAATGCAAAATTAAAGAGGAGGTTATTACAAGTGGAGAACAATTAGAAGAGAAGAAAGAAAGAGGTCTTCTTTGTATATAGTTCAATTCTCTCCACATGGGGAGTATTATGTAGGATTATCTTGTATATATCTAAATTTGTCTTGAATAGGTTTTTAGGGTGTCTTAGGAGGTATTCTAGTCCATTTGGACTCATGAAATTGTAATAAGAGCCCATATGGAGTTTCCCCTTCAAAATGTCTCATTCGAATTAATAGGGATAGTTTTTAGTATAGGGGAAATAAATTATGTATTAGGGTCATAAAATTTATGTAAACCTATTTGATGACTGAACTATACCATTTACCTACCTCACTAGGTTAGGCTAAACATGGCTAGGTTAGTTGGTTCCTCAACCTAGGTCCTCTTTCTTGATAAAAAATGCATGTGTATTCAAATGATAAAGGGGGATGATAGGTTAGTAAGAGATTAAGGAGGATATATCTATAAAATATCCTTAAGGTTCTTAAATCTTTGTAAATAAACAACGGTTTCAATCAAATAAAAGATTCTAATTTATAAAATTTGTGTTTTAGTGATCTATGATGATCACATGTATGGAATGTCAAATAACTATGTTTAATTATCATAATTTTTTGTGAATGAATGTTTTCTACATGTTAATGAAGATAACATAGTTGTGTGGAAAACAAGAAGAAGAATAGTAAAAGGAGTAGAATAGGAAATAATCTAGGTCCCAAACACAAGAACACGAAACTCGTTTGTTAAGATGATTTGTAGTGATTCTAGAAGTAGTTTAAATTTAGATCTTGATAAATGGAACCTATCCCCATGAAAGGGTTAATGAAAAATTGAAAACATATGCTTGAGGGAATGAAAATTATTTGGATATGTTCAAGATTTGGTAACGGGTTGAAAGAAGACCAAACTGTGATTTTTTTGTATGACAGTCCTTATTATTGTTTGATGATGGATTAAAAACTAGTCTGAAATAGTGTATAAAAAATAATTAGATGAGTTTAACCATCAAGAATATGTTTAGCATCAAAAAAGGAATTAACTCCTAAAAACATAGCTCTTCAGGATACCTTGTTCAAAGAATCAA